>JAUIRK010000511.1:75000-347500 GCA_030549495.1 Nectonema munidae
ACACACACACACACACACACACACACACACACACACACACACACACACACACACACACACACACACACACACACACACACACACACACACACACACACACACACACACACACACACACACACACACACACACACACACACACACACACACACACACACACACACACACACACACACACACACACACACACACACACACACACACACACACACACACACACACACACACACACACACACACACACACACACACACACACACACACACACACACACACACACACACACACACACACACACACACACACACACACACACACACACACACACACACACACACACACACACACACACACACACACACACACACACACACACACACACACACACACACACACACACACACACACACACACACACACACACACACACACACACACACACACACACACACACACACACACACACACACACACACACACACACACACACACACACACACACACACACACACACACACACACACACACACACACACACACACACACACACACACACACACACACACACACACACACACACACACACACACACACACACACACACACACACACACACACACACACACACACACACACACACACACACACACACACACACACACACACACACACACACACACACACACACACACACACACACACACACACACACACACACACACACACACACACACACACACACACACACACACACACACACACACACACACACACACACACACACACACACACACACACACACACACACACACACACACACACACACACACACACACACACACACACACACACACACACACACACACACACACACACACACACACACACACACACACACACACACACACACACACACACACACACACACACACACACACACACACACACACACACACACACACACACACACACACACACACACACACACACACACACACACACACACACACACACACACACACACACACACACACACACACACACACACACACACACACACACACACACACACACACACACACACACACACACACACACACACACACACACACACACACACACACACACACACACACACACACACACACACACACACACACACACACACACACACACACACACACACACACACACACACACACACACACACACACACACACACACACACACACACACACACACACACACACACACACACACACACACACACACACACACACACACACACACACACACACACACAATACCCTTAGTGCATTACATAAATGAATTCAAATATTGAAACAAATTATAAAATTTTGGGTTATTGAAATGTGTAATAGACTCTAAGTGTATGTAATTTATAAGTATGAGTACTGGAAAGCATTGGATTCAGTATGTTCATATACATACATACATATTATTATATTATATAAATAATTGCCAGAAGCAAACCTACACAATACAATAACACGATGTATTTAATTAGAGAAAATTTAGAATATACTCATTTTTCAACAGCATAGAATACAATATACTTGCATCCTGTATACATATTTCAGTGGATGGACGGGGATGATGTATACTTGATTAGTTTTCAGAATTGCAAAATTGATAATAAAACTCTTACTAGAAGAGTTTACAGTTTGCAATCAATTAACTTTTCAACCATGAGTTCGCTCATCCTAACATGATGATTGGCCCAAGCGCCTATAAAAGAGGATGTGGCTAGCGGAAGGAAGAACATCCGGTTGTAAAAAATTTGCCAACCTTGATGGAGAACACTCGTTAGAAATATCAAGCCGAGATAGAAGTGGGAAAAGGTGAAGAAAAGAAGGAAGAATGAATTGACTTTTGTAAGAAAAATTTTTGGAGAAGTTTTTAGACAGAAATCAAAACTGCGACACCAAGGAATTTGAAACGTTTAGGTTCATCTTGCCAATTGGCGATGATGATATGAGATATTTTTGAGATTATAAAGATTATTGCTATCAAAATTTTTAGAGGTTGTTAAATAATAAGCACACTCATTTAAAACAAACTTATTAAAAAATTGTAAAAAATTGAATAAAATTTACGAAAATATTACGTTAAGGTAATATAGTAAGGGAATGTAATTGTTCATTCAAAGAACATCAGAATTCCAAGAATCTAGGATTTCTTTCTTTAAAATCAAAGTGGTAAATTTGAAATGAACTAATGTACTGTGGGATAATTATCCTCTTCAAAAGTTCATCGACGCATAATATAAAAGAAACAGTGATCGCGCAAAAAGTGACTTTTTTGGGACTCAATTCAGAAAGATATTTCAAGCCTAGAGTAAGACATATTATTAGTGGTCTGGCAAGACCAAGAGAGGCAAAAAAATAAGAAATAATATATAAAGTACATATTAACATACAAAGTACATAAACGATAGGGGGTTTAGCTAAATATCTCATAATATAGGTTTATACTAAATATCTCATTTACAAATATATACATAAAGAGAGAGATAGGAAATAACAAAGAAATTTTAGACTACATGTCTCTTTATCGAGGTTAATGAGAAGATCAAAAGAATGACGGACGGAGTATTTAGCACTGTACTTATAAATATAACGAGTTAGTTTAAGATTATGATGAAGTCATGTTGGATGGATGGAGTAAGAGGATGAATCAATCAGGATAAATAATGGCGCATCTAGAGTGACTATATGAATTTTTTTGAATTTTTATCACATTTTTAAAGTGCACAACATCTATGATAAAGGATTAAAGTTTTAGAAAGAATGCAACGAACTATAAAGATAGGAAGAGTTGAATGATGCTACTGATGATGATGATGATGATGATGATGATGATGATGATGATGATGATGATGATGATGATGATGATGATGATGATGATGATGATGATGATGATGATGATGATGATGATGATGATGATGATGATGATGATGATGATGATGATGATGATGATGATGATGATGATGATGATGATGATGATGATGATGATGATGATGATGATGATGATGATGATGATGATGATGATGATGATGATGATGATGATGATGATGATGATGATGATGATGATGATGATGATGATGATGATGATGATGATGATGATGATGATGATGATGATGATGATGATGATGATGATGATGATGATGATGATGATGATGATGATGATGATGATGATGATGATGATGATGATGATGATGATGATGATGATGATGATGATGATGATGATGATGATGATGATGATGATGATGATGATGATGATGATGATGATGATGATGATGATGATGATGATGATGATGATGATGATGATGATGATGATGATGATGATGATGATGATGATGATGATGATGATGATGATGATGATGATGATGATGATGATGATGATGATGATGATGATGATGATGATGATGATGATGATGATGATGATGATGATGATGATGATGATGATGATGATGATGATGATGATGATGATGATGATGATGATGATGATGATGATGATGATGATGATGATGATGATGATGATGATGATGATGATGATGATGATGATGATGATGATGATGATGATGATGATGATGATGATGATGATGATGATGATGATGATGATGATGATGATGATGATGATGATGATGATGATGATGATGATGATGATGATGATGATGATGATGATGATGATGATGATGATGATGATGATGATGATGATGATGATGATGATGATGATGATGATGATGATGATGATGATGATGATGATGATGATGATGATGATGATGATGATGATGATGATGATGATGATGATGATGATGATGATGATGATGATGATGATGATGATGATGATGATGATGATGATGATGATGATGATGATGATGATGATGATGATGATGATGATGATGATGATGATGATGATGATGATGATGATGATGATGATGATGATGATGATGATGATGATGATGATGATGATGATGATGATGATGATGATGATGATGATGATGATGATGATGATGATGATGATGATGATGATGATGATGATGATGATGATGATGATGATGATGATGATGATGATGATGATGATGATGATGATGATGATGATGATGATGATGATGATGATGATGATGATGATGATGATGATGATGATGATGATGATGATGATGATGATGATGATGATGATGATGATGATGATGATGATGATGATGAAATTATTGAAAAATTCAACTTACCTCCTTAAAATATTGAGGTTTCTCTTAGAAAATCGACTTAAAATTTTTTCTATAATGCCCGTATATATTTTTTTTCTTAAGAGAGCATAAAATATTACAAATTTGGTGCAAAATAAAATACATCGAATAATTTACACCACTTTGAGTAGTTGACCAGCGCCAATATCTTATTTTATGGAATCGTTTAAAAGTAAACAAAAGCTTCTATTTTTATTTTGAACTCTTTTATGAGATCACCAATTAAAAGATTCTTTTACAGTGTGTTCTCGTTATTTGTACAGGCATGCTATAACGACCCAGAATTTTCGTGACAGACTTCTAGTCCCAATTTTGCGAAATAAACGTTACCCGTACTTGATCTAAACTGCCAAGTTATTCCGTGTCATGCTTAAAACCAATATGTTACTGGTTTTTACTTGCCTAAAATATCGATACTGAACAAGGTCTACACTTACGAAAAGAGTTCAAATATTTCTTCTCCAAACATTCCTTCCATACTTGGTTATCGTTCAATATTTCAAGAAAGGATATTTACGTATTTTTTGCATAAACTATTAAGTTCTCCTACTTATCAATTCAAGATTGCACACAGAAAGCTAAGTGCAAAGGGAAAATGACCCAATGCAAAAAATTCATGCACACAGAATACACAGTACACACCCTCTCTTTTCAGGAGTTCTTATAATCATTTTGCCTCAAATGGTACAAACGTCAAAAATGTTCTTGCTTGATATAAAGAAAAAGCTTCCGTAAACATTCGTGCTTAATCCGCTAACGTGGATAATATCCGCATCTCAATTAAAAGCTATTATTTTCAGGAATATACCTATAGTATGTGTGGCAGGAGTATGTGGTAATTTTAAAAACTTTAAGTTTCAAAAATGGAATATGGAGTATATTCTATTATTATAATAACTAGTAATGGACGTTTAATTTAATTTTATATAATATTTTATATCAGATAAATAGAATAAATAAAAATGACCTTTGAGTTTAAAAAAAAACCAAATTTTAAAATCAAGTAGTATATAGTTGACACGTATGTCCATAATTAGATTAATGAAAATGATATATGTACCATTTTTACTTTTTAGCTTCCTGGCCTTATGAACTATTCTTTCTGCAAAGTAAACCTCGCCCGCCACCTTGGGTTCAATGAAAGCGCGGACTGATCGATTTAAAGTTGCTGCTAAAGTGTGAGCCAGATTGCCCAAACAAACTAATCAGTGAGTGATAAAACTTTTAATCAAAGTAGATTCAGTTTTATCTTTCTGGATTTCTGATACAAGAAGGAAACTGCTGTCTCTTTCGATATCCTCTATGTCCAGCTTTCCGAAACACTTTCAGAAGCGGAATCCTTTTTGGTTCAGAAATGTTTTGAAGAATTCCATGTTCTGATACTTTTATATGTTGATGATTTAATTAATTTTATTTACTTTTTATACACTTATTTTAAGTTAGAAAAATCTAGACAAACAGAAATCTCAAAACTTTTGCAAATCTCAATTCTTTCAAACAAATTGCGATGTAATTCATAAAAAAAATTTTTTTTATTTTTTTTAAAATTATTTTTACTTTAATTTGAAGAAATAACATTTCAGAAAATTTTGCCTTTGAGAATATTTTGATTTTTTAAATATTTAAAAACGTAGAAATAATTAGCATCTTTTTCAATTTGTTTCAAAAACTTAAATAATAATATTTGGCAATGTTTTGAGAAGATTTCGCTTAATTTCCTTTTACAAGTAGTTTGATTTTTGATAAAGTTAGGTTTTTTGCCATTAGCCTAAATATGGATTGAATACTAATAGAAAAACCCACTGCAGGGCCCGCGCACCCTATATATTTTTGGGGCTTGAGCTTCCCCCCCCCCCCCCCCCCCTCCATTTTTGACCTGAGCCCCCCCCCCCCCTCCACTCCTCACCCCCACTCAATTTTTCAAGCTTAAATAAGTTTTAAATGAATCACATCCGATAAAGTGCGCTTGTGGAAAAGCCTTTTCTTTGTACATTGGTAGATTCAATAAATATATTATAAAATTGTCTACGGTATTTTTTGAGTATCACGCTGCTCTAACCAATAGGAATCAGCACTGCTCTGGACCCCTGAGTTAGTAAAAAAATTTAAAAGCGTCCACTATGAAGTAAAAAAGACACAAGATCTTTAATGTTTTTTTTTAATTCTAATTTAACATTTTCATTGCATTTAAGTTGAATAAAAATGGTCTTGTAAAGATTCCATATTGCAAGAAAATGGATTCCCACATTCTTCTTGTTTGAATTTAAAACAAATCCTTAATTACAATTAATTAATAAGTAAAATATATAATCAGCTGAAATTTATGATTCAAAAGTTTTTATTTTGATTGAAACTTTGACAACATTAAATTCTTATGTAAAAAGTAAATTTTTAAAATGAATATTTTTGTTTATACAATATCGAACTATTTCCATAAAAAATGCCCATCTGAATTCCATTTTTGCCCAAAAGTCGGGTAATTCAACCATGAATGAGAAATACTCGATGAGCACATGATATTTCATTTCCGTATCATTTGTATGTGTGCAGCAGATTCTGCTTTCAAATGATTAGAATATCATTTTTGAATTAAAATTTAATATATCTCCAGAGGGTGAAATTTTTTATTTTTATTTGCCTCCATTCATTTGGGTCATTGAGGACATAACTGTCAAGATTAGTACATGAGAGATGTACATTTCAGGACATATACCTGTCAAGAAATAATAAAAATTTATTCGAGGTTAAATTTATTCCAGACAATTTGTTATCTACGGTTTTTGAGTTGCCAGGGTGAACAAAATGAAAAGGTTTAATTTTGTGGAAATATCTTACTATTGCTCACTTTTTTTTAAAACTAACCAATAAAACTTTAAATATTATCTGATGCTGTCTTCCAATCCTAAAGGTAGAAAAGTGTTATATAGGCACTAGTGCTTATGTATTTATATAGGTTAACGTGCTTATATCCAAAATTGAAAACACATTTGTATTTTCTCAATTCTTATATATATATATTAAAATTGGCAAATGGTTTTCAGGCTAAATTTGCTTAATGCCGAATTTTCTTAAGACTATATTGACCTGATGACTTGCAAATTAATCTCTTTATTCATTTCAATTAAAAAAATTGGATGGAATCAAATGTTTTGGGTCTTTCTTCAAATATTTCTAGGACGTAAATTCCAAGCCTTTTTCACTCTCAAATTTTTCTTCTTCCAAATCCATATAAACTCCTTTTTCAATTTAAATTAATAAAAAATTGATAATTGGAAAATTGAGAAAAGGTGTGGAATTATCATTTTGATTCATAATCCCTCCTACTTTTTGGAAAACTGCATGCACTCAATTAAACTAAAAACTGTGCTTTAAATAAAAAAAAAAGTCAGAAGTGAAGAAAAAATTCCATTCCATTTAAAATTTATCAAATACTCCTTGACGTTATTTATCAAGAAGAGTTTATTGATTTTCGCAGCAAAGAAAGGCAAAAGCAAATTGTTGAAGGATTCATGTTTATGCGTCTTAAAAAAGTTGACAGCTTGAATAAAATTCAGACTCAACTACGATGAGAGATGGAATGAAAGACAAATCTCAAACATTGCTTCACTTTTAAATCTGGCATATTCGATGTTCACACGCCAAGGTGAAAGATAAATGTTATCATCATTATCGTCAAGAAACTAAGATTTCGTGTCAAAATCATTACCCATCTGAACACCACAGCTATAACGTTACCAGAATAAACGCTCCTGCCTCAACTGGCCGTCGGAATATAGCCCATTGGGCAAGTATCCAATAAGCAAATGCCCGTAGCGTACAATTTTCCTGGTGAACAATTGGTAGAGAATTATAATCATCAAAAAACTTTCCTATATAATCTTTACAAGAGTGTGAGAAAGTATAATTTATTTATAGCATTATACTTAATTATATTTTTAGGTATACTCTATTGATATTTAAATCATCATTACACTACCAATCGTGTCAATTGAGCCTTTTTCATATGTGAAAATGTTATTCCAAAATCCTTGACTTTTATTTTCTTCTTAATAAGAACAAATATTTTGAGAATTAATTCAACTACAATAATGCTAATTTATGTACACTAATGAGCTTATAAACATATTTTCACCAGGTAAAGTCATTTGACGCGTAATTATTTGCAATTAATTAAATCATAAAATATATTTATTTATGAAAGTAAAACTATGAACAATGTTTACATAGAGTAATGTACTTTAATTGCGCGAGAATAAAATTCCACGCATCAAAAACAAATTCCAGAGAATTTAAATTCATGAAATAAACTTTTTTTAAATCCAAAAAAAAAAAAATTTGCCAAAAAAAAATTTTTTTTTACTCGTTGATCAGATGATATCGAAAGTGCAGTGATTTTTAATTTTATATATGAAAGAGTTTAAATGTTATAAAAAATTTCATGTAAAAAACTTGCTTTGAACAGCTTTTGCATATTATTCCATTTTTATTACTTTTGTCAAAATGCTTTATAAAACAAATCAAAATATAAACGGAAAAATCTTCCTTTAAATTCCGTAAACCCATTAGGTCACGAGAATACAAACCAAAAGAACGTAAATACCAGATTTTTGGGCGTTGTGAATTACAATTTTCCTATATTTTGCAGTGTTATAAAATTCATTATAACTGAATTCAAATATTTTTGTAAAGAAGTTATAGATTTGAGTCTCATAGCGATGGCTATTTTCCACTTTTTTCGCACAAACTTAATTATTTTACTATTACTTTGTATAATTTTTTTAACTTTTTTTGCAATGAAATGTTTTATGATTTTTTTCAGTTGAAAAAATTTAAATACTTTTTCAACTTGTTACTTTCCATAAATGAAGTATTGAGTTTACGTTTGAGGGAGCAGAATAAATAATGATTTATATTTTACACATACAAACCTCAACCAAAATGATATGAAAATGAATATTGTGGAAAAGTAGTTTAAATGGGATCTTAGTATGCGAGATTTGACAGAAAAAGTTAGTTTAAACGCGTTTGATCTATAATAGCCAATCAGAATTTAATATTGCAGAACCTTTGAAGGTTAATTACTCAGAACAAGTAAAATGTTAAATGGAATAATCTGTTTAAAGATTATTATTATTAATGTTAAATAATTATTAATCATTGATTGATTTTCTTCCCTTTGAATTTAACATATTGTTTTAGGCATACTTATATATATACATACACATCTCCTTACCTTTTTTCCTTTTTTCTTGCAACAAAGCATTGCTGATATTTGGGAAGTCAGAATTTATAAAAATCCGTTCTCCAACACGCCGAAAGTAATCGAAGTATTGATTTAAAAGTGTAACTTTGGCGAAAAAGTAAAAACATTGAAGGGAAAAAGGGCTCTTATGCGTAAAAGAGGTAGATGAGAAGCCACTGCAAATCTGTATTTTCCAATCTCTTTTGCAAACAAAACTATCAATGATGATGAAGTTGATGGCAAAGATGATTATGAGCAGAATCGTCAATTACACGTATTTTTTTAATTTCAGTTTAACTTTTCAAACTTCATACAGACAGACAAACGTATAGCAGCCAAGTTGTGACTAGAAACCAAAGATGCATTTGAGCATGTGTATGCGCTATGGTATCGAGCACACAACAAGTCATGTTGTGTATGTATTTTGCTTGGAAGAAATCATATTGATTTAAATTTTTAAATTAATGCCATTCACTCTCAAAAGACACACACATATATATATATAACATTAATGTTTTCCATATCACCAACTATGCTAACCACACACACACACACATACCAGAGGTCTGGCAAAACCCCCAGGGAGACTACTTGCCTCACCTCATTTAAATATAAAACTCGTAAAAATAAAAAATATTTTACATACATATTGAAAGCACCATTTCAAAAATTCTACCCAAAAGTTCAAATATATATACATATATATTAGTGTGTGTCTCAAATATAGGAATAAAAATTAAAATCATAAAAATATTTTTCTCATGCTCCAAAATTTAAAGAAATAAACATCCACACAATAAATTCTATTTTCTCTGAATTCTATTTTACATACTTTCATTCCTAGACCTATAAATAATACATATTTATATTTGTAGAAGATTCTTGAGGCGATGCGGAAATTCGTGCTTTTGCTATGAGAGGCTTTATTTTGCCAAAAACGGTAAACTCAAGAAATTTGTTTTTAAGGCTTATCGTGTATTTTTGAGTCCGAATTTTTACTGGCAAGCATATGAAAGTTGCGGGGTGATCATTATCATTGTGCTATTTTTTGATGTACCAAATCCTTAAATACGAAACTTCATGATTTCAAGCTTTAAAGTTTATTTGTAAGAAGGAGAAGTTTATTTGCAATGGCCGAACGAATACACAAAAGAGGAACAAGTATAATACATCCTTTCTGTGCGGTGTTAAAGAATAAATAATGCGCTTTGTAGGCCTTAAGGACCACTTTTGGTATTACCCAATAAGAGAGAAAACTAAGAAAGAGCCATAAATTATGCTGTTCAAAATTACTTCACTAAATTTACTAACAACTTTAAATTTAATAAAAGCATGGATCTTGGATACTTTATCGAAAAAAATCTTAGAGTCTGAGAAATTTTGAAAAAATCATAGGCTGAAATGAATGTAACTTTAAATATATTTTCATTTATAATATCTATGACTAAAAACAAGCGTATATAGCTAAAATATTTATATAGCTTATATTCATCACTATATCTCCCAGTATAATACCATATGAATCAAGAAAATTTCACGAAAATATAACTCCCAAATATATTAATCTCAAATTTTTTTTCATATAATCAAATAGAAAATATTTGATTGACCGAAGAAAAACAATGCACGAACATGCAAATCGCGATAATTTTACTTTCGTGAAAATTTCTTGATTTACACTTAATATTGAAGAAGCGCAAGAAGGAAAAGGATTTTCGAAAGGTGGAACTCACAATTTTGACATTTTATTGCAAAGCTTAAATTATTTAGTTTGGTAGATGCGTATTTGGCTAGATAATAAAATCGTAAAAAGAAAATTTTTTTTATTTCTAAAAATGTCTGTACCCATATGTGACAGTCCCTTATCCGTTATTTTTTTCTAGTCCTCCTATTTGGTTATGTTCTTTAATTCGTGTAGAGAGTCGTTGACCCTGGCCTTAAAATCACTAGCCTTAACATAGCATTCATCATCTACTATAAGATAGATAAGATGTTTTTATAATGCAAAATCTAATATCAAGGAAAAGGTTGGTGAAAGAATACAACCTATTGTGAATACTAATTAAGCAATAAAAATAGCTAAAAAGAAAACTTCAAATAGAATATTATCACCAAAATACATAAAAATCACTCAGGCTGATTAGTTCGATTGATTTAAAGCGAATAATACTAATTGCTGATAAATTGAAATTATATTATTATCAAATTGTTAATGTAAATGAAGAAATAAGTAGTAATATTATTATATAAAAACAAAATTAGATGGTAAAATAATCATATACTAGTTATATAACTACCTAAATGGGAAATAAATATTAAGTAGTTTTACTTTTGCTATCCTTTGATAATAATTTTACCCACACTGATTGCTTAAATTATCATGAATTTATTTTTACTTGTATTTAGATGGCGTTAATATGCACATTTTCTTTTTTGATAATTTCATAAAAAAATTATATATAAAATCTTTTATTCAATAAAAATTAAAAAAAAATGAACTTTTTTAGACATTTAAAAAAAATTGGTTTTATTAAAATATTTATATCCCAAAATTTCTTTCCCTTTAGTGACCAGTAACAATTTTACCTTCGTCTGCTTTTTCAAATAGTTTTGTATATGAATCTTCTGCTTTTTAATAAATATCGTCTGATTTTTCTGATCACGAAAGGGTTAAAGGTAAAGGTACCGTCTGGTTTTTTAATCGAGAAGGCACCATTGCGCCGCTAGTATCGAACTATAAGAAAAGTAGGCTTGATGCGGGATCGAATCCAAGACCTTCAGTATCCAACTAAACTTACTCCCGCCCTCAGAGCCAAAGATTCCATCATAAGTGTCTTTACCTTGTACTTATTAATTCTTCATTTGAAATTGACAAAATAAAAATCTTTTTCTTTTTATGGTCAATACGACATAAAGAAGCTTTGAAAGTAGCAACAATTAATATTTGTTTGTCCAAAGAAATTACCTAAAACATTTTAAAATTTAACTATTAAAAGCTTTGTAAGACTTTATGTAGTAAAAGCTACTACACATTTTTCAGTGCCCAAATTAATAAATCATTTTAAGTTTCTTTTTGAAAATAATTTCACTTACATTTTGACTCTATTCCAATGATGGACAAAATAGATTCAATTCATTAACCCATTTACGGCCAATGTTCCAATTTTGGAACATAAGTAATTTCATCTTCGTCTGCTTTTTTTAATGACTTTGAATATAAATCGTCTGCGTTTTTTTAGATATCGTCTGCTAACAAGTTAAGTATATTAACAAATGGGTTAATATTTTTCCTGGATATGATAATAAAGTTGAAGTGAAAGTTATTAAGACTAAAGATTTAAATATACTATTAAAAGAAAGAAAAAAATGAGGATTCATCAAGCGTAGTCCAAGAATTCAGGGACGCTTCCATTGGGTAGGCCAAAAAAGCTAAAGTAAATAAAATTTTTGAAGGATCGCATTAGTATATAAACAAGTTCTAAAAACAAATCGAACACAAAAACTTCGCTAAGCTTTTAAATTAAAATCAAAGATCTCTTTTTATTAAAATGAAAAATTTAAGCACACATAGCATAAACAATTTGTAGTCAATTCATTTAAAATAAGGATATAGTAGTGATTCCAAAAATTTGGGCAATTTAGATTCTTGTTTTTTTACAATTTACTGAAATCAATTCTAACTTTTTATCAGACTCACTTCAAAATAAACTTTAAAAATGCGAAACAGCGTATAAATTGAAAAAAGTTTTAAAAAAATAGTTAAAATTTAACTTTTCTTCGTCTTTTGGGGTAAGACCATTTCTTTGGGGAGAAAATAAGTTACTTCCAACTTAGGTAAAACAGAATATACTTTTTCAATGGCAAAATACATATATTTACTCTAAAGTTTACTTAAGAAAATTGTTAAATTGTATATATAATATATAAACTAGAAACTGAAAACTACGGTTTGAAAAAAACTTAACCTTAATCGCGAAAAATTAAATTTAAATGAAGAAATACAAAAATATTTTAATTTTTTCAAAAACCAAAATAAATATTACAAGAGAGGGAGGTGTGGTCCATCATTACAATGCGCATAAATCTAATAATGATGAAGAATGAACTGACAAATAAAATGACAGAATACCTCAATAAATACAGCACTCCCTATTTGCCTATATACACAAACAAATATACACATACGAAAAATTTCAAAAGAATAGAAAGAGAAATATGATTTGAAATTCTTATTTCAATCCTACATTTTTGTATCAATAAATATATATATTATATAATCTATCCACTATTTTCTAGGAAAAACTTAAAAAAAAATACATGAAAATGACATGCAAACACAATATAAAGACGTTGGATTAACAACAAAAAATGTTCTTGCGCGAAGGCAATAAAAAGAATAACAGAGGAGAAACATAAACAAACATGTGGGTATATTATATATATATAGAACAGAAAAATAAAACATCAGAATGCAGGTTTCTTCTGAAAAATCAAAAGTGAAAGATATAGTGCGTTTGTAAATGGGAAAATGTTTACGATGCAGCCAACAATGGGTGTGAAACGAAGAAGCATTAAAAGAAAAACTGTTGGAGGAAAGGGGGTGCAAAAGAACATCAGAAAGAAGGTGGATGTGTTTCGTGTATAATGTTAACGTGCTCTGATGTTGTCATAGCTTTGATATTTTCACCATCTTTTTCGGGTAAAGGATTAGAAATGTTGTTGGAGTCGTGAATCTCGCCATTGAGATAGGATTGAGCTGGAAGATGTTTTGGAGAAGTGAAATCCTTAATATTATCTCCTATGCAGTGAGAGTCTTTTTGGGGGCGAAGCAAGGAAGGGTGATTATGATCCGGTGCTTCAGAGTAAATCTCATCAATCAGATGTGTATACTTTTCAAGGATGACGTATCTCTTCATCTTAAGAGTTGGAGCTGTGAAAAAAAAATAAAAAAAATAGTGATAGGTAGAGGAGATAATTAAAATTTTAGTGGTCCTAAAACTCGGTTTCTAAAAACGTGGTCTCTGGTTTCCCCGCTCAGAGACGCGTTTCTATTTTTCCTACCGAAATGCGTTAATCATTTTGTATACCTGATCTAAATATTATGTCTCAATTAAACTCAAGAAAGGAAGTATACATTTTATTAGCCTTTCTGAAACTCTTTGAAAGGACATGATCATTTTTCTATACTTTCGGTCTCTAGTATTTGAATCCAAGTTTTCCTAGCGCCCTTAAAATATATTGACGAGATGGACATATGAGGATTCAGAAAGATTTAAGCCAAAAAGCAGATCTTGTCATAATTTTGTTTATCACGTTGTATACACCCTTTTACAGACACTGACTGATCAGGGCCCTTTGGAATCTTCTGATTTATGCCATATCAAAATTATTTCAAAAAAAGACAGACAACTAATTTTAGAAAACCAATCTCTGAAAAGGTTAAAAGGGTGTGTATAAATCATTAAACTACTGATTCTCATCTTGAATTTTGGAAACTGGTGTGAAAATCAAAATATCCAAAATCAAATAGTAGCAGATCTATGTTTCATTCCAATTGTACACTGCTGTGAATTGTCTATGAAGATATTATGGGTTTTCAGTAGAAGAATGAGCATCTCAGAGAATTCAAAAGAACTGCTTTAACAAAATAAACCATAGCATAATGCATTTGTCAAAAATCTCATTTTCTTTATTTTGTTTTTAAAAAAACGTGCGAACAAGTTTGAAGACAAGCTATCTTTTCACATATGAAAAAACGGAATGTGAATGTACGAAGGGATCAAGGATGAATTCAAGGATCGAATTCACACCATATGCAAACAATCAAATTTGCTTTCCAAGCTATCCCAAGGCTTTATAACGTATGTATTTTGTTTATTTGGACAAAAAAGCGATAAAACATTTACACATCTGCATGAAAGGAGACGAAAAGCTCTCGTAACATCCGATTTGCGCACCCTTTCTAAACCCATTTCTAATGCGACAAATGTTTATCTAGCTTTAACAACTTTCTTTCACTCTTCTCTCTTCCTTTCTTAAGCTTCATGGTAAAAAAACAGTTCTTTGATTGAGACGCCCTGGTCGCAGTATGCTGAAAAATAAGTATTAAATAAAGCTTACAAACAAAAAATTTGTTTGCTGTTTGACTCAGGGGCGCACATCCTCAAAATTATTGGGGCGATTTTTTTTTGTTGCAATTTTCAAAATTACTGGTCTGGAAATACCACGGGAGACGAAATATTCAAGCAATCCTTTAAAATAGAGTGTATTCAGCGCATACCTAAATTTTAATACTACTTTATATTTTTTTTTACAAAAAGGGGGAATTTAAATACTATACTTCCAGCGAAAATATTTTAATTAAATTTGCATATCGCATATACACTAGTTTAAAAAATCCAAAATTGTTGGGGGTAATAGGCTTTTCATTTGAAAATGAAGTAGTCTACCAGGCACACTACAGGAATTGGTGAAAGGATATTTGATTGATAGAGAAAACAAATAACTGAATGTTGGAGAGTTTTATATGAGTGAATGTAGTCTGAAGGAAAAGAGTCTACTAGACACCCTACGATGTTTATACGGAGAAAATGTGATTGATTCAGGGGCGCACATCCTTGAAATTATTGGAGGGGCGGACTTTCAAGCGTCTTCCAAAAAAGACAACAAATTTTTCTGAATTCCTACTCCTCTCTTGTCTATTCTATTTCATTCTTAATTAAGCTTAATGTAAACTTTAACCCCCGCCCTATTAAGCTTAACGTCAACAATGAACAAGGACTTATATATAGCTCTTTCTTTTTAACTTCAAATAGATGCGCACCATCTCCAAATTATGTAAAGGGGTAAAGATATCAATTAACAATAAAAAAATTGGAAATTTTATTAAATGAAAAAAATCATTCATTAATTTTCAGTTTTTCCTAAAAAAAAATGAAAAAATATTTTATTGAGAAAAATAAATTAAAAAAACACATCCAAATTACATAACTTTTCTGAGGTAATTTCTATCAAAAATGTAAAACAGAACTAAAGTTAGAAAACTTGGTATTCGAATTTTTTCATTCTTTTTAGTGTATAAGAATAAGTGTAAGTTAGTTAGACTCTCAAAAAAGGGTATAAAATAAAGATAAAATTGTGCAAGCAAAAATCAAACAATAAATTAAGATTACATTACTTCATTTTTATCAGCATCGTTCAAAAATAGTTTAAAAGCTATTTTTATAGTAGATTTTTAACATAAATTGGTGCAAGCTACAAAAAATAAAATAACTTTTAACATTTTGCAATGATTTGCTAAATCTCTGTGATTAATTTGAATAGCTGAACTTTGGTACCATGAAAAAAGGTTTTGAAAATATTGAATTAATATTCCGCTAAAAACTAGTTTCTAATGAGATAAAATAGAATTATTTTTAATTTAACTCTAAATACAAATTAGAGAGATGCAGTGGCGTAGCCAGAAAAAAGTTGTTAGGGGGCGCAATTTAAAAACTCAAAAAACTTGAGCAACATTATACTTTCTTGATCCTTTCATTGGAGAAATTTTCGAAAACTGATACCGCATAAGGTGCATGGGGGCACCATGAGGACCTTTCCCCCCCCCCTCCGGATGTGCGCCCCTGGTTTAACTGTATATGTGTACAAGGGTTGTTCAGGATCTATCTATCAACAGGAAAACACACATAAAAACTCGATCCATGAAATTCTGGTTTTGACCATTTTCAATAGCTTCTAACATATTTACAAAAGCAGGAATAAAATTTTCTTATGATACTTTGAATAGTGAAGTCTTTTTAAATGTTTTGGATTGCAGTTCTGGCTCTTAAAAGTAGGTACGCTTTTCAAGCTAAGTTTATCCATTCTCATTACTCCTCTCTTCTTTTTTTTCAATTCATGAAAATTTTCAAATTTCTTCTCTCCAGCCTACAAAATATTTAAATTTTCCCACTTTTCAAGTAAAATTAAGCTATTTCACTTCAAATAATTTTTGGTGTACATGATGTTCCACATCATGGGTATTTTTCTTTTTAGTTTATTTTCATGTTTATTCCTTTAGTAAAGATTTACCTTCCTCTTCACATTAAATCAAGATTGTGCCTTCTCCCGCTTTTCTTTCTACACATTCCTATTTTTTACTTTTTCTTATACAAAACTTTCTTTGTTCAATCGATTTCTATATCTATTCGTTCTACATGAGCCAGCCATCTTTGCCTGTTTCTGCAGAATACAACTTCTAGAATATGAACATGTAAGCTTTTTCTCACTACACTATCGAACAGCTATTATTTAAAAAAATTAATAACAGATCAACAAAGCTTTATACTTGATAATGGCAATATGTGAAAGCTATCATCTATCCTATGTATAAAATACTTCATCATATATATTCTTGAATTTCAAGTTTATGCTACAATTGTAAGTGCTTAGAAAATGGAATTAATTCAGCTGCATGACAACAGCATGCATATGTCAATAGACATATATGTATAGGAAGATTCAACGGGGAAAAAATTGAGACTTCGATAGGGTATTCAATAAATATGTGTCTATTTGAACGCTATACTTTATAGTGAAAAGATGCGAAAATGAATTTCTACTATTGAAACATTTTTTGAATAACGAATAATGTACTTTTTAAGGAAAAAAATAAAGAAATGTGACACTAATTCTATGTTTCTTTCAGAGGGAACATTGATGCACAGTGGAGTTTATTAATAATACTTGGCAACATAACCTTACCTCCAACTTTATTTATAATCAAACTTGGTCTGCATTATAATTTAATCAATTTATCGGTTCGTAACATTTTCATCTTTGCGGTAGTCTGGAAAAAAATTGAATCTGTCAACGAAGCCTGCACAAAAACATTTTTATCAGAGTTGTTTGCCGTTGAACAAGACAAGGAATAAACGCACGAGACACACGCAATAAAAATGTACACAAATTTATGAAGTGAATGTGAATTAAATTCAAAAACATGATCTGAATTTTGTGATTTATTTGAGTTTTCTCTCGTCAGCTTCTTTTTTTTATGTAGTTGAGAGTTTTTTGATTTAATTTATATTCGCATCTAATCTCATCGACACATTTTTAAGAGAATTATTGTAAATTTAAATGTCATAATTCCAAAAATGTTTATAAAAGATGTTTAAGTATTGGGGTTTAAAATTTAATAATGTGCAGTGAAGCCGTAGTCCCAACAATGAATTGGAGTTTCGCATAATATACAAATCAACACGAAAAATTGAAGTTAAAAAAGTTGTACTCAACTCGCCAGATGGACAAGAGAAGTCAATTGGTAGTATGAGCCATTTTTTGATTGTGGCAGCCTTGCTCACAGCCTTCGCATTGACCGTGTCCACTGCTTTCTGAATCAGGTTGATCAATTTTGGATTAGATGAGAGCGTTTGAAAGGAATCCCATTCAATGCCATTCTTCTGCAGAAATTCTTCAGCACTCTTGGACAAGGTAAATGATGTTGACTGAGATGAAGGAGGGATTCCACTCTAAAGGAAATTCAAAAAATGAAATAGACGAGAAGAGTATTCTTGCATGAAAAATTAGCTGCAAACAAAATAATAAGCGTCGATACAAGAATACACTTTTTTTACAAAACTTTTGAAAATTGTGTATTCTTCAACTTCTATAGGGTAAGGCTAATTTTTAGCTATGTCAAAAGTATTCCAATTTAAAATAAAAACATCTTACGGGTTTCAAAGTCGAAACTACTATTTTTACTGGCTTACAAAACCTCTTAATTCTTCAGATATTCTATTCGAAATCATTTTAACTGTAGCTTGTACATACTTTTAACTTGATATACGCTTTTTCAGGAAAACTAAAAATGTTCCCATTGGATGTTAGAGAATTCTCTAACATCTATACTCAAGATTTAATTATATATTTTTATTTCTGTATTGATTCTTTTCACCTCTCATTCTTCCTTCTTTTTCTCTCAAAATCAGGCCTCCACAAAGTGATCGATATGACCCAGCGGAGTCGATGAGAGTTTTCTAGAGGTCGATAATTGCATAGAGGTTGAAAAGGGGATAATTATTTCAAAGATAGATTCTCATATATTATTTCTCATTATTATCAGAAATGAAAAAATGATTTCATATTTTCATCAAAGTTGTCTGGGGATGCCAATAGAGTTCTTTTTTCAAAGGCATTTTGACGCCGATTTGATGTGTGCTTATTCCAAATCTATACTTAGAACATAAAGACCCTTTTTTCACAAATAGATTCTTTAGGTTCTTTCATTCACATATCTATAAGATCAATTGGTTACGTCACATTCCATCACTCAATACTTCAACATATGACACTGTGAATAAACAGTCAATCAATCAGACAACATTTCATCACTCGACCCTGAAAACGTTTTGTGATAATCATTATCCTTAACGATAGTAGAGGTGATTTTAGCTGACCAATTTCTCTCGAGCTGAAATATTTTAGTGTCTGGATGGATAAAACATTATCCATTCTTAGGTTGAGACCTCCGACTATGTAAACTTTTTTTAATTTATAAAAAAATCTATTGTAGCTAGGCTATACCATCTATATCAGGGATTCTTAAGATCCATGACGGTCAAATTAAAAAACCTTTTTTTATTTAAAATTATAAAAAATACTTTTATATACTTTTTTATAATTTTATTTTTTAGGTTTTTTTTATGACTTTTATGTGAAAATTTCCTTGAATCAGCTTTTTAAAGGGGTCCCTGGCTGAATAAAGGTTAAGAACCCCTGATCTATATAATGTATATATCTAGAAAAATTAGATTTACATACCTATTTATTGTTTTAATAAGCTTATGATAGGGCACACCAAAATTTTAATTTTCTCATAAATGTATATAGGGCAAAGAAACTTCATTAGAATAAAGATTAGATTAAGATATTTAATTTTGCCAGGCATGATATTTGCTAAAAGAGGCCTGTTCAATTCAAAAAGTTTTGAAAAACACAACACAACACAATCCCTAATAAAAATGATAATGAGACTTGCATTACACAATTGCCAGAAAATAAAAACTTTTCTGAATATTCATAATAATGCCTAAAATATGACATCCTTTAAATAGCAATTAAACTCAGTTTATAAATTGTAATGAAATGTGTATGCTAATTTGAATTCATTATTGTCAGTATTGAAGTGAATAATAAAAAAAAGTTCACGGCTAAAATTGTGATAGTTAAAGATGAAAAAATTTAATCGATCTGCTACAGGCCCTGGACTTGGTAGATCCGACACTGGATCAATTGTATATTTGCAGAAATTTGCGTATATGCGCTACGCGGAAAAACACTTTTAAAAAGATGTTAAATTACTTTAAGAGTTATGAGTAGTGAAATAAATTTCTTCTTGTCGCCAACCAGCATCGCAAAACTGACCAAATCGGAAAGGGCTGAGCAAATGGCTTCTTCGATGGGAACAGGACCAACATTTTCACCACCCGCTGTGATGATCATTTCTTTAAAATAAACACCAACATATTCAGATTCAAAGATAAACCTTTAAGGGTTTGGCAGTTTGCATTTCAAATTCAGAAACCCCTCTGATATTTTAATGCTAAATATTTTCGATGTGTATGGTTGAAACCGATTCTGATTATAATCAGAATCACAGAAATTTCTAAAATCAGAATCAGACCTAACGAATCACCAAACTCTCGTTGCAGTAATTTTTGAACATTTTAATCAGTGCAATAAATTTATTGTAGTTATTATACCTTTCATGTTATTCTAGTTGGGAGTGTATTCTAATCCTTTGTGATATATGTATATTTAGATCTTTCTATATATACCGTCCTGGTAGATACAATTAATCTTTATCCGCTGTGATCCAGAAAAATACTCCAAATAATCAAATATTTGATGATGTTTTTTGTCAAACCAAAATTGTAAATATTAATGCATTCTAATTATATGCATAACTGAGGTTAAAACGTGCAAAGGAAAACATTTTAGGGGCTATTTTTCAAAATGATAGAAAAAATTATTGCTCAGCTAAAATATGCATGAACAAACAAGCTACGTAAAAATGGCTACTTTCTGCGAAGAAAAGTGCATGTTCTAATCAAAGACCCTTTTATACACGCGTGCATGCATACGTTACATGAAATGAAATGCTAAGCGTCCAGGGCCAGGAATCTTTTTGTCTATTTGTCTAAAAGAGCCCAAAAACACATATTTTAAAATCGAATCCTCTGAGAGCCATACATATTTTTAAATACTGATTACAACTAAATGGAAAAAGAAGACCAACAATGTTATAGTATAATAAGACTCTGAATTTATTTTAAACAACAATGTTTTATCGAAGTTATTTATTAATAAGCAAAGTCTGCATCATCTTTCATCAGCTTTATTTGTGTCGTCGTGATTCGTAATGATGACGAAATTAAGAGAGTGTAGAATTGGCAAGAAGGATATGCATTACCGCAATACCTCCCTTCCTATCCTCAATGCCACCTGATTTATCTGAGAGCCAGGCGCAGTCATCAAAAGAGCCATATCTGGCTGGCGAGCAATGGGTTACCGACCTCTGTTCTAGACTTTTCGTAATATATATTACATCAAAATAGGCTTATTTAATCGTACCCATATTACACATTTGCTTCCCTTTTAATTTGTCTATAGAAATAAGGGCTTGCATAATTCACATACTGAGGTATTTTTGAAAGAACATATTAAGCGCTGTGAAAAAGTAGTTTCTGTATTTATTCTTAAATACATCTCTCTCTCCCTCTCTTCGCCTGGATCAAATCAATAGAACAAGGAAGCAGTACCTTTCAAACGGCCAGTGATGCTGAGAAAGGGGCCCCCAACATAATCTTTATACTCCAGGATGCCAATATCGCCAGTGTGGAAGTAGCCATCTTCATCAAAAGCGGCTTTTGTTTTGACCGCGTCATTGATGTATCCCATGAACACGATGCGACTTTTCACCATAATCTAAAAAGAATTTTAAAAATTAACGCCATTGCGAAAATAAATGGCTACTCTTGACAGCTAAGCGTGTGTATATTTCATGCGCGTCCAGAAAAGACATGATTTGAGCCAGATATCGCAGACATCTTATAGCATTCACTCCGTATACAACTCAATGGCTTTTTGCCTAGAAGAAAATTGATAGCGAAAATGACTGTGGACTTATTTTGTAGGTTGTTTTCAAAAAACAAAAAGCCAGCAGTACCTTATGGTGGATTTTTGCGGGTTGGCTGACTTTTCCCTGAGAGTATTCTTTTATGGAAATACTTTCTCAGTTTAAACAAAGCTTTGTTTTGAACTAATAGATTATACTCATATAGAGATAGTATAAGCTGGGGGCTAACAACAACAACAAGAACTGTGGACTTGCAATCAATTTCACCAATTTATTTTCATCATCGCGATAAGCATTGAAAATCCTGTTTCACAAAGATATTCCGTAGAAAAAGAAATATCATATTTTTTCAGAACAAAGAAAAAACTTTCCCCCTTTAATATTGTAAATAAAATAACTAAACAACTACAATTTGTTTATTATATGTCACACTTTTTAAAAAAAACTATTTATTGGTTATGTGTCTTTTCCAGCTTACTAAGGGCCATTGAGTGTTTCATGCGACGCAAGGGAAAGCGCCCCACAGTTTGGGAATAAAAAAGTAAAATGATGAGACTTACTTCTCCAGTGTTTTTTTCCAACAAAATTCCGCGATCAGAAACGTCCACGGAGGCTATTTTCACGTGTATGTTTGGGATGCACATACCAATCGTGCCAAAACTCATGAATCCTAAAGAAAAACAAAAGAAGCTGACATAAGAAAGAACAGCAGAACGGAGATTCATAATATCAGGAATTTATTAGACAAAAAAACTTTTACAATTAATATTTTATTAAGCTTTGTTTGATTTTTATAATCTCAATCAAAATACAAATTCAAATACTTTGAATAAAAACTTTATTTTTTTAGCTTAAGCTTTTTATAGCAATTTCAAATGATATGAAAGTTTTAGTGTAAAATTCATTTAAAACTTTGAACCTCAACCCTTCCCCCTCTAAATAATTTCAACAATGTGCGCAAACGGTATACAGTCAACCCTCAATAACCCGGCACTCGTTAATCCGGAAACCTCACTTTTCGGACAAAAAATAAGGACACCTCTTTTTTTCGATAGGAATTTTCTATTGTTCCGAAACTTCAGTATCCAAAAAAAATTTTTGCCTATAACTTATTTACTTAATACAAAAATGGCGGAATTTTATGTTTGAAATTTTTTTTATCGATTTGTGCTCTTTCAAACTTTTGTTTCTGAATTTAGTTTCAACAAGTTCCAAAAAGGTTTTTGTGTTTCTTTAAAAAAAATTATTTTAAAGTTTTTTTAGTTGAATTTTTTTTTAATTATTCAAAAATTTTTATTTAGACCTTAAATTTATTTTAAGCTACATTGAAACAAACTACATTTAAAAGTTCTATTCTCGAATTTCGAATTCAAATTTTGCCTTTACGCTAAGTAGAGTGTTGCGTTCTTAAGTTATAAAGAAATTTCTAAAATAGTTAAAAAAAAGTTCAGGAAGTATTCAAAGATTTTTATTTAGATCTGAATACCTTTTTAATTTTTTAATTTTTTTCTAGTTTTGAGATTCAGTACAGTGTCACATTGTGAAGTTATAAAAAAATTTAAAACAACTAATACCTTTTGCACTTTTTTAAATAGATATTTTATTTAGTTTTAATTTGAAATTTTAAAATCATGATAAATGTTACAAAAATTTGCTCTCAAGAAGTTTAGCATTACAATTGGAAAGTCCACTATTTGCGATATTTTAAAAGAAGAAAATTAATGGCTAAATACAGAAAATAATAATGTTACAAGAATAATTAAAGCTTCACATGAAAAATTGTAAAACGCTTTGATTTTATGGATAAATGATATGACCGCTAGAAATGCCAGGATTAACGATGCTATAACATTAGAAAAAGCTCACAAGTTAGGTGAATTAATGAAAATTGAAAACTTTTCATATTGCAATGAATGGCGGCTATATCGTTTTAAAAAAGAAATAATCTCCAAAAATATTTAATCCATGGAGAAGCGAATGAAGTAAATTTAGATGAAGTGGATTTTCATAGAACTAGTCTTTTTTATAAATTATGTCCAAATTAGCTTCTGCTCCTGTGACAGGCTTAAAAAATCAAAAGAAAGAATTACAATCGCGTTAGGATGAAAGCTTCTGGAAATGGCAAACTAAAACCCTTTATTATTATCGGAAAGTACAAACGACCAAGATGTTTTGGCAAATCTTATAATCCCGAAATTTATGTTCGTTATCGTTTTCAACTCAAAAGCTTGGATGACATCTTTGTTCTTCACATCGTGGCTCAAGGAAATAAATACAACAATGATCAAAAAAATAGAAAAAGGTAATACTTTTGATTGATAACACTGGTCAACAAATTTTTATTTTTTTTCTTTGGCAGACCATCTAGGAGTGTTTTCTGGGGTTTTGAAGGTCGTGATTACGAATATAACATTGGTTTTGTCTGATTGGCTCTAGTTTAGAAGATACTGATAGCCTCAAATAAGCCTAAACTGTAAAATTCTCCCTGAAATACTTCAATATAGAAGCAGTAAATAATAATATCAGAAAATACATAATAATTATTATGTATGTAGTGTTTTAAAACAGTATTTAAGAATTTTCTTTTAATTCTTTTCCTTTTTATTCCAGAGTTGAAAATGAGTTCAGAGAGAAAATGAGTTCTTCTAAAAGACGTTGTAGATATGAACCGGATTCTTTGTTACATCTGTGGACAGTATATGATGGCACAACAAAAGAGGAATATTACAGACTTTGTCAAGAGGGCGTACAAAGCATACTTCGATATGAAACTAGGTGACCAAGATAAGTCTTGGGCCCCACATATGGTGTGAAAACCTGTGTAGAAAGTCTCGCGGTTGGACCAATGGTAAGCTGAAGTTGAAGTTTGCTGTACCAATGGTGTGGAGAGAGCCCAAGAATCATTTTGATGACTGCTACTTCTGTATCAATGATATGACGGGGTTTAACAAGCACAAGAAAGCAAATTGGCAGTATCCGAGCTGGATTCTGCTATCCGTCCTGTTGCCACTCTGAGGATCTACCTGTGCCTGTTTTCACCAGTCTGCTGAAATCGATGAAACGAAGAGATTCCAGCTGATCTTTCAATATCAAGTGGTGATAGCTGTAGTGACTATGAAGAACCCTCAAATGCCCTCAGCTTTTCAATCAATCTGAACTTAATGACCTAGTGGAGACCTTTGTTTGTCGAAGGAGCAGTCTGAAGTTCTTGCATCACGACTCCAAGAGAAAAACATTCTTGATTCTGGCACAAAAGTAACATACTATAGGACAAGGGAAGGCAGCTTGCTTCGTTTCTTTCTAAAGAAGATGACCTGGTCTTTTGTAATGACGTTTCTGCACTTCTTAACTGCATGGGGATCTCGTCATATGACCCAGCAGATTGGCGTCTCTTTATAGATAGCTCGAAATCAAGTCTAAAAGTTGTACTTTTGCATAATGGCAATAAGTTTGCTCCTGTACCAATTGGCCATTCTACCAAGATGAAAGAAGAGTATGATGGTATCCAATTTGTTCTTGAAAAACTAAATTACAACACTCATAAATGGCTGATTTGTGTGGACTTGAAAATGGTGAATTTTCTGTTGGTCAGCAAAGTGGGTACACAAAGTATCCCTGCTTCTTTGTTTGTGGGATAGCAGAGCAAGAAACCAGCACTGGAGAAGGGAGAACTGGCCAGAACGAGAAAGTCTCGAAGTCGGCACAGCCAACGTCATCAATGAGCCTTTGGTACCCAGGGATAGAATCATCTTCCCTCCATTGCACATAAAACTAGGGCTCATGAAGCAGTTTGTTAAGGGTTGAACAAAGATGGGGATTGTCAAGTACATATGCAGGCAATTTCCAGGTCTTTCCATCGAAAAAGCTAAAGGTGGCATCTTCGATGGACCTCAGATTCGAACGCTCATGAGGGATTCTGACTTCACTAATCATATGAACAGGGTTGAGTTAAATGCTTGGGTGTCCTTCACAGATGTAGTGACAAACTTTTTGGGAAATCACAAAGCTGATAATTACAAGCAATTGGTCCGTAAGA
Source organism: Nectonema munidae (assembly GCA_030549495.1). Taxonomy (NCBI): domain Eukaryota; kingdom Metazoa; phylum Nematomorpha; class Nectonematoida; family Nectonematidae; genus Nectonema; species Nectonema munidae. Next base: position 101,666 of record JAUIRK010000511.1, read on the forward strand.
TGCTTACTGCATACGAAAAACTAGGGGCAAATGTGAGCATTAAAGTTCATTTCTTGTTTAGCCACCTCGACAGATTTCCTGGTAATCTTGGTGATTACAGTGAGGAGCAAGAGAGAGATTCCATCAAGACATCAAAACAATGGAAGAGAGGTATCAAGGCAAATGGGATGAGCACATGATGGCAGACTACTGCTGGAACCTTTTGAGAGACTGTCCGAAAGTTGCTCACAAGCGAAAATCGTATAAACGTCAATTTCACTTTTGTGAATAAAATATTGTTTTGTGTGTTCATTGTAACTAAGAATCTAGTGTATAATAAATGCTTTGCATTAAAATTCAGTAAATTTTTAGCAAATTTTTTGTATATTCTCGAAATCTATGAAAAGTGTTCAGTTATTATAGGATAAATGAAATGATGTTATATCTAACTTAACTTGTTAGATTGAGATTTTACACTGTCTTTGTGGTTTTAGATTATCATAAAAATCAATATCTGACATTTTTGCACTATTTAGCCGTTTTTTGTACGTTTAGTTATGGTCGCGAATGGGTGATTTCAGACGAACGACCCCCCTGTGATATCTCCAAAACTAGAGCCAACTTGAAAAAACAAATGTCAGATTCGGATTCAGCGCCCTTGAAAACCCCAGAAACCAGTCTCACTTTGCCTGCCAAAAATATTGTGTTGACCAGTGTAATGCTTGTTGTCACAAGTTCAAACAGACATTTTCAAACATCGGAATTTTTTTATTTTCTACCGAATATTATGACGAGTAATATTCAACCGTTAGATTCCGGGATCATAAGAAATTTTAAACTAAATTATAGAAAAAGTTTAGTGAAACACTTTTTGAACTGTGTGGAAAAAAATCAACCACAAATTATTAACTTAAGAGAGTGCATAAGAATGGTCAAGCATGCATAGGAAAACGTTTCTATGTTTCAGACACGCAAACATTGTAGCAGATTTAGATTAGGGGAACTCTCAATACCGAGATAATCATGAAGAATTGTTAACCGAGTTACATCAAGCAATGATGCAAATTGAAAGCTCCTCAAATTTACAAGAACCTCTTGAATACGCTGAAGTAGATAACGAAGAACCTACTGCCTACACATATGATGATGATGATATTTTGAATATTATTAATGATGAAAGTGAAGATGAATCAGAAAACGGAGAAGAGACAGAAACTATAGATTCTTCTATAGGCTCTATCGCCAATAAACACGGTAATATTGTTTTTTTAACAGCAAAATGGTCTGGAGAAAGAAACTTCTGAAAATAAAAAAGTTCTTAAAAATTTAGAATTTATGAAAAATTTAATTTTTGAAAGAAACCAAATTTTTTTGAAACAAAGCAATATTGAAAAGTATTTTAATAAAAACAAACTTTATGTGCTCAATTTTTGTGGAGGGTGTGTTGGTATTTTTCTTGATAAGTTCCCATTTATTTTTGGGGTATCTGGTAAATTCATCGTAGCAACTTCATGTTATTTCATCGTAAAATAGATACATCGTGATACAATACATCGTTAGTATTTTCATATTTAAGTTTTTTATCGTATAGTAATTACATTTTTATGATGATGGATCTACTTTTATTTCATTGTGGTATCACAAGTTAATCTCACATTTTTACATGACAGGTACCGTGGGTGTGTTTTCATTGACAAGGCACTGATGTACCGCTTATGTCATACTATGAACAAATTAGCATCGACAAGGAATCGAACCCAGAATCTTCTGTGCGGAGTCCATCATCTCAGCCAATCTGCCATGCCACCCCGATGTAACTACTATACGATGAAAATACTAACAATGTTTTGTATCATGATGTATACGAAAAAAATACCACAATGAAGTTACCGCAATGGAACTACCACGATAATATTACAATCAACCATTTTGGCAGACGACTTTAATAAACACAAAGTTGCACAATTAAAAATAAAAACATGTTGATCAAAACAGACACACACGCACAAATCTTTAGGGACAGCTGACAGCGAAAAAGAAGACCCATAGCGTACTATGTTTAAAGTAATTTTGAATATGTGAGCACCATTTTTTTGATAATTGCATTGAACTTAGAACTGATGTTATGAATGTGAAGGTTGTTTAAGGCGTTAAACCCCTAAGGATTTAATCCGTTAGCCACATAAAGTGACCCATATGTTTACAAGCAATTTAATTCAGCTATGACTCATGATAAAACCGCTATTCCGACTGTAAATTGAGAAAAGTGTATGACAAAGCTTCCAGTCTTAAGAGACGTTTCCGCATACAAGGTTTGCCGAGGATGATAGATAAAAGATTTAGAGATTATTGAAGAGAAAACAGGCTTAAGTAAGTGTGGGTTGTTGCCCATAACGTTAAATTTAAGAAGCATGATATGAATGATACAAAATTTATAAGAAAGGGTGGCGAGGTAATCAATTAAAAGGCCAATGATTCTTTGTCATCATTTAAATAAATTTTCCGTCATTCTATGAAAAAGTACAAATGCAATAAGCGTCCTAAAGATGACACGGTAACTGTTTCAGGATTTAGATGTTAATAAAGAGTGTTTTGGATCAAGTGAAGAATCTGACTCCAGAAAATTAAAATTCGGTGATGAAAATACGATCAAGTGGAAAATCTGACTTTGAAAACATTCTGCAGTCAGATTCTCCACTTGGCACGGCTTTTTTTACTTTTATCAATGATCCGAAAACCTCGCTATCCGGACCAAAATATGGTGGAACCAAAACGTTCGGATTATTGAGGGTTGACTGTATATATGCCTTGAAAAACAATAATCATCTCATTACAACTAGGTGTTTAATAATAATGAAGTGGACTTAATTCCCCTACAAAAACAAAAATAAACTATGGCATGCAAACAAATATAAAAGATAGATGCTTCATTATAAGAAAGAAGAGGCTATGGCCCAATGCTCCCCACTTTCTCCCAAACGTAACTGTAGGTGTGGGTGTATGGAGTACGTGGGTGACAAAAATAAGAGAAAAGCTATCCATTACCAGGAATGGTGCTGTTCACAGAAACAGGAGCGGTCGTTTCAGATATTCCATACCCTTGACACACAATGATGTTGAAGGAATAGAGGTACTCCATCACCTCGAGAGACAAGGGTGCTGAGCCAGCAATGATTCCTTTGACGTTTTGGAAGCCTATCGCCGTCTTCACTTTTTCATTCACAAGCTTCTCACACAGCAGGAATAGAAGATGGGAGGATGTTTTTGCATTTCTGAAGAAATGATATAGTGGTAAATATGCACGAATGTCATAATCCCGAACTGTGAACATTTGAAAACTTTTATACTATAAAGTGTATTCAAATAACATAGGCTATTGACACACAACCGGTTTTTCGATATTTTAAACGGAAAGCGATATATACCAATTTTAGTTCTATTTTGTCTTTTTTTATTATTGTATTTTGTAACTCTAATTTGTTCTTTTTGCAATTTAGAATTCCTTCAACTTTTTTTTAATTTTACTTTTTCATTTATTATATTTATATTACTTTGGCATGCACAGTTTTTAATTTTTTGATATATTGACTTTTTTTATTTTTTAATTAAAATCAGAAACTAATCCTTTTTTTTAACTCTTTTTTACTTTTTTATGTAGATAAAATGGAGCGAGTCAAGGAATTAAAAAAAATAAATAAACATTTAATTCATGAAAGGAACGAAAACGCTTTTAAAGATAACTTTTCGACTACTATGCCCATCAACAGATCAACATACCGTTGGCAAATTAAATGCGCGGAAGAAAGGGCAGTATGAGGAGATTTATCACAACAGTATTAGGAATTCTACTTTTTTTCACATTTTTTAAGTACATGTCAAAGTAATATAAATATAAAAAATGAAAAACTAAAAAAACTTCAAGGAAACAGAATTGTTAAAAGACAAAATAGAATTACAAAGGAAAAAAAATAGAATTGCAAAAAGACAAAAAAACAGAATTGCAAAAATGATAAAAGAGAACTAAAAATGGTGTATACATATATTTGATTAGATAGTGGGGTCGTTTCCAAATTAGTCGTTGTAGACCATTACGGGTGGCTTCGAGCTTTCAAAGTGCTTATGAGTGACCAGGCGTTGTCATAAAATCAATTATGGGCTATATACCGCTGTTTTTGAGATAGTATTTGAGTGTATAAGTGTCCAATGTCAATATGTATGTAGTATATATCTATGTATTCGTATGAATGTGTCTAGACGTGTATCAATACAAACAAATAAGAAAGTTTGTGTCAAGGATACAAAAAAATGTATATGTAAATGTATGTATGATTTAGCTAACACTAAGCCTAACCTCAACTTTATAAAAATAAAATCGTCTGCGTTTATCAAAGCTCTTTAATACAAATCTTCTGCTTTGCATTAGATATCGTCTGATTATTCTGTTCGTTACCGGGTAAAGGCCCATTTAGGAATTGGTTGAGCACTTGTCAATCAAGTATTATGTAAATTGAGTAAAAAATTTGAATAGTCAAAATCAGTGGAAGATTGTTTGATTCATATCATTCGCAAGTGGTGAAAAGAAGAGCAAAAGGCATTTCTGCTGAAGTAAAAGAGTCTAAGTCACATATGATTAAGACGTTATCGACCAGAATAATCAGACGATATCTGAGATGCAAAGCAGAAGATTTGTATTTAAAAGCTTAAATAAACGCAGACGATTCACATTTTTGTAAAGTCGACATATGTCGACTGTGGTTGATAACCAGTTAATGGATAGAATGAGGCAAAACATCCATGAAAATCGAAATATATACGAAATTCATTGATTACCACCCCTCGTGTAAAGCCACCTAGAAGTATATATATATATATATAAGCATTCAATAAAAATAGCAGAAAGTTAACAATCGAAAAAGTTATCGTGTTTCTTCATTACTCTTATGCAATGATGATAATGCTGCTGCTGCTGCTGATGATGATGATGATGATGATGTAACTGATAATGATGATGATGATGTAGTTGATGATGATGATGAGAAGGATGGAAGAGTGTTCTTGAAATTCAATCCATAAAAAAGTTACTTATTGTATTTTGATTTGATGTATTGAGACGTTATTTGTCTTGACCAACTGATTAGCTTTTTTTTGAAGCCAGTCATTTCTGCTTCTTTCATCTTCAATTTTTCAGCCATTTTTTCTAGAACGCGCGGAACAGTTATGAAGATTTCAGGTTTCACATTCTGGAGTGTTTGAATTATCGAACCCTTGAAAAAAGAAATGAATATTACATCCTGAACAAAATGTATCAAGGTAAAATCAGGAAGTAGGTGATCTTATTAGGGCGAAAAACGGAAAATTGCCTCGACCTACACTTATTATTGAAGGTCCATATGTTTTTAATTATTATTATGCATTGCACTATCTATCTCTCTTTTATATTCTACTCAAATCTAGCAAACGTTAGCTACATGTGTAGACTTTCCAACATACAAATTTTATCTCCTTTATGCATGCCAACAACCTACTTATATTCAATACTAACTCTATGGAAATATATTACATATATATTAAGGACTTTGCCACTAAACTTACATTACATTTTTTGACATTCTTAACCCCAATTTTCTTATTTATTTGTATTACTTCTAATACAAAAAGCATTTTGACATACATACACACACGAATACATACATACTACATGACTTAAAACTCAAAAACAGCGCCATAAATGTTGACTCACTAGAAATCGCTTCCTTACATCTTTAACAAAAAATGCGTTTTCTCTACCTTCTTCTTGGCATAAGTTGAAAAAGACTAATAGAGTAAGATTTGTTATACTATCCCAATATATTCTTCTAGAGATTTTAGTTTTCATACTATTCAATCTTGGAAGCGTAGTAAATTGCTTAAACAGTGGGTTTAAGTATTAAGTATTAAGTAATTTAAGTATTAAGGTTTGCGTACTAATAATGACATCTTTATCTCTAAAACTATGGAAGATTGTTCATCCCTTGGATGCAATATCGACGATAAAAATAAAAACGTAAAATTCAGATTTTCCAATTATTAATTTTTGATAAATACAAATTTTAAAAATTGGCCCGAATTCAAAGTTGCAGTATTTTTAAAATTTTCAGTCAACGCATATGTTATAGGAACACATCTTGTCCGAGATGAAAAAATGCATACTTTGAACTCACGCATGTTTATACATGCACGCAAAAAACACACATTCACATGCATAGACAAACAGACCAACACGGGTTTGTACAAAATATGGACTTAAATGAAAAGGGTATGCTGGTGTTGTCCTTATAAGTGTTTTGGCATGAGCACAAAGAAAATTTCAGAAAGTCCATGCGATGATGGTGTGGTTGATAAGAAAAAGAATTATGATTATCTTCGGTCGTGATCATGGTCTAATAGTTTCAGAGTCGGAGGGTAAAAGTCCGACTTCGGGTCCTTATATTTGAAAGAGTCTGACACTGAATCCCCTGCATTTCACCTCTAAATCTAAAGTTTATATAAAAATAATGTAGAGAAAAACAAAAAAAAATTTTCTAAGGAGATAAAATAAAAAACTTCCATGGATCAAAAAAGAATCGGTAGATTAAAATATCACATAATTAGTCATTTTGAATGTAGGAGTCAAATAAGTTATTTTCGACTCTGACGTTAATCCTTTCCTAACTTTTGAGGTATCTCAGTATTTGGTCATCTAATGAGTCAAAGAAAGGTCATTTTTATTTGGAATTGAGTGAGTAAATTTTTATTACACTTTCGCAGGAGAAGCCATAAAAAATGTAAATTGAGTGAACTTACACAAAAGTCACCGTTAGGTGGCGCTGGCTTCAGATCTCGTCTTCTACATATGGCTTGATCTAATGTGATGATCAAGAATAGAAAGATGTGTCCTTACACATCTTTTTTATACTATATATAACTAATATATTTATATTAAATATATACTAAATTATCTTTTAATGTGGTTGATAATGGTGAGAATCGCGATGCAATGTGGCTGATGTTGAATATTGATGTTTGGTGCTTGTGGTGATGAAGTTTAATGATCGATGCTATTAGGCTTATGAAGGTGATGATGATCAAATAGGGTGTTGATGATGATGCTGGTTAAAAATGATTACAGAAGAGAGTGCATCTGGATTGGCGAAGTATAAGCAAGATCCAATCTTTGATAACAAGAAGACATCGTTGAAGAAGCCTAGAACATGGGACAAGGGCAAATAAGATATATACTTAACTTGCTTCACTTGTTTAGAGCTGTAGTGCAGAATTGAATTCACAACATACTTCATACAAATTTCAGCTTGAAAAATCAACTAAATACAAAATATAAAAAGATCAGTAGAGAAGTATATAAGCACACAGATCGCGTATATCGAATATAAGAGGGTATTAGAAAGGCATTTTCTTTCATGATCTCTCCTTATGGCGGGATCAAGAGAACCTTTATACGGGTTCGTGAACACTGCGGCTTTCGACATACTGCCATGTGAGGGAATTTACAGCAGTAATCACCATTATTTAAGACATCACATTTATTTAAAATTTAATATGAATCAATTTGTCTCTCTAAGACTTAACCGTAAAACAAGAAAAGTGAAATGAAAAGTTTATTCAGAAGCCAGCAAGTCTTTTGAATGATATAAAAGTGAGAACCTTTACAATCATTGGTGGAGACAAAAGCTTTTTCGACCCCCTTGAAATCACATTGGGGGAGAAGCGCATATGTTACTGTAGCAGCTGAACAGTTGAGAAAAATTTAGCTTCCCAAAACAAAGTATAGAACATTAATTTACACTTTATAAACAAGTGGATCCATAAACCAATAAATGGCCCTGAGATACGCCCTTGTACATGGTTGTCTACTCTAGTATCTGGCATTGATACTCGAGGTTCTCGGCTTTGAATCCAAGAAATTAACCTGTAAAAGAGTTAATCTAAAAATATCAATATAGGTTTTAACGGGCATTTAAACTGAATTAGTGGAGCGCCTGCAGTTGTATTCGAGCAGCAAACGTAAGGGTTCTGGAATAAGATGGAGTCATTTATTAAAATTGTTATAAACACTATAATTAAACTGATAGATGAAATTGGAAAAACTTTAATTGTAAGTTGTGGTGATAAGACATTTGGAGTGTTGTGGGCAGGACTTTCAATACAATTAACAAATTTAATCAGATTTTTCTTAATACCCTTTTTGGAATCACAAATTCCTTTTTTCTTTGTATTTACTTAAAAAAAAAGTTTACAGTGGTGTGAGCCTTGAAAATGGAAAAGAAAAAATTTTCAACAGTCATAATTATTGAGAAAAAAAAAGAAAAAGTAAGATGAGATTTAGTCTGGGAATTTTCTAGATTTCTTCAGAAAAGAATTTGAGTGCTTAAACGCTAAATCTGAAACATTATTAAATATTTCAAAAAGCCTTAAAAAATATCTATCAAAACTGTAGAAAAAAATTTAAGTTAAAGTTAAAAATAAAGCACAATTCCAGCTTTTCTCTTTCACAATTAAAGGAATCATTTTGTCTTTGCTACAACAAATTAAAACACATTAACTTTGCAATACTGCAAAATTGAGCGTGCTATGAAGAGAACAAAAAATCATCAAAAGACTAGACTGTCAGGCGAAAGAGTGAATGATTTGTTACTTTTATATTTGAGAACGAAATAAGAAATCTCAATCTAGAAGACACCATTGATATGCACGCAGATAGCTTTTAATTTAGGCCAAAAATAGAATACTTGTAGTTTAATTTGTTATTTTTAATAAATCGTTTATTGTCTTTTAAAAATAATAGACGACATATGTTTATTTTACGCATGTTATCATTTATCTTATTTTTAAACTTTTTGCAAATAAATGCAATCAATGAGTTATAAAATGTTTTTTAATATCATAAGGCCATTTTTAACTACCTCTCTGATTATTCTGGTCGTTATAAGAGGTAAATTTTAAATAAACATTGAAATTTAAATTATTTTAAAAGAAGTAATCTTCTTTCTCCCAATTATCAACTTAGATATCAAGGGCGCACATTAGAGAGGAGGCTAATTTAAAGGATGTGAAAAGATACCGAAATTCAGATTTCGGTGTAAACACGCGTTTAAACTTGTGTATGCTCGAGTATATCAGAGGATATGTTTTTGGAAATGGGAACAAGAAAAATTCTTACGTTGTCATGCGATAACATTACGCCTTTAGGAAATCCCGTGGTTCCAGAAGTATAAACGAGAACGGCACAATGATTAGCATATTGAGCATTTATTCTTTCTTCCAGTTGCTTGTCTGAAACTTTAGAAGCCAAATTCTTTACTTCTGACCACTAAAGAAAAAAGACATGAACTGATTCGAGTATTACATAAAAGTGAAGAAAAAATATGCAAAAGAGTTAAGAATGTAAACGCCACATTTCTGCTTCAGAAGCGATAAAAATGGCCTATATTTCAACAACTTTCTGAAAGAGCATCGTTAGGTTAACGAGTGTAGGAAGCAATCGTTTGAGAATGTCAGAGATTTGAACCACAAAGCTTTACTACACAATGCTCTATAGTCTATAGCCTATGAAGCATGATTTTTTTTACTTATTGATAAAACGAAGAATATTTTGCAATAAAAAGAAAGAATCTTCAATAAGATGTAAAGAAATACTGGCGAAACCTTTTTTGTGGAAAGCTTCATAATTGACTCTAAGCTTACTTCCTTTATATTAGCTAAGATTCACTTCCTGAATTAATCAAAATAAAATGCTATGCTCTACTCATTCATTTTTAAAAGATCCTTTGCATTTTGAATTTTTAATATTTCGGGAGACACATTAAAACACTGTTTAATTCACATAGCAATATATTTATCAAAAAATGTAGAAATAACATGCAAAAAGTTAATCACAGAAGATAAGTATAAAAATATGAGGCAAGCAATTTCTTTACTTTTCGTCTATTTAGGATATTCACTTATATATTGAAAGAAGCTTAATATTAAAAAAATTCTTAAGGGCCAAAAATTGGTTTCAACTAATGAAGATTGATTGTAAATATTTCTACCTTAGACTTACACGCTAAGGGGTTTATAAAATAAAAAAATTAATCACATTTCGTTTTATAAAAGAATTATAAGAAAAATCGGGGGTTCTCCTTACTATTTCTTAAGCAAAAAAGCAATCTATATATTTTTATCTCTGAAAAGGTCTTGGAAAACCTGTTGAAGAGCTTCATGTAGTAAAGGATTTAATACCCAGACCTCCTTTTCAGTTTTTACTGATCTTAGTTTCTAAGCAAGGGGTTTCCAGTTGAACCAAAGATGAAACATCATGAAGAGAAGATTAGTTATCCTGGTTCGATTTCTAATCGTAAGCATTTGTATCAATCTCCCAAGTTATAGAATATTATTCTTAGATAGGATGGCGCGATAGCAACAACTAAAAAACTCAGAAGGAAATGATAACTTACAGAAATCAAGGAAACTCCATTGAGTTTGTGGGTGTATTGGGAGAGGTTGGTGTGTGGATCGATGCAAATGATACTCTTGATGTTGGGAACTTTGTCAAGAGTTTCCATGATCTTCTCCAAGTACTTTGAATTTTCAACAACCACAATTCTAGCATTGGAATCTTTTAGGATGTGTGCACAAATGTGCGTCTTATTAGTGGTATAAATGCTACAACACAATCCCCTGAAAATAAATAACCTAAGTCAGTTGGGTTGCCATTTTCACAAACAAAAACATTTTTGTTGATAACATCGTTAGTAGACATTATCTTCAGGATGATATCACCCGGAAGCTTGAGTTATGGGCGGGAAAAGTTGCTTGAACTTAGTCTCTTATTTTCAACTTTTTAACGCTAATGTCCCACTTGTGTTCCGGTTGATGTTGCCAAAGAGGCCAGCCCCTCCTATTTGAATGCTTGCTCGCATCACTCCGAACTTCAAAGACCATGGATTATATACCAAGAAAGTGATTATTCGATCGCAATTAAACATGTGGGAGACAAAGGCCACAAAACTCTAATGCATGGGGTAGAAGCCATGCCAAGGAATAGCGGATGAGGTCAGCAGAGAGATCGGAGAGTTAAACATACCCATGATCAATCCCAGAGACTGAATCTCTTGACAGCGAGGTCAGTTCGGCCAGGACCATAAGAGTCCTTGAGACAAGAACAATTTCAACACCACTCACCACGAGCTGATGCGGCTGAAGGAGACACATAGGATTCGTACAATCCTGTCTCTTGATCTGATTGAGGAGATAAAGGCTCGGCTCTTACCTAACTAGGCCTAAGTCACTTTTTGGGATTTTTTCCTTTTCCCATACATTACACATTTCTCTCTCTCTTGTACTGACCCATCTGTTTTTTGCCTTTTGGCCATATTTTAAAGACCATATTTATTGACTTTCTTTGGCACCATTTAAAAAAAGATAAAAGTTCCATCCTGTTTCTTAAAATTGATATCTTTATTTTTGAAGTGCATACGATTGCTGAAATCATCCTTAGTTAGACCTATCATCACCGAACTCAGATCACCGTTCCATCAGAAGCTCATGGAAGATATTCTAGGAGCATAAAACCCGAATCTATCAGAGCTTCAACTATTTCACTGAAGAATTATTCTTTCTAGACGAAAAAGCCATCTCGCCCTACCGAACTAACCGTGATCAAGTGTACAACCCTGATACCCTAGCAATGTTAGGAAGAAGGAATCTTCAGCAACGCGAACAGACTTGTCTTATGTCGGACACAGTTTTAAGATATTCCTGGACGCCACACTCATATCCTCGAATAAATACTGCCCTCCTGATAGCCCCGATCAGCTCCACCAATGGAGTGGACATATTGGGGACAGCAAAGGTATCTTTTCGAAATCTTGGATAATACCCACAATTCCCATCATAAAAATTAGCTTCCAGCATTTTCCCATCGACTACTAACTTATTGGGATAGGTGATAATCAGGTGTTGTTCTTACAAATACCGACGACTATCGTGGAACCCAAGAGTTTATTGGAAACAATAAAAAACAAACTATACTTAGATTTTCGGAGAGTGCGACTGTCCCAAAAAATCAGCCCCCTCTGTTCCCTCAATAAAGTTGACATTTGATATCTTTATTTCAATTACTCAAAACATTTTGGGTAAAGGCAAAGTCTTAAAATGGATATTTGAAATCTATTTTTTTATTAATTAATTTGGAATTCATTTGATATAATACTTTCGTTGAATTTGAGACATAGTTAATCAGAGGCAGTACGTAATGTAGCCAGGAATTTTAACAAGAACGCACTAATTTTGCAAAAAATTTTATAAGATACTTTTTCTCGAGAGCCATAAGTTATTAAACTAAAATAAAAAAACTTCAAAAAAAACTTTAAATTTTTTATTTTTTTTAACTTTAAATAAAGCTTAGAAGATTTATCGTTACGGCTTAAAGGGGGGGGGGGGTCGAGAGTGGACAGCAATGTTCAGCTTCGGACAGAATTGAAGTATACTTAGGGTTAAACAAGCCACAATAAAATTGAGTTTTAAGAAAATTTTAAAAGGATATAAGTAATTTGCCTATACTTTCTTATACGAAACTTTCATGATTTTGAGATGGAGTTTCGAAAATTTTAGAAAAACTTTTAGATAAATTTTTTTACTTTTAAGATGGACCGAAGACCAAATAAAAATAGTTCATTGGCAGCTAGGTTAACGTAACAGATAGAAGTATATAAATAGTATGTGCCTTGATTATATTTGCTAAATATATTATAATTAAGCTTTCATACAGAATTGGAAGTTATAGCGCGTCGTTTATTCAGAGATTTTCATTTTATCTAATGTTTTAGTTTTTATCAAGACTTTCTTGTCTTCAAAAGACAGACATTATAAAATAAGAATGTAAGTATGTAAAATCGTAATAAAGAAAAGAATAAAAAAAATTTACCCAGCGAAAATTGCACCTAAACCTGAAAAGAGCCATTCTGGGCAGTTGAAGGAAAGGATGCCAACACTTTCATACGGTTGCAGTCCTAGCTAAAATATGTAATGCATACATATCGCTGGCGATAAAGAATACAAATATGGTGTCCCCTTTTCTACCAAAATAGAGCACATATGTTTGAGAGGCATTTAATAATAATACATGGAAAATACACTAATATGATGATAAACTCCCGGAATTTTGTTGCTTTTTTCTCAAAACAAATATTTTTACTAAAGATCTTCTTTTGTCTTTATTTAGAAGCACGTTTTCTATTTGATTGAAAATACGGTATGTGTCGGTGTAAGAGTTGACATTTAACAAATCTCCTAACCCTAACCCTTACTCCTTTAAAAGTGGAGGCGAAGCATACATCTTTCCTTTACAAAATATTGAAAAGATACATACATGTCTTTGCATCTTCTTAAAATCTGATCATTAATGTTGTTGTGAATACGAAAAATATCTAAATTCCTTTTTTTGAGTGAACGCATCTATATAAGCAGGGGTCGGCAAAGTGGTCGATAATAGATGTTTAAGGGGCGATTAGATAGACAAACTTACCAAATTGTGCTATGCTTTTTTACTTTATAGTAGTAATAAATCTCTCTTTTCCTTTAAAACATAGCTTAGGACATTGTATAGTATAGGACAGCGTTTTTCAAACTTTTTTACTACGACACATGGCAAGAAGCACAGTTTACATCGAGACCCATAATACTTAAGCGTAAAAAGACTAACTCTGATCACTAGGATCATTTATTCAGCACCGACAATTTATATAGGTATTTTTTTATGTTCTGCACATTGTTTCATTTATTTGTATGAATAAAATATTAATACATTTTGATTTTCTTCACTTTGCTCTCTCTCTCCCTCTTGATTTCCTTTCTTTTTTGTCACGACCCATTTCATTTTTCACGCGAAGGGTCGGGACCCACAGTTTGAAAAACGCTGGTATAGGATATAGGGAACATTTTTGTTTTCTATTTTTTCTCGCAAGTGTTGGACATTGATTAATCTATGTAGGGTGCGAGTTGATGTAAAGATAACCCATTGCTAAAATTAATGGAGATGAAAGTTTATTCGTTGTTTTTACTCTAAAAATTGCAAGTCAATGTATTTATTTTTCAAATTTTGATTAAACAGAAAGCAGAGAGTGCTGACAGGCTTAATAAACTTTGTCGATGGGCAGCGTGCAGTTGCCGGTAAACCCGCTTAGGTGGGTTATGTATGAGTGGCGCATCAAACACCCGACAAACTATAAACAGAGAAATACGGAGTAGTATATTATTTAAGTATTTACTTCCAAGTGTTTGGTTTGATGAAGGCGATTGTAGGCGAAAATTTACTTATTTAACATTTAAAGTGTTTACTATATTCCTGTTTACTTTATACAGCGATGTGTTTTTTCATTTTCAGCACCAAAACAATATCTTTTATATTTTGTGTAGAAATTTGTTTTAATCAGGCATTTGTATAAGCAAAATAATATACAAAAAGCTCTGTATCTGCGAAAAGTAGGTGCCCCCCCCCCCCCGTGCGCGTTTGCAACAAAAAACAGGAATACATTTAAACGCATCGCCAAATGTACATACAATTGTTTTATTATCACAAAAAAACTGGGAAACGAAAAGATGAGGCTATTCAAAATGGAGAATCACCTGTCCAAAGTTCATCCAATAATAATCGTTGATAAAAATCTGATATACCTTAAAATTAGAGAACAATAGATCAATCCAATGAGAATTGATTGTGGAGTGGAGACTTCTTGATAACCAACTCTCTTATTACAAAGCAGAAAAAGCAACTTAGAGTTAGAGGCGTTTATGACGCCATGTATGGTAGAGACTATAGAGGCCTAGGTGGGCGGAACACTCACGCTGGTTTGCGAAACCCGCACAATAAATTGCGAATGTGGGTGATTTGTTTAAAACTTACTGTCGACAGGTTGGGATTGGGTGAGAATTAATTCTTAAAAAATTGAATACTTTATTATTATAAGATATTCATTGATAGCTCATATCTAATCGTATAAAGTATATAACATATCACATACATACATCACACACAATCCATTCATTTACTTCAAGCAATAACATCTGTTTTGGAAAAATCCAAATAGGAATCATGTAGAGAAACGCAAAGAAGAAGAGATTACGTGGATAAAGGCTTTGGCTGTTATACAAATTTGTTCAAAGTATTGCTTGTATGTGATAAAAGTCCATTGCCTTGGAGAAGGGGAATTCGTTTGCGCTTGTGAAGTTTCTGTAGCATTATCAACACTACCACCTGTGCCGGCTTCATAAGCAAGAGCGGAATCATCCCCAAACTTTTCAGCGAGTTGGGAGAAGAAGACAGGGATTGTGATCGCGATGAAATCATCCCGAATGGGTTCGCAATGAGGAATATTGTCAGAGTTGTTGGGAACAACATCTGATGAATCATGAGGATCGGAGTCTGCAAACTCTGGGAGAAAGAGAACACGGACTCCAACACTGGGGTTGGAGGATGTAGTGGATTTTGGGGAAAGATCGAGCCATTCTTAGAAAAGAAAAAAGCTGGAGAAGTTGCACATTGAGAAAGAATCAAATTTGAAATACCTGAATTTGGAAAATTGGAATGCCCACAAATATTCAACATTCAATTGAGGAATCTGTTAATCTGAAAAAAATCTGGAATTTTAAACGCGATTTACAACAGCCTCACAAGCGCACACCAAATAATACCTCTTTATCTTGTCTACTTTGAATGTAACTTTTTTGATCACTATTCGTAAGATAGTTTTGGCATCTTACATACATTAACATATTTTTAGGTTAAGAAAATTAACTTATTTGACAAAAATAGAGACTACCAATATTTTATAATGAAAAAATTACTTTGTAGCAAGTACATTCATTTTCACAAATGTACTGCCATTTAAAACAAATTGAAATTTCACAAGAAATCTTTTTATTTTTTGTTTTGGAAAAAAATATATTATTGAGGATTGGAAGTTTTGGGCAATAATATCATGGAGTTAAGGGACGGGATGAGTGTATATGGTATTCTGAAATATCCGTTTAAAAATTAATTAATTCCGCGTGTATTTTTGACAGAAAAAAGGTATTTCCTCCAACTCTAATTTGATGAATGAAAAGGACTTAAACTACAAAGTGTAGTACTATCACAAAGTGACAAGATAACAACGAAAAACAGTTATTTACATAAATGAAAATATTTTTTTACATTTGCTCCATTACGATCTATGAGAATTTTCAGGGACAAATCCTCCTCATTTCGGCCTCTGGAGAAATTGACCTCAAGGCAAAGAATTGTTCAAAGGCCAAATTGTCCAGAGGACTAATTGTCTTGGGGGGAAATTGACCCTCTTCCTATGAGAGAAAGTCGAAAATGTCGAATGATAAAAATACCTACACGAGAGAAATGCTCGAATTGACATGTCAAATATTATGTTTCGTTAGCAATTTCATCATGTGTCTGTTTTCTATTTAATATACTCGATGATCTAAAATCAAGATAAATACAATCCATCATCGCAACTACGAAGAACATAATTCGTCTTAAAAGATAAATATCCAAAAAAAAAAGATATACAGCGTTAAACAGAGTAATCAATACGAAATCTAGTGCTTTGAAGATCTGCTGACCCATATGTCAATCCTGACACCGCCTCATCACTTGCAATTTCCCTGCCTTCAACAAAGTTTGTTGATTGGCAAACGTTAACAAGTTTCACCAAATTATTTCTCTAGAACATTCATCGTCTTATGGGATTGCGAGTCAAAAGAATAAAAATATCTTTCATGAGCAACAACTATATTTAGCATTCAAATTGTACAATTATGAAAGAAAGATATTCTCACGTAGATAAGGAGAAGAAGAGGAATTGGGTCCTTCTAGAAAAATGATTCTTGAAAAACTACAATGACACAAATTTTTTATATCGATCTTTAATCAATAAGTCTGTGAAATATTCTGTATATGTAATTACTTTTTTAGTCACATCATCAATAAATTATTATTATCATTAAATATTAAAAAGAAGGCTGGAAATTGACAGTTGTCTACTAATTCCTTTTGCTTCATAAAAAGTGAAGAAAGAATTTCTGTCAAATACAACAACATTCGTTTATAAAGAACTCACGCGTATAACGAAATTTTGGGATGAAAAATAGAACTATATCACAAGGTAAGATCGTACCAACAAACGAATAATAGGCTGGGAACAAATCACTTATATATTTTATATATCTATATAAAACACTTCAAAAGGCAATGCGTATCGACCGATATATATGTATATATGATTGAATGAGTATATATGTTTATGTATATTATATAACAAAAATTGTCAATAGAGAAATATTTTATGTAAAAAATTTTATTAAAAAAAAAAAAAAAGTTAACAACTGTCATCATATCTTTGAAGCGGGGAAAGGGAAGTGGCATACTTCATCGAGATTCCAACAACTTCCATTTAATATACGTGATAGAGAAAGGGTGTAAAAAGAGGATTTAGAGAAGTGAAGTAGAATATGAGAAGAAAAAACAAATTAAAAATAGTAGGTTAAAGAAAGGAACAGTGTTTTAAAGATATTAATCAAAAGAAAATAAATTACCAAGGAAATAGTATCGATTTAAGAAAGGAGGTGAATTATATTCAGCTTTCAACATTAAGGTGAGAGTGATAGGAGTTGATGAGAATCATGGCTCTAATCAAGATAAAATGGGAGAGAGATTTTTCTTCGACTCGAGGTATACGTAATAGATTACTAGAACACGCGTAATGTTATGGTGATGCATGATGAAGTGGTTAGGTAAAAAGTAGTTGTGATGTATTTGGTTGGTGTCTCAGGTCTCATAAAAAAATGTGAAATAAGAAAGGAGGTCTATTTCAAAGATGTCTAAAGCAGAGAAAGTGGTGCTATTCTGTTGATTGGAATTAATGGATTCAAAAACTTTCTTTGGAGAGACCTTAATTTATTCATATATACAATACTTGACGAGCCCCACAGAACATTACAATAAAGAAATAAGGGATAGATGAGGGCATAATATTGCAATCATAAATTAAAACAGGGGCACACACCCTGGAGAGCTTAATATACTATTCATTTTCCTCAAAACTCGAAAGAGAAGAGAAACTTTAGTACTTAAATTGATTATGTGAGTAGACCATGAAGATTTTGAGTCAGAATCAATCCAAGAAATTTGTTATGTGTCGCCACTCTTGTTTTAAAAGGAAATTATGCAGAAGAAAGGAGAGAAAATCAGGTATTATTTTTCTTTTGAAGAATACCATGAAACAAACACCGGTAGTAAAGATCATTAATGTAAACCAAAAAGAGAAGCGTGGTCCAAGAATTGAGGCTCGAGGAACTCCAACTTCCATATAGTTGATTTTTGAGACTTCGTTAGAAAAACAGACATAAAAATATATACGAGAAACTGATGGCCAGCCTTGTCAAACGCTTTCAAAAAGTCGAGAAAAAACAGCAATTGGAAACTTCCTTTTATAGAAATGATATAGGGTAGATGATAACAATAGCAATGACTATATCATCGTAACTAGAAAATAGAGAAATCAAAGAGCAGTAATTTTTTAGGTGTAAGAATTTTATTCAATTTACCCCATATGTTTTTTACAAGTGGAAAACTCGGCGAAAAAATAATGAGATATAGACCTTTTTATTTCGTTGTAACAGTGTTTCAAATGGTTATTGTATCTAATAAAATTATGAAGGTCGTAGTAACATACTCTGGAAATGAGGGAAAGCAATATTAGCACTTGATATTTCAAACAGGTGAGAGAAATTAACTTCAGCTATTTTAGGTATAAAAAAGGTAACGCTATTCAGTCCTAAATTTTCTTTTCGGGTAATAAGTGAATTTGATTGCTTTATCAAAGAAACTATTTATAAATATACAATTAGGAAAATGATTTTATATCTCGGTCAGTCATGACCATGGCCAACAAAAATCCTTTTTTTTTTTAAAAAAAAAGGAACAAAAAGCCATTGTAAAGCTTTTTTTCTTCTTTTTTTTGGATTTTTTTAGATCAAGTCAAAAAAAATTTTAATAAATAAACTCAACAATTTATTTTGCGTAAAACTAACTGTTTTTTGAAAATCAAAAATTTTAATATTTTCAATGAATATTTCCTGTTTATTCAATTTTCCTCATAAATTTGTTTATATTTTTGTTGTTGAATAAAGAGCTGGAATAAAGTTGATTACTAAAAGAGTGCAGAAACCACTTTCATCAGGGTTGGAGAATTTTTGTAAATGCCTGGAGCAGTGATGGCCTACGCTACGATAAAAAAGAAATTTCGTATTTTTGAGCCTAATTTTTTTCCGAAACTATTAACCCATTACGTCCCAATGTTCCCATTTGGAAACATAAGTAATTTCATCTTCGTCTGCTTTTTACAATGATTTGAATATAAATCGTCTGCGTTTTTTTAAATATCGTCTGATGGCTTAGTGGTGGGAACGTAGGGTCTCAATCCAGATGGTCTGCGTTCGAAACCCCATCGTGACTATCCCTACTATCTTTCCAGTTATGGGAGATTATTCTTCCCTTGGACGCGATACTAAAAAAAAAAAGTTTTACTTATTTTTCCTATTATATCCTTCAACTTTTATTCATAACGTCTCACCAACACTTACTTTATAATACAGTTTAATTTAACCCATTAAGTCCCAATGTTCCCATTTGGGAACATAAGTAATTTTATCTTCGTCTGCTTTTTTCAATGACTTTGAATACAAATCGTCTGCGTTTTTTTAAATATCGTCTGATTTCTATGGTACTTAATGGGTTAATTAAAAACTTAGTAATTTACCGGTTATTGAAAATATTCTCGGTCATTTGCGACCTATAGTTGCATTGCAGATGTTTGATTGCTTTATCGACTTTGTTTTAGCTAAAGCATCCACTAATGCAGCGATATAAAATGGATCAGAGGATGTAGACGTTACTCTGACATCACACTCACACCATCCTGAGAAGAATTGTATATGTGTATGCGTCGAAAGAAGAAAGTGCACAATTATTTTGCTTTGTGTGCATGACATGTATAGTGGTGTGTAATGTGTTCACGTGTCTGTGCAAGTCTAATGAATATACTGAATAAAAATCTTACCGAATTTCGCTATTTATCGTATCTCAGTTTTTTCTCCATGCGTAATGTTATCAAAAAAAGCCATCGTTCGTATCGTAATTTCGAAAACTAACGTACAGTGTATGCCACCACTGTCAGAAGCGGAGCAATTTTCAAACATGGATGGAGACGGATCCGGTATAGCATAAATGTTGTTCATATGCCTGGACCCGGGCAGTAATTTGATGATAATAATAGTTTATTTTGTTTTATTGCTTAATACAGCGTTAAGTAATGGGATTTTTCTCAAATTTTAAGAAACAGTCACTCAAACTTCAAGACAACTCGACTGTTATCTTTTTCAAAAGAATTTTATATATTTATTAAGGCAGGAGATTTCTATTTTTCTTGGATTTGGCTTCTATTCTAATTTTACCTTACTCCCAGTCTTTCCTCATTCTATTCTGATGTGAGAACATTGCGAGCATCTGGCTTCTATTCTAACTCCAAGATTTTCCTCATCCCATTCTGATTCTTTGTTGATTCATTTGAATGCTGTTTTGTGGAAAAAAAGTGTATAAATACTATGACTTCTGTGTTTGTCTCCATAGTCTCTCTTTTTGTGCTGAATAAAGCCTTGTTAGATTTTTTCCTTTCCTTTTCTAAAAATTTTACATCACACTCGTGTCCCATTGGTCCTCAAAGAGAACAAGAAATTCAAAAGCGTCTTGTGATGAGAATAAACATTTATATATGTATAAATAAATTTTGCTTAAATAAACAAATAAAAATGAAGAAGTCTCTTTCAGCAAAAATTATAATTCTAGTTCTTCAAGGCCATGAATTTTATACATTGGTTATTTAACAAAGCGAGAGCTGGAGTCGAAGCAAGACACTGAAATATTTTGGTGCGAAACCGGATCCATAGGATTTTTCTGGTTCCGAAACCCTAATTATAGGCACATACTATATAACTACAACAAATGTATATCACAACCAGGGGCCTCATTTTGGGGGGACGAGGGGACAAATCCCCCCCCCCCACTTTTGAAAAAAAGGAAAAGTACCCTACACTTTTTGAAAGAAACATACGATATTTTTCCCAGTTATTTTTATATACATAAAATTGACACAGCATATAAAGGAGTTATAATCAGATCTTGTATCTTGTTACACATCATAAAACATGTCATGTGAATATGTGATATCTATAAAAATGTATAATATGTAATTCACAAGAAACACATGTTTAAGACGATTTAATATTTGTTCTGAAAGATGTGAATAATTATATATATTCAATTATCTGTGAAATGTGTGAATTGGACAACAGTGAATATTCAAGATTGTTTTAGACCCATGATCACAACCCTATAGACCGATTCTATTTAAAAAAAATTGCATACTTTTGTTTTTCCAATCATACACATTTATGTTGAATTCTCACTGCAAAGAATAAATTCAGTTGAGTAGATTTTCTATTTAGAAGATAAAACAGTCATCCATAAAAAAATGCTACTAACAAATTTCTATTTTATATTCAACTTGTGCATGGATAATAATAATGCAACATTACTACCTTTATCCTTTTATCAAACATACGCTTACTAAAAATGCGGGTGTGAGTATGGTTAGGGTGTTAGATCACGGTACCTTTCATTTCTACCGGTCATCATGGAATAATGGAAAAATCAAAAAAAAATAATAGCAAAAAAACTTTATAAAAAAAGTAAAGTAGTGGTTTAGAAAGAAGTACGCTTTTTCAAGGTTATATTTTTTGAAACTGGATAGTTGAAATAGCTGAGGCATTCCTAAATATTCTTCATAAATAATGAGCCTACTATAAAGGAACATCAATTCTAGGTAACCAACTATACCATGGAAAATATAGAACTGCTTTTTGCTATTCACTTAACAAACTTATCAAGTGAAAGGCTTCACTTCCAAAAACAGGACAGACAGGCGGAAATCATTTGAACTTTAAATTTCAGTTCGTTTTTTTATTGTTTAAATCAAAAGATTTTTAAACAAGTAATATTCAAAAGATTCTCCTCACTCTCCCCTTAATAAAAATATATCTCGCGGTCTAGTTTGATTGACTAATCATTATGTGATTTTATTGCACCCTCAGCCATCCCTCTAGACCAGGCGTTGGCAACCCTTAGATAATGAAGCGTCAAAACAAGGTGTCAAACTCATTGCGCGTGCCAATCACATAATACCATACCAGTAATCCCATGTACCATGAAAAGCTGCTTTTCAAACTCTTACAAACGAAATATCATCCGATGATTCTCAGAGTCATGATCATGATATCATGATCTGTAAACTGCTAAACATAGAACTCATTTCAAAAAATGGAAGTGTAGCTCCACTTTATGAACAAATAGTAGTTGAAAACTTTCTCTTCTTGATATATAGTTATAACAAAAAATGCTCGCTAATTTGTTTGCCTGTACAGAGCTTTGCGTGCGATTGTATATTTGTCTGCGTGCCATATGTTCCCGACCCCTGTCTAAATTACACATGAATGCTTTATAGTAGTAGAGCGTGCTCTTTTTCCCAAAACGCCTTTCGTATCCTTTATCCATAAAAGAATGCAGAAGACAGAGAACATTAAAATCACAGTAGAAAGAAGTGCATAGGAAAATCATATAATCCTTCCCATATTATTCGTAGTGATTCACTGTGATGATGAAGTAAAAATCGTTTTCTTTAGCAAAGCGCGCCTTAGTGTAGTATCATATCTCGATACGGCGAATGCTGTTAAAAAGAGAGCCGTGAATCGACACAGAGTAGATGCATTAGAAAATAATGTAAGCTTTCTATTTTATTGGCAGTGCTATCTTCTTTTGACACGACTTTCTATGTCTGGTATAAGTTTGTGTAAGGAAGAAGGAGAGAGAGAGAGATATGTCCTTCCATATTTAGATGTGATGTTATTCAATAACTTTTGATGTGTAGTAAACAAAGTAATCATCCCTAGAATATTTTCGCTTCTAAGATTTTGACTCATCTCATATCCTATCAATTATATACTTTTAATCATTCGTATTTCAGCATTCCTGCATTTCCTTCTTACCAAATAAAAATCAGTTGACATATCTGTTATAAAAAGACAAAAAACAGGATATCAAATTCGCGATTATTGAAAATTTAAAATCCTTGATTTAAAATAAGTTATAAAATAGATGAATAACTGCGAGTGCATTGGAAAATTATTATCTCTAAGGCTTCGAAAAAAATACAAATGTTTATAATCCAAAATAGGGAGAGGGGTCAAATCACCTATTTTCCACTGCCCTATTGGACGCCAATGTCTACCAGTTTAAAACTTCAAATATATAGCGTAGGTTTGGTTTTTATCATGGCGTAGATAAAAACCAATAAGCATTTAAATAAAAGTAAACAATTTTAAGAATATTCATATACTTCTAAACTTATAAAGAAATCCTTAACACAAAGATTGCTTATCCCTAAAATCCTCATTCCCGTTAAAATCTCATTTTCACTATTTTATCATTTATATATTTGCTTTGAATAAGGAGTTTATACTCCGAAACTAGTCAGCAAAATCAGCAATAAAGTGTTTTTACAATTTTTTATGTTATAATTATTTCACCTCAATGAGCGGGCATACCTGTCAAGGATTTTGTTTCTTCTAAACTGTGTGAAGTTTTTTTTATATATTTTTTTTCAAGCAATACCCCTATTGATTTGAAAATAACGTTCATCAACTTTTAAATACTCGCCAGCCATACTCATCCACCTTTTTAAGACCTTCTTATTTTGGAGGAAACTCTTTCGGGCGCTGTAAAAAGTTATGAATAACTAGTATTTTTTCCTTGATTGAAATAAAGAATTTCCTTTTCCAAGATAAAGGAAGTCTTATCACTTCTTATCGAGCAATTCAATCATAAGAAAGATTTAACGAGCTTAGCTTAATCCCCATAAGAAAGCGTTGTCTTATCAAACTCAACAAAAAAGATTGTTTTTATGATAAAGCCTAGGCACAATCTTTTTTGCTACAAGAGATAAGAATGTCGCTTTTATATATACATAAATGTTTAGTTTATTTGATTTTTTAAATTTTATAATTAAGCACGCCTTACTTTCAAACTCACGATATACCACTGATACTTTGGTATGTAAAATAAGAAAATTGAGTGTGTAAACTCATTACTCAATCACTATTGAATTGATACAAAGAAATTTTGGCGGCGGGCTAAATGGTCTCTCTTCAGAGGCGTAGAAAAAATGGGTATGAGGACAGGTCCTCATCTCAGAATCCTCAGAATCCACTTATTTATCATTTTTCGATTCCGAATCCAAATATGTGAAATTTTGCGACTCCAACTTTACATTTTATGTATCATTTTTTTAACACTGATGGCTCCACCACCCAATTGTATTTATGCAAAATCAACTTTCCTGCTTTAAATATTATAAGTTTTAAACATCAAATTATGTAAAAAAAATTGCTTTAAAAGCATAAGTAATACATTAGTGACACAGTGGTTAAATTTTAATCCACAGTCTATCTATAACTAATGTTAAAAGTGTGATATGACATGTACCATATTTCAAGGTCGTTTGTGAATGTCGATTTTATGATTTGTTTTTTTTTTCAAATTATTGTTTATAAGACAAACCAATAGCTAATTTATCCTAAATTATTTTTTCACAAAAATATTTATTTTAAAAATTTTTTTAAAAAAACTTCCTATTCATAAAGTCGACATATGTTGAA
The DNA here is from genome assembly GCA_030549495.1 of Nectonema munidae. NCBI lineage: Eukaryota > Metazoa > Nematomorpha > Nectonematoida > Nectonematidae > Nectonema > Nectonema munidae. Next base: position 126,482 of record JAUIRK010000511.1, read on the forward strand.
AACAAAACGTAGAACACACAAATGGTAAAGATTTTTATGTTGCGTTTTTGCAAAGTTGGGCACTAAAGAAAGTGTTTATGAACTATCTAACAATTATGAGTACAACTATTCTTTAAATGGGTGTCGAAGTGGCAATAATTATTACGACTCAAACTTCTCTTCACAAAAAAAAATACATAAGAATAGAGATAAATATGGTTTACATATCACAAATATAGTTTGGTGAAATGAAGAAGGGCCCGTTTTAAGCCCATTTGAACAATTTTAGCAAACAGTGACAGAGTTATTAATTGAAGCGTTTTCTGTATTTTTGAGCAACTATAGAAAATGAAATTGTTAAAATTATTAATCAAGAAAATAGGTTAGTCTTTTTCTATAAAAAAACTTGTGTACAATAAGCAGTATGCCTGTAAGTAACTTTATTTGTAATAATAAATATAAATACTATATTGTCTATTAAACTATTTGTATATCATATATAAGCATTTATTTTATTTATTTATTAGTAGGAGCCAGAATATCTGTCATCGGCCATCGGGTGCGCAATTATTAGTGCCGGCATTGCTGTCATATGTAAACAAACTTTCTTCTGATCAACTTTACAATGTTAAAAAACTTTAGCTTTTAAAAAAAAGTATGATGAAATGGATAGGAGGAAAATATTACATGGACGACTTAGGTATGATTTGTTTGTTTTTTTTCAAAAAATATAATTTGCTCTCGTAATATAACATTTTTAAATTTATTAGAATGAAATAAAATTTTAAAATATTTATTGCACATAAAAATTTTATAATTCAAATAGCCTGAAAAATATTATAAATCCACTTGCCCCACCCCTAAAAATCGATTGCCCAATTTTTAAATCCTTAATTTTTTAATATAATTTTCATTTTATATTTTATGTATGTTGAATTTTATATTATGCAAAAATATGATTGCATAAACATTTTAAAGATTCAGATTAAATTTCTATTTTTTATTTCAGGGCTAATATACCATAGTTTTTACAGCAACATATTTAAAAGTAGTATATAAAAACAAAGTTTTCATTACAAAAAATAAAATTAACTATATTTCTTAGAATAAAGTTTTATATTACTAAATGTGCTTAATAATTTAAAAACTTAATATTTTAAACAGGGTGCATACACTACATCTATGTGGCTTTCTAGACACTCCTACATATTTTAATATTTTATTTCTACTATACACAATTTCAATTGTCACATAGGAAAAGGTAAAGTTATCGTTTACCCAGGCTTGTATCGAATTATGAGAAAGCAGGCTTGATGCATGATTGAACCGAGGACCTTGAGTTATCAAAATCCTGTACCTAACCAACCTTACTCACGTTCATCAATGTTGAATCATGACTATATATATTTACGTCAAATAAATAAATATTGTTTGGTTAATATGTTTTAAAATGAAGATTTCCAAAATATAAAAACTAAATAAAATAAGTAAAAAATAAACATCTACATAAAATTACCTATAAAAAAGACAAAAATTTTAAAAATTAATACTTATGTATTACAAAATATAATTTTAAAATTGGATGCAAATTTTGTCAATGAGAAAGGAGGTGTTACGATAATAAAGAACAGATTAAGAATTGATAAAATTAAATAAAAATAAATAAAACATAAAATTATTTTTTAAATTAATATATTTATATAGAATAGAATAGAATTGAATATATATATTAATGACAAAAACGATTTTCAGGTATATGAGTCAAGTAATAAACAAAAATATAATCTTTTTTTCTTCTTTTGCAAATATAAATTCTCAAAGATAAATGCTTTTGGGGAATATCAAGTTTGGTCTGCTTGCATTCGAATTTCGATCCAAAAGCTTCTTGAAAACAGATACGGTCTTAGCTTGAATTAAAGCCCGTAGAAAAGAATTCCATCGGTTCACTACGCTAGTTGCGAAGATTAGTTTCTTTCTCTTCTTTACAAGCCTTTTTTCTTAACTTTCAGACTATGGCCACGATTGTTTCGACTCTCCTAAGTAAAGATTTTCTTCAAATTTGATCACTATAATACCCTTCAAAATCTGATATGTTAGAATGAGCTCATTTCTTTGTGGTCTTTTCTCCATGGTAAACATTTTCAAACGTCTTATTCCAACTTCATATCGTAGATGTTGAATCACTTGAACCATTCTAGTTCCAAGTCTTAGAATATCTTTTAACTTACCAAGCTTGAATCTTGTTATGACTAAGTTGTAGATCATCACTGCTGTTGAAGTTTCAAGCGACCTATATTTTGACAACATATAGAAAACCTGAGGCACGCCGCACGATGCCTTTGCCCTCCCGAATAATTTTAACTAACTCTTACTTTTTTTCCCTGCGAGTGATATAATGATGAAATCTCTTTAGGAATTTACCCACACTCCCATCACCTCACAGCTTTTTTATCTGGAGACCATGATGTACGCTAAACCTTTGAAAAATCAATAAATATATCTCAACTTGCCTTTCATCGATCATTGTATAATTCACAAAGTGATGCGCTTCTTAATAATCCGCTCTGAGTAAATGATAACTGGGCGATAAATCACTGCTAATCAACGTTTTCTCTTTATGCATCAGTGATATATCCGGCTGTGTTCACTTACTTGGCACTTTCCTTCATCCATTGGCTTTGTAAACATGATCAGAGCAGCTTTACAAATTAAAGGAGCCAATTTCTTGAGTAGCAAGAGGTGTCGTCTATCAGCTTTAGTTGATTTCGTCACATCCATGTTTAATAACAAATTTTTAAACTTTTGTGCTGTAATGAAACATAGTTTTGATTAAAGTAGTGTTTAAGTTTTGATTAAAATAGTGGTACCTTCCGGTAGTTTTTAATTTAGATCAAAGCAGAAGTTGTAAAAGGTCTTTCCTCTTCTTCTTTTCGTTATTGTTATTATATCTTGACTGTAGGCAAGTTTAATCTCCATATAAAGCTTCACCATTAGGTTATATTGCTAATGATATATTTCATTGGTACTATAGCTAGGACCGGAAGCTTTTTACAAAATATGCATCGCTAACACGTATATTTGACATCAGATTTTTGAAGTTTTATGTATTCATCTGCAATTAATTCAGTGCATTTTTGTGGTAACAAGACAAACACTTGTCACACGCTATACCTTTCTTCACTCAAAATCCAGGTTCAAGATGTTAGAATATATCAAATTTGTTTTTAGAATTCTTTATTTGTGTTTTTTCTGATTTTTCCCAATGTTGTTAATTCTCAAAAAAATTAAATTTTATCAGGTATTTTCAAATAAAGGAGAAATGAAGAAATATAACTTGCCACAAAATATTTCTGATTTTAGAATAAAATTTTAACAAATAGAAGAAGGGGAAGGTGCAAGAAGGCCACGATATGACCAATATCAAAATGAAGAATGGATTATGGAAAGAAGGTGGCGCCAATATTTGACCTCGTGATGGAACGATTAATTCTTTTAGAAAAAGGAAAAAGTTGCAAAAAAGAAATAAAGGAAGGATAAGAGGAATAAGATAACGTCAATGTTTACACTTTCATAAGCAGAGAGAATATTTGATATGTAATCTTAATTTATAGGAAATGGTTTTCTCTGTCGTAATTAGAAAAGAGTGTTTTAGAATTTGAGTGACTTTGATAAAAAAAGGTTTAAATCCTTCGATCCATTTTATGTTTATCGATATTTGTAATGGATTAAAACTTGAGTAAATTTTTCAAAATCAGAATAATTTGTTATTTTGATATAGAAAATGAAAGGTGGAGGTTTGTTGGAATGTTGAGAGGGTTATTGGTGGTGTAAAGAGATTTAGGTTAATCACATATATAGTATGTATTTAATGTTTAATAAAGATGTTTGATAAATTGGTGTGAATGATATTGTTAGGTTATGACACATATAGTATATATATTTTCAGTGTTATAATGAAGATGTTTGATAAATTGTGTGAATGTAGAAAATATGATGGGAATTTATCTTTTAGAGATGTTCACAATAGTCTTTCTATCAAGAAGTCAGTGAAAATATTATTGGGTATTTTGTAAATAAAAGATTTTCATTTCAATTTATTTTAAATTTTATTTATTTATGAAGATAATTTTTTACATTTAATGAAGAGTTATTGTAAGAGGCAAATGATTGATATTATTAATTAAAATATATTTTGCATGTGGAGGCAAAGAAGGAAAGGTTTTTACCAAATTTTATAATTTGCAAAAGTTCACATCAACCATCGTTAAAGAAGGCAAAAAGAGCCATTGCGAAATATCTGTTAAGTATAGAGCTAGTTTATATTGCAAAACTACATTCTTGTCAAGTTGACAGCTTATATTACAAACTTTTTTTTTAATTTATTTTATAAGAATCCGTGTCTGTAACTCAAATGTAAAATAATATATAAATCACTTTATTAATTTTATAAAGCAGTAGTTCCCAAGGTGAGCGGTTGCTCCCCGAAGAGGCAATTTTGAAATTCTCGCGCTGTGAAAACTTAAGAATATATAGGTATATATAATTTTTTTCTTCAAAGAAACATTCTGCATAATTTGTACGATATTTTGGAAAATAACTAAACTAAAATATTTTTAATCCTTCCTATAGATTATAATTTAGAAAATGAATTTAGGGCAGAATATAAAATTTTAAGTAATGAAGGAAAGAGTATAGTGGTGATAACAGAATCAGGCCCGAAACCAGACGTGGCGAAAGGGGGTAGCTAACCCCTTAAATTTTTCTGAGTAATAATTCTAATAAAATTTGGAGAATTTTTACATACAATTACAATTGTTTTATCAATTTAGATTAATCTTAGAACAATTAAATTTTCTCTTCTACAAATGACTAATTTAAAGATAAAGAAAACATTAGATGGATATTTAGGCACTCGGATCGTATTCTTTTATAGATTTAGCCCCTCCACAAAAATTTACTCTGCTTCAAAGCTTGAATAGAATAGATAAATAGAATTCATTTCAGTAATATCAAACTGAATATTTGAATTTGGAAGATAAACACAAAAATTAATACTCACTTTAAAGTCTACTAATTTTTCATTCTGAAAGATATTTTAGGGTGTTGCTTTTATATAATTTCGTTTATTTCAAATGTCGTCGTCTAAGGGGGAGATGAGTACTAACATTTGGGAAACGGTGGAATAAAGGATTAGACATTTATATTTAACATACTAAATTTGATATTTTTAAGCACATTATAAAGTATCGATAAATGATATGCTGAATTCAATGTACTAAAATCACATTATGTCAAACTAGTCTAATAATCCCTAGAAAACGCAGTGATAACTATAGGGGTCAATTTTAATCTTTAGTTGGAAAGTTTCATGAAAAACGAGACTGTTTTTAAAATAAAAAATTAAAACTCCTATTTTTTATTTTTGTTTTTGAACAAAACTTTGCATTAAAAAATAGATGGGTATTAGAGCTTTGTAAAGATACATGATATATTTTTTTTTAATTTAGAGATCTAACATAAAAAGTGGTATCTACATATATTATTATGATGATGTAATGCGTCTATTTACCCAAATAAATTCAAATGAACAAAAATACACATTAATCCTAACCCCCGGAGCCAGATTAACATGGTGGCTGTTGGGTTTGCAGCCACAGGTCCACGGCCACTACTGGGAAAAATAGGTACCCAGTATTGAAAAAAAACGCATATATATGCAAAATATATAACCTGGTTAATATATAATCGTCTTTGTAATGCTACTTGTGTCATCATTATAAATTCGTTCAAGAATATTACGTATATTTGCAGAATGAATAGATATCAAAGTGTTTGGGAAAAGTTAAAAAAACAAGAGGAAGTAAATTCACAAAAAGTATTAGCTATCACTAAGAAAATAAGACTTTTGCTTGCCTATCCAACAAACATCGAACAAACCCGATGAACAATCTTGCAGAAGTTGCAGTACTGATGCCTCAGATAATGACAAAGTCTTGGAAGAAGCTAATGCCAGCATATCTACTCACGTTACTGTAAATTATAATGGTTCTGCGTCAAATGAAAGGGACAAGTGTTGTTTTCAAACGATCACCGAAAGGTTTGCTACAATATTGTCTAAAATTTCAGTGCTACAGAGAAGGTTCGCAAGGAAAAACTTTCAAGAGACATTGTACAACATCTTTATTCTTTCATGAATAGTTAAATGGGGAGAAATTCATGAGAAATTAGCATTGTCATTTCCCAACTAGCAGCAAGTTATTTGCCAAACCGGCAACAAATGAGCTTCATGCTTGGATACAACTGGATATGCTGTTTGGAAGCACGCGTCAAAAGACCTAAATCGTCATGAAAGTAGGGCATTGCATATCAGATCGATATTTTGATACAACCAAAAGTCACTTAGCGCAAAGTTTAACAAAGAGTTGTTAGCGTGATCAAGATGATCGCATCTCAAGGTCAACCCTTTCATGGAAGTGACGAAGTAGTTGGTTCCGTGCATAACGGAAACTACCTTGGATGTTTAGAGTTGATAGGTGAATACGATCCATTCCGTTCGGAACATATCAAGCTGATCATACGTCATTCTTGTTATCCATCATATGAGCCGAATTTATTACCCTAATGGGCAATGAAGTACAAGAATTATTTATTACAGAAATGAGGAACGCAAAGTATTATTCCGTGAGTGTTGTTTGGACACCTGATTTGTCGCATATTTAGCAACTTATGCTAATTATTGGTTATGTGCGCTCTGATGGACCAGTTGAACGTTTTGTCAAATTCATTCCCATTTACAAAAAATGGCAAAATTTTCGCAGCAAATTTGTTAGATTTTCTACAGGAACGTAGAATTTCTATCAATGATTGCAGGGGCAATCTTATGATAATGCCTCAAACATGAGTGGAAAATATATCGGCATGCAAGCAGTAATACACAAAACAAATAGCCTTGCAGTAATTACATGTTGTGATGAGACCGTTTCTTTTTTTGATTTTCTACAGAAATTGCATGTCTTCTTCTCGGCTTCAACGCATCGATGGAATCATCTCATGATAATTTTGAAGCCGCTTGATATACCAACATTAAAACCACTCTCCGATAGACGATGGTCTGCTCATCACGATGCATTGCATGAATGTGATGAATAGAAAGAATCTGAAAGGCTGGAGCTTTTATTCAACAAATAGCGCGTGAAAAGACATAACTACATATATATATATATATATATAAGAATTTGCATAGTAAAAGAAAAGTCTATATTAATAGAATGGAAGAATTGTGATGTTCAGAGAAGTGTTAATGACAAATAATTAATGACAAAAATAAATATAACTATGACAGATAATTATGGTTAAATGAAAAGATATTATGTGTAAGTTTATAAACAAAAATGATGATAATAGTAATAATAATAATAATGAAGAAGGGTTATTTGAATAATACAATCTTCCGCACTAATGGGAATTGTCTATGCCATATTTCTTGACAATGAACTAAAAGGATACTTCGTTATCAAGTCTGTTATAGTGAGTATGATTGAAGATGCAACCGAAAAGCCATAAGCACGTTTGGAGGCAGAAGGGCTGTCTTTTAAAATGACCTACTTGGAAACAGGATTGCTAGTACAAGTGTGGTCATCAATATTGAAAAGATTTTCCATCACAAGTAAAGCTCTACATTCCTCATATATGGATTTGAAAGTGGCGACTCAGATGCTGGATTCATTAAGTGACTTTATCAAATCTTTAAGAATAAAACTTGAAGAGTTTGAGAACAAAAGTAAAAGGCTCTACGAGTGTGAGTACAAATAAACGCAAAATTAAGCGCAACAGTAAATGGGATATTGGAAACCCTCGCAAAGCTGAAATATTGCCATCGTCAAAATTCAAAGTCAACACATTCTTACCTATACTTGACAAACTGACTTCCACTGAACGAGAAAAACTGCTTACGGTGTCATGGTTGAGAGGTTTGTGCTGCTAATGAATTTAGCATTTTAGCAATTACGTGCTAACATAGATCGGCAGGTGGGTGTTTACCCATTGGACTTAGAACCTGATTGTTACGACGAACTCGTTCATTTTTTAACGTTGTCTAAGTCTAAGGTGTGATCAGCCTATTCTACTGAAAGTATTGAACTACTAATGCATAAATTTGTGATGAATAATGATTTGTTGGATGCTTTCCCAAATGTATCTTTTGTTTTAAGAATTTAACTCTCATTACAGCCTTGGCGTTAAAAATACATTACGAGCAAACAGACGTTATGCCCTGTCACTTGTGCATTGAAAGTAGACTCATGGAGTCCATTGACTTTTCCTAGATAATTGGCAAGTTTGCTTCTAGTAAAAGTAGGAAAGTTTATTTTTAACTCGCATATAATTACTTTAGTGGAAATTAATGTGGATTTGTAAGTATTTCTACATTAAAATAAATGAGTAAACGTTTTAAAATGTGTTTTTTTTAGTTTTCTACAACATATGTGATAATAATTAATACTTGTATATTATAGTGTTTTATAAAATAACCTTTAGACAGGTCATAAAGCCTACGATCTATACTTAGGAGAAGAGGGCTAACGGTTTCTTTAAATCATATAGCCCCACAAGCTACAGCCATAGCCCTGGTGTTCCCCTAATCTGCCCGTGACCCCCAACCGATATAATCAATTAAATTGAATAAATAAAATAATTTCTGAATAGTTGAATTAAATAACTGTACAATAATTTTGATCATTGTACAGTTCTTATAAAAAATATTACATATTAGTCTTTGTTTTACATTTGTGTAAATTTAATTAATAATAAAAAGATAAAAGGCAAGTTTGAAAATTAAGGAAAAGCAAGCAAAATGGGGAAAAGAAAAAAACATATTAAAAAGGAGGCAAGAAAGAAACAAAGATTAATAAAAGGGCTTTTTAGCTTATGATTGCGGCATTTATTTTATTGAGTCAAATTATACTAATAGATTATATTTGCATTTGGATAAAAAGGCGGATCGTAATGATGTATATATATAGCTTTCACGTAACTAAATTTCAAAAGGATATAACGTTTCCTAAAATTTCATATATTATTATATCTTATTCTAAAGGGGTGTGCAAAATTTCAATAATAGAAGCGGGATTATTAAATTTCATTGATTTTGTAAATAAGATTATTATTCCGAATATATGTATATTTTTCGAATATACTCAGTAAGACTTCGAACTATAAGTAATGGAAAGGTATCTTTAATTTATTAACCATAAAAAAGAATTTTATTAATCAAAAAAATGTGAATGAGGTCATATCTTCATATATTTAACAACCTTTTTTTGCTATAGAACCCCTAAAATAATTTTAAAATCTCATGGACCCCCAAATTGGAAAAAAAAAACAAAATTTTGGGGATTTAATTTTTTCATGGCAAGATATGTTCCTAGTATGTAGCATTATAGTGCAGAGACACTAAGCAATAGTTGGTTTATTCATAAATCTTTTTGTGAATTTAAAAAGCTGCCGCGTTTTTATTCATAAAATTTATTTTACTAATGGCCAGACATTTTTATTTTGGCGAGTACCAAAGAAAACCCTAAGCTTGTTCCTTGTAAAAAAGAATTGATATTCAATATTGTAGACGACTGAGACATAATATAAATGTAAGCTAGAATTAAAATAGTTGGTCCCTAATTGGATTCAAAAACGGTTCAAATTCTTTATGTGAGATCTTAGCACATCACAAAGACGAAAAATGTTCCTTTGACAACAAAGTCATTACTTATTTAGGAATAACACAAATACCTTAACATATAAGTGCCATTAACAAAGTTTTCTTTTAAACTCTCCATGGACTCCCGAGATTTCCTGTCGATTCTTGGGGCCCACGTGGACAGCATTGGGAAACTGATTTAAATACTTTGATTTTGAAAAAAAATAATTAAAATAAAAAAAATCATTATAGTCTAATTCGAGAAGATATATTTTATAGGTTTTACACTTCGAAATGCTTTATGTAAAAGATTGACATTACAATAAAATAAAATACCTAAAGTTTAGTAGTAGATAAAGCTTTAAAAGTAATTACAAACTTACTTCACTACAATAAGAAGTAAATTATCTTACCTAAGCTGCAATGTTTGCGTAGAAAACAATGTAAAAAAATCACGCCGAAGGAACGAATAAGCAATTTTATCATGCTAAGTGCAATACAATTTTTCATAATTTGCATGAATTGTCACAGACATGACAAAATCGCCAAAATATCCGAAACAGGAGGAGAAGCTTAAAATAGATAACAACAGCACATTCGCACATAAAGATTAAATAATTTATTTTTATGAATAACAATAAAATAAAATGGACATTCTATTTCTTTGTAGTGGTGCTGGTGGCATCCATATCAACGGGCTCCCATTTGCTCTTTCTCGTTTTATCGAGAACAAGTCCAGCGATCACCGTTTTTGCATTTGCTGGTTGTAATGAAGTCTTCGCAGAGGTGGATGATGAAGTGGTAGTCTCTTTCTTTTTGTTTGCATTGGTAGAAGTGTTGCTGCTTGAAACAACTCCAGGCAAGTGTTCAGCCCTCACAATATCTTTTTTATGTTTGTTGCTTTCACTTGCTGTTAAACTAAGAAAGATTGAAGAAAAAGCTTTTTCACTTTTAAATTTCTTTATATTGAGAAATGATAAATAATTTTTTGACTTTAAAAATATATATATTTGATTGGTTAATTAAAACGAATGAAAACGTGATTATAAATTTAAAGAATTTATTTCTCCTATATTTTTTAATTATTGGTATTAATTTTAGTTTTAAGCAAATGCTTATATTCTAAGATATATAGATATTATTTTCAATAAATCTATCTTTAAATTTATATCCTTCTTTTAGCATCTCTAAGTGTTAACCGTATAGCATAAAGAAAGATAAAAAGTAAGTCAAATGAAAGGAGAAGGATTCTGCTCGCGTTAGAAAAAGTGAAAATAAATACAAAAAAAGTTTTTCTATTAATGTCAAAATACTTTAAATACAAATTAAGTTTTTTTTTAGAAAAGTTTTATTTTTCGTCAATCAAAATAGACATTCAATTTCAAAAAAAATTTTCCTACATCTAAAATTCTATTTTTGAATATGCTGAATTTGATGTTGCTCATTTTTTACAAATAAGTTTATAAGTATGTTAAGGCATCAATCAAATCTGTCCAAATCTGCCAAAAAGCCTTTCTATCTAAAATACCATTTTTGAATAAGATGAGTGACATGACAATGTTGTCGCGAAAATGATACAGCGACTGCCAATAATCCCATTATTGTAGATAAAGAACAAACTTAAAAAAAAAATCTTAAAGATAAAACTTAACAAACTTTTTGTTTAAGTCTGTGTTGGAAAGAACTTCCAAAGGAAAACAAGACTTTCAAAATTTAAATTTAAAAAAGGTCGACAGGAGGTCTTCAAATAACTTGAAAATGAAGGTGGACATTATTACATTCCTTTAACTGATGATTGATATTTGGGTAAAAACAAGTTGTACGTTTTTAAGCTTACATTCCTATTTTTACAAAAAGAAATCTATCAATTTTTCGAGTGACAAAATCAATCACTTTTCCTAATCCTTCAAAATCTCGAGGAATTTTAACTCCATTCCTTTTTACTTTCAATTTTTGAGACAAAAATGCAAACCTCTGATAATTTTTAAGAGAAAAACATTCCAAAATGTCATAAAGTTTGAAGATCACAATGTTCATTGTTTTTTTCATCCATTAAATTCAAATGATGTAAAATATCAAATAGATCTTCCCTCCCAAAAGATTGTTTCATTTTCCATGAATCTATAAATTAAAGAAAACTTTATATTTAAAAATATATAGGCTTTTTTCCACCCTCAAAAAATTAAACCAAAGGGGTATTACATTCCAAAAAAATTGGAAAGGCCAACCCATGGTGAAGGCGCCAAAAGTGGATTGTTATTGTATATTCACAAATATTGAAGACTTTCTATGCTAAAAATTAATCAATTCTCTTTTGAATCTCTTGATATCGAAAAGACATAAATACTAATAATAATAACAGTTCTGAGCAGTTTTAACAAAAATAATGAAATAAATAACAAATTTAATTATCTATGATTTTTGCAATATTTAAAATTAAGTTAAAAGAAATACAGAAAAGAGTTAAACACTATATTTGAAGCGTACCCAGAACAATATTTGAAAGGGGTCAAAAAATTTTCTGATTATTGTTATTTTATGTAATTTAGTTATAACCAATTATCTGCTGAATGCATATTGTGCATATAAAAAATAGATAACTTAGGAAATATTTTAAAAACATGTTTTTTTCTTTGTCCCTTTTGATCCATTTCCTATTTTTACAACAAAGATGAGAAGCAACTTAGCCAGGGCAAAATATTTTTAGGGGGGCTTTGCCTCATGTAGGCCCCGCGCGTATCCAAAAAAGTTTACTACCTCTGGCTTAGTGCAATCTCATTTAAAGTAGTCTTAAAAAGGTAGATCTCTATAAGTTTCAAGATCTTAAATGAAATTAATATTTCCATCAATCTCTAGTACTTGATCGTGTATTGGAAAAAACGCATTTTTATGTTGGCTCTGCCTAAAAGATTATTTGACAGGTTGATTAGAAATATAAATCAATAATACTTCTGTGCCTTAGCAAGTTCATCGTAGAAAGAGGTGGCTGGCCATTTTGTGGGGAAAAGAGATGAATTTGGTGGCATGTTCGTTGAAAATTCGTCTATCCCAGCAAATTGCAGAAGCTTTTCATAGATGCAGGGATTTCGAAAAGATTTAGTATCTGTCAAGTACTCATTGTAGTCTAGGTGATCTTCTTTGACAACTTTGGCTGCCTTTGCAAAGCTTTCCTAAATGTATTAATAATAATTTGAAGAGTAAAAGCTAAAATCTTTACTTAGAAATGAGAAAAAAAACTTTTTTTTTTTATTTTTTTTTTATTTATAAAAATTCCAAAAATCGTGTAATTTCATAATGGTAGACTGATGTAGTTAGATGATATAGGGGTTCCAAAATGGGAATTGGAAATTTAACAATTTTTGACCTACTAGAGTCGAAGGCGTTATTAATTACTAAAACCAAAATTTGCTACTCCAATTTTGATTCAAACTACACAAGCATAATTGATATTCATTAGTGAGAAATTTTAACAGTGGTAAGTATTAAATTATTATATATCTCATGTTTATTGTTTGAAGATTATCATAATACTATTCATGAAATCTATGTAATTGTACATTTAAATATTTTATTCAGTTGTTACCTCTAGATAATAATGATTATGATTCTAATTCTGATTTTTATTAGTAAAAAAACATACTTGTAGATATTTACAGGCGAGTTTAGCTAGCCATGGAAGGATAGATTGCTTTAGATAGTAGATGGCTCTACCCGTGATTTCTATTCTATGAGCAGATTGACATTTAATTGTGTTGCCTCGACACGGAAGATACTTCCGAACTTACTCATTAACCGGTTAACGGCCAGAGTCGACTTTACAAAAATAAAATCGTCTGCGTTTATCATTTCTCTATAATACAAATCTTCTGCTTTACATTCGTCTGATTATTATTCAGGTCGTTAACGGGTTAATTTTTCACGAAACTCTGCTAGTTTCCCTCATGTATGCAAAGAAGGTAAGAAAATCTGTTTTTTTTGGTTTTCTAGGTTTGATATTGATTCTGATTGTGATTTTTGAGATTTTTTTAAATGATTGTGATTCTCATTAGGATTGTAGGATATAATAATATACGAGAAATATTTATATATGTACCTCCTCACATTGTTGCTTTTCTTTTCGCAATTCGATTTCAATGAAAATGGCTACCACCACACCGGGGAAAGAAACTATTTTATGCTATCAATTTGATTCTGAGTATTCAATCTTCTTGTTACTCGTCTGAAGAAAATTTAGCGCCAAATTGTTCCCTTTTTTTAATGAACATTTAGCAGTATTATAACGCTACTTGTTTCTAAAAGGTATACAGATTTGGTCCTAGATAACCCATTACGTCCCAATGCTTCCATTTGGGAACATACGTAATTTCATCTTCGTCTGCTTTTTTAAATGACTTTGAATAAATCGTCTGCGTTTTTTAGATATCGTCTGCGTTTTTTAGATATCGTCTGCGTTTTTTAGATATCGTCTGCGTTTTTTAGATATCGTCTGATTTCTATGGTACTTAATCGGTTAAAAGGATAAGTGAACTTAATAGTGTGAAAAGTGAAGAATTTTGTGCAAAAATGAAAAAAACTACTTTATAAAACGTACAAGCAAGTAACATTTCTTGTTAGGTGGGGGAGGGAGTGAGACGAACTCTTTCGGCGTTTTTCGGAGAGCGGCAACAAGAGAGTAAGGTGGTCCATTGGGATCCCATTTAAACTTGCAATCACTCAAGGCTACCTGTCAAAAAATTAAAAAAATGCACTCAAAAAGCAGAAGGTAAGAATAATTTCTACATTTTCTTTTTCAAAACTTGTTAAGCAATTAGAATTATATGGTGACAGTGAATGTTATTTTCAATCTGGGAATCTATTTACTGTTCTTTTTGAATTACTATGATACAATTCAGAGATTGCGCTGGCTACTATGTTTTCTTTCAGATATAATGATGCCAGATTTCATGAACTTTTTAAATGACATCTCTGTTGAACATTTCATATACTTTTCATTAGAAATAAATACATACATTAAAAAGAACTCTTGATTTTCTTGTTTTAGATTTCTTCTTAAAAAAATTTATGAAAATTACTGAGACTTATTATTTTTGAGCTTGTTTCGCCTAACTTATGTTTTCAAATATGCAAGCCTTAAGGAATTGGACAAATTAAAGTCGGCAGGAAACCTTTAAATTAATATAATGCTCGTCTCTATTGCTTTCTCAGGTGTGCATCTTCCAGAGAGAGTCCTCTTTTATCGATATCTGCTTTCACCAGATCATTGGAAGAGGTGGTGAGAGCAGAAATGGAGAAAAGGGGACTCTCTCTTGAAGATGCACAACTGAGAAAGCAATAGAGACGACGCTGCAAAAAATGAAAAAGGCCGACCCTGGCTAGCCGGGATATAAGACCTTGTTCTCCTCCTGGAGACAAATGGATGATGATGATGATGATGATAAATTAATATAGCATCTGAGAAAAAAAGAAAAAGTAGATTCACACTAAAATGTAAATAAAGCAAGCACTGGTTTTGTGAAACTAGGCTATACCTATCTTATTATTACGATATATCTATCTAAAAATACTCACAGAATCAGCATCTCGCATAAGATTCAGGTATGTTGGGTAGTTTTTTTCGTCATCCCTAACTCTTTCTTCATCTTCATCACTGTCTTCATCATCTTCCTCGTCATCACCACAACTCCCGTAAGAGTTTCTTTGATAGTCCTCATCAGAGTGAATCGCATTATGAATATCCTCCTCCACGCTCCACTTCACAATCTTCTCTTCCACTTCATCTTCGGGGTCGGGGTTAGGAATGACGTCGATGGAACAGTTTATGCCATTGCCGTGACTAAGCTCAATCTTCGGATGAATACTCACATGGACAGTTTCATCTTCTTCGTCATCGGAATATGTGATCAAGTGTTTCAGTGTTGAACCAAAGTTTTCTAAGAGGAAAATAATATTATACCGCTGTTTTTTTTTGAGTGTATGTGTGTATAATGTCAATATGTATGTATTCAAATGTATGAGTGTATGTCTAGACATTTTTGTGTCAGGCATGTACTAATACCAATAAATAGGAACGTTTTGTCAAGAATGGATGTACGATTGCGCTAACACTAGCCCTAATACTACCACTAATGCTAATTCTATACTTATCCTAACCCCGAAAATAGGTTTCCAAAATTTTACACGAAATTGGTTGAGCACTTGTCAATCAACTATAATGGAAATTGAGGAAAAAATTTTAATAGTCAAAATAAGGGGTAGAGTGGTAAATAATGAGGATGAATAATGGACAGAGTCAATAAATCAGATTAGAATTCACAAAAATAATACCATTTGAAATATATAAAACAAAGTAATGCATACTTACTATGTAGAAATTTTGAAAAATAAACACCTTTATAAAGAATCATGAAAAGCAACGATTTTGGTAGGCGTACTCCAAAGTTGACCTTATCATTAACCCGGTTCAGGATCTGTCTCAATTAGCACCGGTTCTTAATTTCTATAGTGGAGGCAAATGATGTTCAAACTATAGACAGTCTGGTGCTTTCCTAATATGATGAGGCCCGGACTGACTCAGAACAGATCTAACCCTAAGAGAACGTAGAGGATTTTAATAGATTAACAAAAAAGAACGCAAGGATCATAAGAGTGAAGCAACTAAATTATGAAAAAAGTTTTACGGCTTTCAAAAAAAATACTTTTTCAATTGTGAGAACATAAAATTTAAACAAATTGGAGCTTCCTGTATACGTTTTAACATTGTGAGAATTAGCGTGGCAAAAAGAAACGTTAGAAACTTATTTTTTATATAATGATGATAATTTAGCATGAGGAGTGCAAAATAAATTGATCCCAGTTTTCTCATAGCCTATCGCAGCAGTAAGACGATTATTCACTCACTAATATAAATTAAGTACTCTTTAAAAATTATCATAGTCTAGCTTAATTCAAAATGGCATATGGGCTTATAAAAAAATATTCAAAAGTACTGCTGATTTGAGATGATTCTTCGTAGAGTGGAATGTCTTCTCTTTGAGAATTTATTTGGGTGAAGTTTTCTTCATAATTGTCAATGAAATTTTTAGAGGGTGAGTGATTGGAAAAATAAATGAGAGAGGTTTCATTCGGAGTCAGAGAATTTTCTCTGGAAGAACTGGAAATAAAAAGGCTTAGTCAAAAAATAGTCAATAAAGTTGAGCTTATATAAAAGACAATAATATTTAAGTTGAACATTCATAGATACGATACTTTAAATTGTATTAGATAAAAACGATGCTAATTAGGTCAGGTAATAATATAAGGGTGAGGTTGTTACTAGAATTGAAGAATTAACTAATCATTAAGCTAGTATAATCTCCTCCTGAATATCAATTATGAGCGCGAGCTTGTCTATACAGCCAATCAGAAGCTCACTCCTCAGCTTGAAATTATCTCTCGATGGAAATATTCTTACTACTTTAGAAAGTTTTTTTAGCCTCTTGAAATTTTGAATGATTATCACGTATAAAAAGATTTTTTTTAATTGAAAAGATATGTAAAATATAAGAAAATAAGTTTCTTTTAAGTATTATTACAAAATAAAACTTTTGTTACCATTTCAAAATATTTTTAAGAGTACATTGTATACAAATATGATTGTTTATTTGTGAAATCAATGCAAAATCAAAATAAAACTGAAAAACAATAACATAATATTTGAGGTTGCATATAATTTTTAAACAAAATAAAATACCACAAAGCAACAATAGCGAGATTAAAAATTACTCAATATTTTGTAAAAATGCCATGGGCTCGAAGCACACTGCAAATAAATATGGATTACTATTATTATAGTTAAGTGATACATTAGCACAAAAAAAGTTCCATTGTACGAATTAAATAAAAAGATAGGAAATCAAAATATTTAATTTATCGAGTTTGATATCATAACAAAATACAATTCGAACATTTTTAAAAATACTTGTTTATATTTAATAATGCAATACTTGAGTTATAGAGACTTAAGGAATGCAACAATAGAAAAATATATAAATTTGAAAAATAAGATTTTTAAATGAAATCAAAATATTTAATAATTCAAGGTAAATTTCGTCATCTTTAAGATAATGGAAAAATTAGTAGCACACAATTCATGAAAGTAAAAATTTTGTCAAAATTTCAGTAACTGGTATTATTATCCACGTTTACCTCGAAACCGTCATTTCTATTCCATTTTTTAATATTTGGAAAGAGAAGACAAATAAATTCGAAAAAAAAATTAAAAAATATCTGGGAAACAATTATTTTAAGGATATCTTTAAATAAATAGTAAAATAAGATATACAGTATATCATAATATAGTAATAGTTAAAATGGTTTTTTTTTCAAATTATGTCTAATAAACTAGTTCAATCTTTTTGCCTACTTTTTTTTCTTTTTACATTATAATGGTGTTAAATTGGTAATAAAATTAGTATTCCTTAATTTCCTGAAAAATCTTTCTTACAGATTAATTTATATTTCATTATTTTGTTTCTTTCTCTTTATTTTTTATGGATAAATTAAATTTTAATTTCATTTTATATAGTAAAATTAATTACTGTATTATTATCCATTTATTTGTTTATCTGAATTTAAATCAATATTTTATTCTCCATTGTGTTAACAAAATTTATTCTATTCGTATAAGAAAAAAATGACATAGAAATAGATTTAGAAGATTTATATCAAATGTGGCTTAACGCAAAAAGCAAGAAATTATTTATATTCAAACTTTAAACATAATTTAATAGATACTAATGAATTTTTCAAAACTAAGAATTACACATACAAAATGAACTGTATAAATTGTGAGGCCACATACATAGCTAGAAATGATAGAACCTTACAAAATCGTATACAAGAACACCAATATATAATCAGATATAAACAAGATAGCAAGTTAGTTTTTCACAAATAAAGTTATTCTTCAAAATCTAATTTTCAACTCTGGAAGATATTAACAATACGAAAATACTTTGCACCTCTTCTCTTCAAAACGTTATATCCCTCGAAGCTAGGCACACTCTCTCAAAATATATACATTCTATACACACTAATTTCTTTTAAACATCTTGATATACTTATATACACACACACGCAAACAAAGATAAAATTATATTTATATATCTTACACTTTAAACACGTTTACATTTTTACAAAATTACACAATTATCTATTGATTCCTTCCTTCTTGTTATCATCACATCACAGCGCATACATTATAAAAAACACATACCCAACAGCGATTTTGATACTTTTAAATTACAATCCTATTTACGTTAAAACTTTATCAACATAATTTTTAAGTGCTTAAATATATCTTTCTTTAAGTGCCAAATATATTGCATTAAAATTTTCTTGTTCCCCATTTGAACTGTTTTTAAATTTTACTTATCTCTTAATATTTTTATAATTATTCAATTATATTTTTTATTATATATTAATATTTTTTTTATAAATCTTATATAGTAATTCACTTTTGAATTTAGTTTAGTTAATTAAGTTTTTCCGTTTAAACAATTAGCTGAATTTTTCATCTGGGAACTTATACAATTTTCCTACTCCTGTTTTATAAGCTCTCCAAACCACGCGCTACCTATTAAATTTTGTGACACAAGCCCCCTCCCCTAACTATTTCTCAAGCCCTACCCCATATAATTTTCAAGCTCACCTAAAAAATTTTTCATTGCCCTAAAAAATATGACAAACATCTAGCATTCATAATAATTTCTTTCAGGAAAATGTTATATAGATATGTCTTGACAAATACATCATATATATATAGCTATCTGATAGTTCAAAAATTAGCCCTCAATGAAGCCCCCTCTAAAATTTTTGCTTTGCGGGGGCACTGTCTTGCTAGCTTTCAAGTTCTAACGACTTACAAGGTGAGTTAACTTCGAATCAACCAATCAACTTTGAATCATAAATTAATATTATAATTTTATATTTCATATCGAATAAAAAGATTGAAAATGTTTAATACTATATTTTAAAATAAATTTAAACTCATTTATTCAAATTAAAAAACAATGAATTTTAGGCTCACCGACAACGTATTGCGCCCTGTATAGAAATAAACAGGTGAATGTAAGTATATTTAAAAAAAAGGATGGATATTTTGAGGCATTTATGTGATAGTTATATATTTTTGCAGTTTAATTAGAAGGAGTTCAATATTCTACGCCTTTTTTTCATTTTTAAAATATATTTAGAATAACATTTCAGTTGATATTTACAGAAAAAATTATTATAGTTATTTAATATTTAATATCACCTGTTGCAAAAAATAATATTTACAAAGGTCTTGAAAGAGACAAACATTATTTTCGACTTTCGCACTTTTATTCAACATCAATCAAGTAACAAATTTATAATTTCACTGAAAATTTTTACTCAGACACAGTACATATTTCATCTTAAAAAGAGGGCAGAAAGCACATATATCACCAACATACATTAAGGACAAAATGTTTTAATAATTGAAAAATCTGGCCCCTTTATAATCGCCACTGTATACAACCATCTTGGCTTTTGAATTTTATGTCATGTCATGTTTTTTATATTTATAATTTATGAAATAGTTCTTTTAGTACAAAACTTTCGAAATTATATTTTTTAGTTTTTTCTATTTGTCTTCAATAAATATCTTTCATTTTTTTCTCTCTCTCTCTCTCTCTACCAACACGAAGAACTGATCTTTAAAAGAAATGACTGACTTTATAACTAGCGACTTTTCAAATTTAATGAAAATCGCTTGCATAAAAGTTTAAATGATTTTTCAAGTTTGTTCAATTTTTTATTTCAGTTTTAAAATTCTAATGATTTCAAAATTTATTTCATAATAATATTTTATTGTCTGTAGCTTTTACAAGTATTTATTTGGTTCTTTGCTTTTATAGTATAATTCTATTTTACTAAAAAATAAAATAAAAATAGCCACTTTATATATTGCTTGAGGGAATTGAATACAAATTACTTGTAAATATAGATAAACAATCTAATGGTATTTTATAAATATTCTTGTTAAAATACCCCTTATAAATCTTACTTTTAATAAAAATATATATTAAATAAATTAATAACTGATGAAAAGGAAATTTTAAAAACTTAGTGTCCAATAATTATTACGTTTCCTAAGAAGGTAGGTGTTGTTTAAATTTTTTAGGCATCTTTATATATATCTTCTTAGATACGCGTGAATTCTTGGTTATATTGATGAAATCATATCTGAAGAAAAGTTTTACCAAAATTTGGACAGAATCCTTAAAGCTTATTATATGCAATAAAAATTTCAATTTTTTTTGAATAAATATCTTATGAGTAAATTTCTTCTGAAATAATGTTGCTGATTTAATATTTTTTTGTCCTAAAATTAGCAAAAATCTTACAAGAAATTTCAAATTTTTATTACTTACAATGTATTATATTTTTGGATTTAAATAACTCTTCAAAAACTACTTCTTTTAGGAAATATAATTAGTTGTACTTCAAATATTTAAACTGTTCTTAATCGGTGTGACTTTTTACCCAAACTCTACTAAACTCATACAAAAAAATCATTTTTCATTTAAAAAAATTGAAAGGTTTATTGTTCAGTCTTTTTAATTTTGTTTTCTCAAAAAGTTTTTTGAGTTTTAACAGTTTTTCTTTCTAAACTGCTCCAACTTTATTCTAAAACTTGATAAGACTGGAATAATTTAAGAAAGAAAATATAAAAAACTTGTTGTTGTTGTTGTTGTTTTATTTGACACAGCTTGTAAAATGCAAGGATTTCGAAAGCTGGCATGAGGCTTTTACAAATTTAAGATGATTAATCACAGTTTTTGTGAATTTGTTTTTAGATTGGGAGTTGGGGATCGACCCTGACCTTCAACTGTTAGGGAGGTACACCCTAACAACCATGACCAAATAAAAAACTTAAAACACATCGAAAATTTTTATAATGTAGAAAACAAATATAAAAAAAAAACATATAAATTGATTAAAATTTTTCAAATATTTTTAATAATAATCTGAGTAATCTACACCCATATTCCATTCCTTTAACAAAGAATTTTCAACATAATAAAAAAACATTTTCTTATTTTTTAAATTTTCCAAAAGTCCTTACTTTCTATTAAAAAACATAAATGTATATCGTCTCTCAAGCTATTCTTACATAAGCATTTATTTTGTTTTTATATTTATTTCTTGGTTTAAGACGAGCATACTTTACGAAATCATTACTCATCTGTTTCATTGATGACATTATCAATAATCTTGCTTCTAATAAAAGTGTGCTTTCTCTTTTTATTGATTTTAAAAAAGCATTTGACTCAGTTCCCCATGAAGTCCTATTGAATAAATTATCTGCCTATGGTATTAAAAAAAAATGTCTCTTTCTTTTTTCACTTCTTATTTTCATACAAGATACCAAAGTGTAATTGTTGAGGGTTTACTTTCTAATACTCAACCAATTCTTTCTGGCGTTCCTCAAGGTTCCATCTTGGGATATCTTTTGTTTTTGATCTTTCTAAATGATATACTTCTTTCCAATATAAATTTGAAGTTTTTTATCTTTGCAGATGATTTAACTATCAATATCCCTTTTTCTTGTGATATGTTTTTCAATAAAATTAATTACTTTAATCAAGAAGTTGATAAACTTTTTTTATGGTGCAAAGCTAACTTTATGTGTATTAATTTTGAAAAGTCTAAAGCAATGCTATTTGGGAATAGCAAGTGTTCTGAACTAATATCTACCAATTTGAAATTTGAGATTGTCCAATCTTTCAATATTTTGGGTGTCGTAATAGACAATAAATTGAAATGGCAACAGCATATTTCGTATGTAAATAATAAATTATCTCGAGTCATTGGTATCATAAAAAGATTCAAAAACGTGTTTCCTACTAAAGTCAAGCTTTTACTTTATAATTAATTTTTTCTTCCTTATATTAACTACTGTCTAGTTATTTGGGGACATCAAAACATCTCCTCTTCGATTATTTCTCAAAAAAAATGATAAGATCTGTATTCAACTCAAATTTTTTGGCGCATACCTCTCCTTTATTTTATAAAGCAAACCTATTGAAAATTAATGATTTCTATACCTATAATATATCTTTATTTATTTATAAATTCTTGAATGGTTACTTACCAGGCATTTTTGATGATTACGCTTCTTTCAATTACCAAAAATCTAACTTTTATTTGCGTAATGCTAATAAAGTTATTCAACCTTTCTACAGTAAACAAATATATAAATAAACTATGAAATACAAAATTTCTTCAGTGTGGAATAACTTTCTGATTCACCATCTTAATAATAATATGAAAATTAGCTCTTTTAAAGTATATTTAAAAAAATTATTCATTAATACATACTTATCAAATTATTGTCCAGTTAATAGCTTTGCTTGTAAATATGTATATAATTTTAATTAATTCTTTAATTTGCTTTACTTTTCTAGTATTCCTTCCTAAGCATCATTGTACATTTAAATTATGTTGTATATGATATTTTCATAACTTATATTTCGTTTTTTTTTCTTTTACCTTTTTTTTATATCGTTTATTTAGTTAGGATATCTCATTAAGCGGCTTTATGACCTTGCGAAATATCCTATCACATATCGTATTCTATCTTTTGTTATATTTCATATCTATATTATTTTTTATGTGTGTATGTAAACCTTGTTATCTTCACTCTATGATAAATAAACTTCTTCTTCTTCTAAAAAAGAAATATAGACATACATAATTTTTTTTCTTGTCGATATCGCATCCATAGGAAAGAATAACACGATTAGGAATCGAACCCAGACCATCTAGAAAACCCTAAGCTCTTCTCTTGCTATTATATTTTACAGAGTATAGATAGTGTTTCTCTGGAATTTACAGTATCTTACTAGTTATCTACCTAAAAAAAGGAAATTAAATAAAAAAACACAAGTTATGTACTTTCTTTCAGCAAGTTGTGGAAAGCTCAATCAATCATTTATAACATAAAAGAGTTCGGTGATAAAAACCTCAAAATTATAATATATCAAACATTTTTAATTATTTTTATTTTTGTCTATAAATCCTTGTTTGCTCTATCCTTAGAAAATTTCTCAATAAGCTATGGGAAATGAAGTAAAAAATTAACTAATTTTGAAACGTTTTTTGTTTCTTATTGTGTTATAATCCTTTATTTAAAAACATTAACAGAACAAACGCATTTAGGTTATATTCCTTATACATATAATACCTTATTCAAAACATCAATGCCTTAAAAGTTATTTTTAATATTCTCCGATTAATTTATTTTACTTTCAGAAATGATTACATCTACTTTTATGAATAGCTAAAACGTTGTTACTATTCTATACTAGTGTCCTTCACTTAGAGCCAGTACAACTTGGGGTTTCAATTGGATAACCGATAGTGTGTACCCTGACCCTAGAATTACCAGATTTAGCTATCATCAAAATTTAAAGAATGTGTTGAAAATATCTTTTTATTTTATATATGAAAATAAAAACCTTAACAATGCCCAGTAGGGTCAATTGACCTTAAGTGATTATTTATTCATTATATTAAAGAAAAACTGTATAGCAAGATTTACAAATAGAAGAATAAAATCCACCAAAAATAAATTCTAATTATAACACTTCTTCGATTTTTCGGAATTTTAGAAGACACGATAAAGATGTTTCTTTTGTGAATTTTAAACTTCATACAATTTTTCACCCAAGGATGTTAAAAAAGATGTCGAAAAAACACATTTTTTAAATAAATAAGGCATTGATGCAAACTATATCAATAAATTTCAATTATACTTTTGTTGAATAATCCTTAAGTTCTTGATTGGCCTCATCAAAGCCTCCTTTATTTGAATGATAAAAGTGCTTGAGGTTTCTTTTTGAAATTAGCATTGTCAAAATGAAACTTGCAATGAACAATTTTGGTTTTCTTAGCTTTATGAGAATGCGCCAAACCCATTTCGGATATTATCATCATCTATTTTGCCTTCTAGCCCTGGTTATTGTTCCCAAAGAGTTAGGGTCAACCAGTTTGCTGCAACAACTACGCCATTTCATTCTTTCTTTAGCATCACTTCGCACAAGCCTTCTTTTTTCCATATCGTGGTGAATCACTTCATTCCATGCTTTCTTTGGTCTTCATCTTTCCATCAATCAATTCATTTTATCTTCTTTACAACTTTAATTTCGGATATTATCATATATAAAAATTGTGAGACTCCTAGGGTTGATCTAGGAGATTTAAAATTAATAGATTTTTTATAGAGGATGTTGTATTCATTACTTTGCTATTCCATTTTTCTAAATCATTTGATTTTTGTTTTGTAGATGACATGAACAGCAACCATGCATTTAAAATTTAAATAATATAGGGTGGGTGGGGATGTCTTCGAAAATTACCCTTACTAATTTTGCTTTTTCCTGAAACAATACGGGTTGGTAGTTGTTTACGTTTATATCAACGATATGACAAGTCAAATTCTAAAAGACATAATACAGCTGTCTTATTCGCAGAAGACTTTTAACAAAATTGCAAAAAATTTAAATAGATTTCGCCCCCCCCCTATAAGAAATTTCTGGATCCCCCACTGCACACACATATGCAGTTAAGGATATAAATCTCTCTTTAACCTTCGCCTTACAGCATTTTTTGTTATAGCATCGTTTACAGGGATATACCATTTTACTCCGCATTTATTTCAACAACTATGATAAAGATTACGCACACTTATGAAATCTATTTTATCGGTTTTGTTCGTTGTAGCATACAGGTTATTCACTAATATCAAATAAATGGTTTGCTTTCATCTATGATAGCAAGATGAAAAATATCAAATAGTAAACAATTTACTATTTTATCCATATGCGCGTTACATCAAACCATCATCAAGTGAGAAAAACCTTGAAATTGTTCTAATGAAGCTGTATATTTTCTTTACTTGTTTTGTTTTTCAATACCTCGTCATTTTTATTTGAAAACTTCTGATTGTCAGTTTCTACCTCATTGAAATGGAATCCTCTTCATTGAGCAGTTTTATGGAGGAGACAAGCGATTCTTTTTTTGATGACACCAGCGAATCAAGTTGTTTTCAAGAAAGTGATACAGATGAAAATTTAGCCTGTGCTGATGAAATAGGTTATAGCTGGGAACCTTTTAGTAGTACTAGGGGCAGAGCTCAATCTGAAAATATAAGGAATACTTCGATTTCTCCCAGTGGTCCTAAAGGATTAGCACGTAGTGAAAAAAATATTCTAAAAGTATTCAACTTGTTTTTCACTTTTCAATTGGTTCATCATATTTATCATCATACAAAGTTGAAAATTGAACTTAATTTTGAGTAAGAAAATTTAAATTATTTTAACATTTTTGTTAAAAAGTGTATACGTATGTCGTTCTGTCTTTTGCTTGACCTGCGTGTCCATGCGGGCGCTCTTTGAGTTATACGCATATAGTGTGTGTCTGTGTCTTGTGTCTCTGTGTGTGTGTGTGTGTGTGTGTGTGTGTGTGTGTGTGTGTGTGTGTGTGTGTGTGTCCCAGTTTACTCGCAATGCGAATGTGGTATAAAACTTATACTTTTTTTTAGGAAAACTAATCCTAAACATAGTAATTTGAGGCACTGTTATGAAAAGTTTGAAGTGCATCATATTCTTTCCTATTTTGCTTGCTTACTACATATTGGCGAATGCCTAAATCAAAAAGTTGACATTTTTAGACTTTTTAGTGAAACTTTTGGTTCACCTTTCCTAAAGGCTTCTCTTGGAAGAGAAATGTTTTTTCTAATACATTTTTTCCTTTCTTTCGATGATAAAAGAATTAGGAACACAAACGACAAACTTGCGCCAATACGATTCTTACACGACCACTTTTATGAAGTCTTTGGTAAATACTGGACCCCTGATGCTGCCGTAACTCAGCTTGTTAGTTTTAGAGGAAACTTCAACTCAAAGATTTACGACCCGAAAAAACCGGGGCATTATGGTATCAAGGTGTACCATATAAACGATTCGCAAAGTTTTTATTACCTGAAACCTGAAGTATATATTTCAGGGTTAGAAGACCGCAGCTACTTCTCAGCTTCTTCTATAGTGAAACGACTTGTTTCTGATGCAAATTTACCTGATGGTATTGGTATTTTCATGGATAGATTCTTTACCTCTCATGACATAGCAAAATGGGCACTCGAAAAAAAATACACAATATGTGGAACGGTGATGTCTACGAAACGATTTATACCAAAAGTTTTACAACCGAACTATATGAAAACTCTCAAACTACAAGAATGCGAAACTCGTGTAGTTTATTCGAAAGAAGCCTCTCTTTCTGCATACATTCCGAAACGACACGCGAAACGAAATTTCAAAGTAGTTTATATTTTATCATCACAACATCGAAAAAAAGTTGAAATTACTGCAACTGCTGGAAAACCTGAATCTATGATTGAGTACAACAAGCATAAATGTGGGGTGGATGTTGGAAATAGAATGTTGAAGCAATACCGTAGTTATAAACCCTGTAGAAGATGGCCAATGGCTTTGTTCAGTAACTACCTAGATATGTCTTGCCTAAACTCATTTATTATATCCAAATTCAATTCACCTCAAGATTTTCCTTCTATAAAGAGTGGAGGAAGAAAAATTTTCATAAAAAAAACTTTGCCTATTATTATCAGAAGAAGCTATGAAGGCTAGAACAAATCTGCCCCAAATAAACCTGAAAACTAAATCGCTTTTAGATTTTTATGGCTTCTCACAACAAACTTTAACTGAAACTTCTTCGGCCAGAGGCTTTTGCTTTTTATGCTTACCCAGAAAAAAACGAAGTACCCGAAAATGTTCAAAGTGCTCACATCAAACTTGCAAACTGCACTTTCAGTCTGTAATAAACTTTTTGTCCTCAAAATCAGTTTGAAATATAGTTTTGTTTGCAAATGAAACTAATTTTTAGCTAGTTAGTAATTTCTTCATTGAGTTTTTTTTTTTTTGACAGGGTGTTTCATGCAAGGGAAGAAACTTCCATATCTGCACTGATGAACTTTTTATGATAAGTCGATGGCATCGCCGGGATTCGAACCCAAAGGCTTTAGATTCGTAGGCGACGCCTCTACCTATCAGCCCACCAGCCCTCAAAGAAAAAGTTTTTCCTCAAAGACAAATGTAGTTTCATGAGAAAAACCAAGATAATTCAACTTTCCAAACTATAAATTCTAATTTTTTGCTTCATTAATGAAAGTAAACAATCTAAATTAAATTTACATGATAGTTAGATCAATTTTAATGAAAAATTTTTTCAAATTATTATCTCAAAGTTTATTGTGGAGTAAATTGCCATATGTCTGTAAAGCGAAGGTTAAGGCTGCTTCATGTCAAGGAGACATTTTTGAATAACTTGATAAACCTTTATTTTTGATCCATTCATTTCGATAGTTGGATTTGCTTAATTATTATTAATGCAAAGAAAACGTAAATGTTCAAATGTTATTTACTTATTTAGTTTGTTAAACGATATTTAAGCCGAACAAATGGGTGTAAGTCTTTGATTTATCATTAACGCCAAAATGTATGTATCTGTTTTACTTTTACCATTACGTATGTCCAATGTTGCAAAGTGGGAGATGCACTCGGTATCTAATAAAATTTAGAAGTAAATTCAGTGTCGGATTATTTTATCTATCAAATATTTTTTAGTATTTTAAATAATAACAAAATAATTTTAATAATAATTTGAGTCTTCTTTAGTCGAGTTGAATTTTTGTAGGTACTTACGGAGACGAATATTTTCTTTTGGAGTCTGCAATCATTGGTTAATGCGCCTCAGAAATTTAACATTTAGATAGATAGATAGATAGATACATACACTATTCATATACAAAACATGCAAAGCACTAACAAATGAGCACAAAATATTTTTCCATTATGTTTGCTTGCTGCCTTAGTAAATTTGATCTTGGTGATATTCTAGCATCACATAAAATACTTCAACATTTTTTCAAGGATGAAAACAACAATGAGGAAGCAGCGGAAAAGCAAGAGAATGGTGAGTCTGAAGAGCTAGTGGTACTTTTTCGGCCCTTAAATGCAATTCACTACGAATGCGTGTAAATTGAATTTGTTTTCAACAGGATCCCATGGATAAAATCAGAGAGGTGTGCACTCAAAAGAGGGAATGCGCCAAACTGAAGAACAGACTCGATTTCTGCAACAAAAGACTGCACAACGTGACCGAGGAGACCGATGAAACGTGCATGCAGGAGCTCATGGACTTTGTCAAGTGCAGGGACCATTGCGTAAGAACTGTCTAACTCTTTCCATTATTTCTGTTGAGCTTGGTGACATTTGTGCTCATGGACTTCAGCTCCAACTTTTGTTGGGTGGGGCAGGGAATGAGAAAAATTGTGTACACAGAAAAATAGTTAACCGTTTCATCAAAAAAAACTTTTTTTTTAAAAAACTCATTTTTGCAATTCAATACCTAAAGCAGTGCTGTCCATATTACGACCTGCGGTCCAGATGCTGCCCTTAGTCTTGTCAAATATGGTCCACGACCTTTTTTGAAACATTGTGCAAATTTGCATCTTTCGAATTTGAGTAGTATAGAAGAAGGCACGATTTTAGACAACTAAAATTATAAAATAATGAATTTTTCTTTATTTAACTGACTAGTTTAATAATAAAAATTCACACGATTTTACTCTTTTCTCGTTATTCCGTCATAAAAAGGCAGAAAATGGCCTGAGGTCTAAAAAAATTTTTCTGACTGTGTACCGCGCCAAAAAAAATAAGAGTTGAGAACCCTGCCTTATTAACGGGTTAACGTTATGCGTACCAGATTCTAGAAAAAAGTAAATTGCCCCCTTTTGATATATTAACACATTTTAGTTCACGCAAAGCAGACTATTTTAGCAAATCCCTATTGAATTCCATTCGAAATTTGAGTTCGCCTACGCTCCTCTACAGCTGCGTTAACCAAACTTTTCTTTAAACAGGTGGGATTACCGAAAATTTAAAAAACGCGCTCCGAAATATTGAAAAGTTAAAAAACACTGGCATTATGAAATTTTATTTCTATTAATACTTGTTTAAAACAAAATAAAGTAAACTTTTCGACGTTTTCCCATTGGGTGTGACAAAGTTGATACACTGAGGACACATAAAAAGTGGAAGTGAACACTATCAATATGAAAATTTAGCTTGCGTACCGGATATTTGTGACCCCTGCCCTAAAGGAACAAAAACAACAACAACAACAACCGAAAACGGGCTAAGTTCCTTTGAAAAAGAAAGCAAACGATTTGTCTCTAAAATTCTGGTCCCATACGACATACCTTTCTTTCATTAAAGAAAGTTACACTTCAGCCAATTGAACGCCGTTCTGAAATTGAACTTAACGAGTGCATAAAGCAATGCGTATTCTGAATAATAACGTGCACTTTCTAAAGGAATTGACAGAGTGAAATAAAACAATATAACATGATTGATTGATTATTTATTAAATAAAATAAACTAAAATGCGGGTAGTATTTTTGCCTGTTTGAGACGTATAGTGGATAAAAGGAACTATTTGTAGCGAGACCCTCGTTATACTTCTAAAGTAAGATTATTATTCAATGCTTTTATAAGAAAGTATAGTCCTGACAAAATTTGGTTTAATGTCAGAACACTAGGGATTCGTGTTAATCGATTTAGGAATATGGGGTTCATGCCGATAAAAAAGTAGGAAACTTGTTGTCTAGGAAGTTTGGCTTAAACAGGTTTTACTGTCTACAACTTTAACAATATTAATAATTTTCATTACAATAAATGTCCATGATTTCAAAGAGAGTTAAAACTGACCTTTTTTCCACCCCTAGAGGATTCACGCGGTGTGTCTTGCTGGATTTATGTCACTTGAGTCTAGGGCCAGAGCTGGTAAGTCGTAGAGAGAATATCGCACTCCGAGTACTTAAAAAATCGGACTCTACCATCGACTACAAATATTTAAAAACTCCTCGCTTCAAACTTCGACCACACTCCATATGGCTTTCAACTTCGATGCGCCAACCCTGTTCTAGACTGATGCTCGCATGCCTTCAATTAAATGGATGGGAAATGCTTGTTCTAGCTAATCAACTAAGACAATAGCGATTGACAAATAAACTAATCGATTATTTAAAAAAACTTTTAACTTCTACTGCTATACGCTAGTTTATTGAAAATGCAAATCCCCAAATTAGTGGGACAACAGTCAAAATCTTTGGGCTACTTTTTTGAATATTTCAAAAACTTTTGTCTTCCCTCCTTCTCACCACAGCAAGGAAGAAGTTTAGAAAAAGTTTCAGAAGAAAAGTTCAGTTTAGAAGAAGTTGCAATACTTTTTCGTTAAATGTAATTCCATATTACGACATTTTGTTTTTGTAAGCGACGAAAACGCATTTGCTTCCATTCTCATAAAATTAAATTCACACCAGACCAGAAAGATCTCATTGGAGTTCCAAGAGGGTCAAATAAATTTCAGGAGGAAGGGGGAAATCAGGTTATTCCTTATCAGCAAGCTTGATCCATACTAAATAAATAAGTGATTCTAAGGATGCCAAAAATAGATCAAATCGTGAAACAGATGTTAAAATAACATTTTTCATGTTTTAATTCAACTTGCTTGCTTTAAAATCATTTAATTTAATATTTATTATACAAGACAATTTTGAATAAGATATATATTTATCTCCAACCTGTATACTACGATGATTCATCTTCAACCTGTATACTACGATGGTTTCTATTCCATGTACAAATGACTTGGGAGACAATGTTCAACTTTCTGTTCACATTCTGCTAGATGTAAGATTTGATATACCTCATTCGGGGAGACGATGCTACATAAGTAGGTTGGGCAGTATACATTATACCTATATACATTATACCTGTATACTACGTTGGTTCATCTCCAACCTGTATACCGCGATAATTCATCTCCAACCTATATAATATATTTTATCAAATAATCAAAATAAAATTCTGTAATCAAAGAATCGAAAAATATTCTTTAATAAATCAAAAAATATCAAACTTTCTGTTCATATTTTGCTACCTCATACGATGTTACAAAAGTTATTACCTATACTTTGCAATTTGCACGATTTTAAATATTATATTTGTCGAATAATCAAAGAATCGAAAAATGTTCAAATCAAAAAATATTTATTCTTTTTAAATATATTGTTGGCTCCCCTTACTTTTAAAATTGAAAGATAAACCTAGTATAATTAATTTTTATCAAATTATGCACATACGAAACTAAAAGTAAGGGGAGCCAACGATATATTTAAAAAGAATAAATATTTTTTGATTTGAACATTTTTCGAAAAAACTTTGGATCCCCCCCCCCCCCCCCCCCGTTTTAATTGACGTCAATTGTGAACGACCCCCAACAAAATTCAACATTAGTTATTGATTGAAAACTAACTAGTGCATCAATAATTCATAACTGATGTGTCTAAAGCAATTTTAGCTAATTTGAAGTTGGAGAATTTTAATAATATTTGAAATAGAAATGTTGATGTAGCAGAATTATAAATAGTTGGAGGCATCAGTGTTAAAGAATCATGCATAAAAGCGAAATCGCAGCCGTAAATTTTTTCTGGCCGCCATCCAACCCTGGGTTTAAGTTAGGATAAGTCATGGGCCTATTTTCATAAAACTTCAGTAGTAAACGATCATAATGATTTAATTAGGTTTAAACGTTGCATAGAAAAATATGCAACCAAATTAATAGATTAGCTTGTTAAAAATTGCAAAGCTTTGAAGGATTTGCAATTTATAGCTAGAAAAAGCGATTTGTAATTTTTTTTGCGACTCTTTTTGACACTCTATATGCATATATGTTATCTCTCAAGTTATTATACGATGTCCTTTTGCTATATCAAAGTTTTTCTTCTTTTTAGGTTGCTAAAGATGTTTTCAAGCATCTTAAATGACTTTTACAAAATTTCTTCGCTATATCATCCAGTATGGAGTGTTGTTTGCCTACTTTTTAATAAAAAAATTTCTTACTTTTCATTCCAGTTTCATTTTACCCTCTTAAGTTTCCAAACTGTTTTGAGGTGCGCAAAGATAAAGAAGGAGATAAGATTAAACATATGATGATGTGTAAATTTGCGAAACTTTTTCAATGAATATATCTAATAGAAAATTTTGCTACAAGAAAACAATTAGGAGTAATCAACTAAATTGTAATTAACTAACGAACTAGCAAACTTTCCATCTCTATTTTGGTTTTTCACTAAACATGTGTGCATCGCGACCCATAATACTCAGGTGTAATAAGGCAAACGCTAATAACTACGTCCATTTATTTCGCATCGACAATTCATATGTATATTTTTTTTATGATACATCGCCTTATTTATTTGTATGAATAAAATATTGATACTTTTAGATTTTTTTTTCCCGAAAATCAAAATTAAATTGAGGATGTGTACGTAGTAGAGCATTATTATTAAAGGGATACGAATTAGCAATGGTTTAATTTAATACAAAAGTACTTTAGGTTAAAAAAGCTAGGCTTTTTATTCATCTAAAAATTGGGGAATGGGTTGAAAATTACACATATCAATTTTTTTTATGTAAAAAAAAAATTTAATAAATTTTCCACATAAAGTTTTAAAACGTGATGTGTTATTTTTTTGTTATCTATGTTTATCTTTATAATAAATGTTTTTCAATTTTTTGAGTTGAATTATTTAAATGATATTTGTCTTAGAAAATGCTTTCTCCCGTGGATAAAGAGAGTGGGTGGTCAAAGTCGCGAGCTATGTGGATTATTAATTCTATCAGAACGTTTAATACTTTTTTTCCTCCGCCATGTTCGTGCGACGAAAGTTATTAGGACTTTTAATAAAAATTATTATTAACCACTTTAAAAAAATTTCATCAGATTTCTTTTTACCAAATTTGTAAATAATAAATTTTTTTAAACTTCTATAAAGACTTATTTTTTTAGCTCAGTGCTCAGTTTTGCCGTTATTTTGAATTTTCATATAAACCTTTAGTCGAAATCCTTATTGTATAATAAGATTTGAATATATAAATTTGGGCTATTATTAAAATATAGGAAAACTGGAATTAGCTGAAACAAGAGATTTATTTTGTAGTATAGAAAAATATTTTCATTTTGCTAAGATATAAGTTTAGATTTCGTGAATTGGAAAAAATGTTTCTGGAGCTATTGGAAGTGCCAAAAATTTAACGATTCTTCCCAAAACTTTTACATATGGTAAATGTACTTTGAAAAGTTCTTATAAAATAAAATGTAATTATTTTTTTGGTGAAAAAAGTTTTCCTAAACTCTATATCTTAAATAACTTAATTTATCTTTTGAATAAAGTAAAATAATTAATTAGAGACTAGTAAAAATTTTTTTGACTTTTCTTAGTTTCAATTTGCATTTACAGAGTTTTGGACTTTCTTTTTGCGTGTTCATAGTTTTCTTTTTATTTGTACGAAATTAAGTTCATAAATTCTACTTCTTGATCATTGTGTTTTGCCAAACTTAATAATATTTTTCATAGAGCTGCGAAGCAATGGAATTGGAAAAAGACAAAAAATGCTTCTTACCAAAAATTATTTCTTGACCAATAAAACCACTTAAAAAAGTAACACGGTTAAAGACGGTATTCGCACAATTTTTCTATGGGCGAAGAACTTCTCTTCTTGCAGTGTTCTAGAATCTACACACGGTGTATCACGAAATACATTGCCACGAAACAAAGAACACCACTCCTAGAACAAAATGATCTTTTTTCATTCACACAGTTTATTCTGAAGAGTGCAAATATCTTTTGAGGCTATAAAATGTGGTTTGGTCAACATATGGTGCGAAACTACCTATTAAAACTGTTTTGTTCAGTTATTTTTTAGCATTAAAAAAATTTAAGTACAATTTTTGAAGAAAAATCTTACAAAATGAATGACAGGTTTCAGATTATTATGCAATTACATCATATTTTTATGCTTTACCAAGACAAAAGTTTCTAATGATACCGTGAAAAGACATCGTAGGATGCGCGAGGGCGCTGTAAATATCAATACAAGCGCTATTGCCGACTTCATGGATAAACTAGGAATTGTGGAGGAGGCCTTTATTTTTTGTGCATTCGTTGTATTTTATTCAGCATTTGGTTTTCGGGCTGTTGTGAACCCACACACAGCACGTGATTTCAAAACTACAAAGTCTTTACTTTGAATTCGGCTTCCCACCTTCTGCGCACATAAGCGAATTTTTTATAGCACAACTATTCTTGATTCGCGCTTCTTCTTGAAAAACTCGAGTAAACTTTTTAGATTGCATAAATAAGGCTTTTTATTTAGACCATTAATGATTTTCATCATATATAAAAACAGATCATCCACCATTAGTGATAGTTTTTGTAATTTTATCAATTTTTATACTACACAAATAAAAAAGTAAAAACCTATCTGTACAATGACATGACAGAGGGGCGCCAACCACTGCCCAACTTTGAAATGTTCAAGGAGATGAAGTAGTGAATTTGTGCAAGAAATGGATGTAATGGGTCATTCCATTTTCGCGAACAAAGTTCTTGTACTTTTGAAGTAGGCTTGGGTTTTGGCTGAAAAGTTTATCAGTGATGGAAATGCCTATGCTTTTACTGAAGAAGGATTTGAAGAAAGTGAGGGCTGGGTGATGCACAATACTCAGCATTCTTCTCTTGCCAGCCTTGCTGCGACGATCTTTACCTTGATTGCAAATCTCATTAAAAGTGTCATTCATCTCGTCCGTGAATATGATTGGCTTCTTGGCGAAGTCCTGTGCTGCACTTTCAATGGGGTGCTTGTCGAAAGCGGAGTCGAATGCGAGAGACGCGATCAGCTCCAGCAACAGAGTGTTGAAAACCATTTTGCACGTGTTCAATTCCCTATTTTTCGCATTGCCAGCACTAAGCACAACGCTTTGCAGCGAGGAGTGGTAGTTGAGGATGATGAGACAGAGCGCGTTTAGGTGCATTGGCTGCGTCGTGAACAAACACGCCAGAATGAACACGGAAGGCGGCATGTGCAGGTATGGGATGGAGATGACACATTTCGAAATGATGACGTAGAAATGGATGATCATGGAAAGGATTTGAGCGTTCAAATGGACGGAGTGGGTCAGTAATTCCGTGGCGAATTCATCGATTACGTGAAGCAGGATTTTCATTGCTGACAAGTTGACATCTTTTATGGTGGTGTTGTCATTATAACTCATATCCTTGAAAAAAGTCATGTACACTCCCTCACTTCGCTCAACATCGGCATTGATTTGCGAATCGTTGGTACGCACTGAAGGAGAGAAGAGAGTTTTTGTGAAGGCGTAGAAGAGGACTTTGAAGAGTTGGATCTGAATGGAGGGAGAGGAACTCCCTTTATACATGTCAATCAGGAAATGGGAGAAGAAACGGATCGAATCGCTCGGTCCCGCAATCAACAATTGGCTGAAGATATCTACGAAGTAGACTGCTTGCCTGCACGTCAGCACTGTTTGCAAATGTGGACGAGACGAGGATAGGAAGTCAGGAATAAAGAAGTTTTCTCGGTGGAGTAGAAGGCACAGTTTTTTGAGCGACTTTTTGTTCTCTCTTTCCAGGCATCTTGCAAGAAACTGTTGAAGCATTTGAGAGACTGATTTTTCCAATTCTTGGAATTTGTGATTTTTTTGAGCCCATAGAATCAGAACATTTTGTAAGGAAATGTCTTCAAGAATCATGTTTCCGACGGATTTGATGTTGAGGCGGCTCACGTTATCAATGATGTAGTTTGTTTTATCGAGATTTTTTGCAAGGTGCAAAGTTTCATCACAAACAGAAGAATTGATTGAAGAAAAATGGGATCGCATCTTCAAAATTTGGCATAGAATAGTGTGTTTAGGTACTTTCCTCCTACTCTTGGATTCCTTCCGAATGAATTGGGGGTGGAAGTGCAGATGCTTTGAAATTTGGGCGAAAGGCAAAGCATTGAATGAAATGCTCTCTACGCGTTCAATATCCAAACAAACTTTCTTCTTATTGGCTAAGTGTTCGTAGAGAATGAGGAGCGCTGCAATCGGATAGAGTTGGTGCATCCGAAACATTTTCAACACAAACTTGAATCTTGACTGAAGAAAGGTTTCTTTAGATGCAACAAGCAGAAGGAGGAGAGAGGCATTTTTAACAAGTCTTGGATTCTTCAAAAGCATCAAAGCGGAAGGAAAGATCTCACTCATCCTCTCATTCTGCTCGATCACTGGAAAAAGAGTGATCACAAGTTTGAGAGTGAACTCTTTGGTGTTGTCCAGGAAGAAAGGAGACAACAAGAGAATTTTCGTTAGAGCGATCATTTTATCCACGGGAATCAGTTCCTTGGGCACGAGGCATTTCAGAAGTTTTAGGACGATTTCTTCCTTTCTCTTACCCGCGAAATCGAAGCAAATCTTCAATACGCTGTTTGCTTGAGAAAAAGTTAGGCCAGTTTTCTCGGCATACTTCTTAATTTCAGACACTGTTTCTTGAACTTTTTTTTTTGTTCCACTTTCATGCCTCATCACTAAGTTTTTTAATTGCATCAAATTTCTATCAACCATCTTATAGGGGAAGAATTTATTCTCTCAGTTTATAAAAGATACAGGTATTTCATCGCTTAACGACAACTCATTCATTTTTTCCACAATCAAAAGGGTAAGATTTTGCGAGAATAGCGGTGACAAAACTAAAAACAAAAAAAAAACATCAAATTAAGGAAATGAATTTGCGTAATTTCCAAAGACAGTCTTTTTTTTCACTTCCTTACAATCGGCGTGAGAAAGACGATTCCATATGAAAAAGCTTTAAGCATTTATGAACGCATATAATTTATATTTTACTAAAAATTCACTTGGTCGTAAGCGATTAAAATAAAAATATATTTTTAAATTGGATAAAATAAATACTCAAATTTTGATCATATCCAAAATTTGATCATATTTTTATATATTTTGTATATATATATTTTATATATTTTGATATATTTGATCATATTGATATTGTATTTTAATTTTCTTTAAAAAGCGAAACCTATTTTAATTTTAGTTTAATTTTTATGCCTAAATGTTAAACTTTATACTTATTTTGTCACAGATAATACTAGTTATGTTTATATATGTTTTAAATAGTAAATTAGTATGTTTACAATTTTTGTTGCTTAAAGCAACTAACATTAAATGTACAAAAGACGTATAAAAAATATTAGGCAGCCCCGAAAAAGGAGATATTTTTTGATTCCTTTCTCACACACCTATATATTATTTAAAGGATGTTGCACGCAAGAAGAAAATTTTCTAGATTGTATACTTGTAAAATAAATTTAACTAGTGAAACATTCTCAAATTTTTGGGTTTCTTTTTTTTTTTATAATTTTCAAAAATGTTTTTAAAACAATTTTTGTTCAATGAATACACCACCATTATTAGCCAACATTATATTTGCACTGCAAGCTCTCAAGCCCACAACAACTGCACATATTTTATGAAGCCAAATTACTTTGTTTGCAATTCTGAGTGCATTAACCTTCTAGCTCAGTAGTTGTCAAACTGGAGTCTGCGTGCCGAAAGAAGGTCCATTGGGATGGAGAAGGGGACACTGATTGAATTGTTTTTGGCAAAATATTGCACCGATATTGGGTCATTTGCCATTTTTGCCAATAAATCACATTTAAAAAGAAAAAATAAGTTAGTCTTTGTATTGAGTACTATTTTTTTCTTTTATTGTTTTTCATGTCTAATTTGTAAATGTGCGTTTTTCTTAATGGCTAAAATAATTAAATATGCCGACACACACTTGAATTTATCGCTTTACTGCATTAACGCCTGGTGGGGAATAGGAACATAAGTGTCCTTTGTGTTAGCATCCACTTTTTAAAAGCCCGTCAAGTGAAGCTTGCGCTGGTAGAGAAGCACTCTAGTGCGGTAAACAAAACTATTGGCTGAACGATTGCACAAATTCATGTTTGATAAATAACATCTGAATGTTTTTGCAAGATATTAAGTATGGTGTGAAAAGTTTCAAAAAATATCTCTTGTCAAAAAGTCCCACAACATAGCAGAACAGTTGATATTACCTTGCTACAAAGATATATTGAATGTGCTAAGATGCAATCTTCCTGTCAAACAATACCGTTAGAAGGCTAAAAGGAGAGATGTCTGATGACATGTCAAACGTGGTTTTATTGATTCCGAATTCGATTTAACTTTTTTGCTCAGATTGATGAAACGATGGATGCTGCAAACTTATCTCAGCCTTGCGTTTACGTACAATATGTATATGACAAAAACCTGGTAAACAATTTTTTACTTTGCAAAACTTAGCAGTAGAACAACTGCAAGAGAAACATTTGACAAAGGGATAAAAATTTTTTTACAGCACATGGTATTATTAAGTCGGAATCTGGCTAAGCAAAAATCTTCAGATGTAATTGGTACCCAGTGAGCCGAGCCATAAAACCATACCCGATGAGTTGAAAAATGTTTTCAATGAAGTCATTAAAACAGTGTATTTCATTAAAACAAATGCTTCAAATCTTGTTTGTTTTGAGATTTGAAAAACTCTTGCTGCACTCAAAAGTGAGGTGGCTTTCCAAAGGAAAATTTTCCAAGCGGGAAAGAAATCCAGCAAATTCTGGAAGGCAAACTAGGCATGCGTGTAGAATGTTCTGATACCCGTTTTCGTATATTTCTATCATTTTTGGTGAACATATTTGAATATATGAATTCCTTTCACTTTGCGCTACAAGGAAAAGAGATCAGAGTAGTCCATTGTAATAAAAATGACAGCTTTTGAAATGATTGCGTTCTTGGACAAGAAAAATTTTGCTCGATTTTCGAACATATTTGTTGATGCAAATAAGATTTTCATTAATAAAAATGTCCTGGCGAGCATAAAACGCCGTGTAGCATGCCAAGAAATTTTTTTTGTTTCCTTAATCAACAAAAAATTGAAAAATACTGTCAATTTACTAAAAATCCGTTTATAATCTCGATTAGTAAGCTGGCCTCAAAAGACTTCTTAATTAAAGAACAGTAATTGATATGGTTAATGATTGAGGAGGTGCAAAAGATGTCTTTCTGAAATATCTCATAGCGATTGAAATGGGAAAGTCCTATGCTTGCCAAGATTGCTCTGATTCGATTTGCCACTACATATGAGTGTGAGTAAGCGTTTTCCATGCGACTTGCCATTGAAACCAAATCTCGAAACATAGGAAGTGAGTAATGATATGAAAGTTGCATTGTCCAAAACAGAACCAAATTTAGGCAAACTGGTTTAGACAAAACAGATACCATCCATCCCATTGAGATTTGGATTGTTCAGACGATTTTTAAAAAACAATGGTGTCGATTTTTTAGTACAGTATATGTTGATTTATTTTTTTAAATGAGACTCCGAGCAAAATTATAGTTAGACCGCTACGCCTAAATTTTTAGAAAGTTTGTGAACAATTCTTCAAGTTCAACAAGAGAACAAAGGTATTCATATATGATAGATCACTACTCATCAGATGTAATTAAGTCTTTATCCCTCCTTATTGCCATTTACCATTTATTGAAGCGAAAAGTCACAGTCTATCTGTATAGTCTATCTATACTCTATCAAAGTGAAAGTTTTATATCATGACTGAAAATGATCTCTTTTGTAAATCTTTAGGGAGTTGAATTTTTGGTTGAACCGATTTTATATTTAGTGTTCGAAGGTTAACATATCTTTGTCTTCTATAGACCATATGGAAAGGGTTGTATTGAGAACTCATTGATAATACAGTCTGACCTCATTTATCCTACAACAGATTATTCGACAACCCCACTATCCGATGCAATATCGATTAGGAACTAAAAGATATTTATCACGACAAGGGTAAGAAATTAGTATAAAACTTTATAAAATTCATTTGTCGATGTTAACAATCAACGTGGCATAAATGTAAGTTTTGACACAAACAAAATAACATTGAGAGTTGGAATACAATGAAAATATAATGAATTTACAAATATAAACGCTATTATTTTTGAAATACAGTGAAACTTATTGAAAATGCTTCTGTCTCAACATCCGTCTCCGTCATCCAATCGTAGTAACCGATGAGTTATTGTAATATGAATAATGTCTCGATAGTGCGTCAAGTTTGCTCACACACCTTGTTGTAATTAATTACACTATTGGCAATTAACAATAATTTCTTGGCTTTGACAAACACATCTAAAATCATTTCTCTTATTATGTAAAGTTATTTTCTCACTTTTTATTATAATGTTTTCTTTGAATTATTGTGATGATTTATGTCTTGAGGAAGTTGGATTTGAATATTTTTAACACTGTAATATCTGAAGAGAAATATAATAATTAAAAATTGTTTGAGGAATAAATTTGCTTACATATAAAAAATATATCACAAAAAAATAAAAATTTATAAAAATTATTGAATTCTTTTTTGTCTTTTATATTTAGAATTAAATCCTTGTTCTTGTATCTTTATTCTTTAATGCCTTCAAATTTGAGAGAACTAAAAAGATCATCATGCACTGATTTAACTGTAAAAAAAAAGCATGAAATTTGTGAGTACAGGAACCATCATCCATCAGCAAGGCATAGTGAAATTGTTGCGCTTTTTATAAAAGAATGGAATGTAACAATTGGTCGTACAACAGTTGCACATATTTTGAGAAACAACAAGAAGTGGAAACCAGAATCCGGTTTCGTTTCAGGGTGTCACATTAACACGATAATCTAGAAGAGGCCGTGGTGATTGGTTTGGTGAAATGCTCTGATCACTGGTTTAACCCATTTACGACCAATGTTCCTATTTTGGAACATAAGTAATTTCATCTTCGTCTGCTTTTTTCAATGACTTTGAATATAAATCGTCTGCGTTTTTTTAGATATCGTCTGCTTTGCTTGGTCTTAAACGGGTTAATGTTACAGGATAAAGCCTAATACTTTGACAAAAAGATGCAAATTAAAGAGTTCAGCTACTCCTGTGATTGGCTAGATCGATTTAAAAAGAACCAATGAATAAGCAAACATTATGCTCATAGATAAAGGTGAAGTTCTGGCATAAATGCAGTGGAAGTTGGACGTGGAAGCTTGGAACAAAAATTGGCTGAAACAATCGAGCAAACGTTTACAACTGTGAAGGGACAAGTTTGTTCTATAAGCTACAGCCTGTCAACACATTAACCACGGCACCTGCAAAATGACAAAAGGAGCAAAGATAGTTGGACTGTGCTTTTATGCTCTAGTAGTGATGGGACTGACAAATTAAAGCCCATTTTTCTTTGGAAAGACATTTGATCCGACTATTATTTATGTAAATTATTATATCATCACAACTCAAAAGCTTGAATGACTGCAAACTTCTTTCAAACTAGGCTTTTCAACCTAAACAAAAATGCAACAAATAAAGAAACATGTTATTCTGTTGTGTGACTGCGTTATTAGTACTCATAACTCATAAGTCACAAGAAATGTCAAATGTAACGATGCTGTTCCTGCCTTCAAGCACTACTCCACACACTCACCCTATGGGGGTTGGTTTTATACCTCTCCCCTCTCTTCAGATTTTAACCGCTTCTCTCTCTCCTCTGTGTGGGAAAAAACCTTTTTTATCTGTGGTGTGTTGTGAGATTAAAACAATGGGCCCCCCTTCTTCTTTTTTGGTTTTTTTTTTTTTTTTTTTTTTTAGTATAAAAAAAGCAAAAAAATAAAAAATAAAAAAAAAAAAGGCCCCGGGGGGAAAAAAATCAAGCTTGTTTGCGTTCAGAAGATTTTGCGTTGCCAAAGCACTCATGCACGGAACCCGAGCACAAATATGGTTTTTGATGTCAAGGACATTTTTTGAGCTTTCTAAAAATGGAATTACATGTTGAGTGAACATAGTGTTTTGGAAGTATCTTCCGTTCCATGATTGTCATTGTTCTTTGATGACCCCCAACAATCTTTTCGCCGTCAAAATCAAAAAGGTACCAACACATCGTTTAGATTTTGATCTCTCTCGATTCTTCAGTTCTTAAGGAATGTAATCAATGTTAAGAGTCCAAATTCTGTCGTTTTGGAAGTTGGGACAACGAACTTCATAAATAAAAATTCATCTGAAGGAGCTAAGAAAAGATCTGTTGTACACTCGCTCAAAAACTCACAAAACAACATGCGATCCTACATATTTTTCTGCGAGAGTTTTGGCGCTGGAACCTGATGAAAAGCCTGGCACCAACGGAGTGAAGACGCCTGTGGATGCTTGAAAAATTCTTTTTCCCACCTCGAATCCTTTCAATCTCCTTTTGAAGTCCGCGTGAAAATTTCTTTGCTTTCCTGAGAATCTAATGTAAAGCAGAAGATTTGTATTAAAGAGCTTTGATAAACGCAGACGATTTTATTTTTGTAAAGTCAAATATAGTCGACATGGGCGTTAACGGGTTAAGGCAGGCCTGCTATCCATCTCGCAGTTAAATGGATCACGATTCCAATTGCGTTTGACACAGTCTTCAGATCTCTTCAAGTATCTGGTAACTCAGGATCGGAATATGGTTCCTACAGGCTGATGTTTCGCGATGCGAAAAGTAATGGCCATACTGCGGCATACCCACCTCAATTTTTCTGAATCATTTAACAAAGACATGT
Organism: Nectonema munidae; assembly: GCA_030549495.1. NCBI lineage: Eukaryota > Metazoa > Nematomorpha > Nectonematoida > Nectonematidae > Nectonema > Nectonema munidae. The sequence continues at coordinate 169,828 of JAUIRK010000511.1, forward strand.
TTCACAAAATCTGTAATAAAAAGAAAAATAATTTTTAGATTACCAAAAAATTTGGTAATTGAATATTGGTGGAACACCCTGTAGCATTGAATAAAGTGACGAGGAAATAGCTTAGTGACTCTGTCAAGTGCAAAAAAAGTCTTGCTGCTGATATAGGATATATGGAAGAAAATTCTAATACAGCTAAAAATCATGTAGATAGTTTGTGGAATGTAATGTATGCTTTATTACGATAGCATCGTAAAAACGGCAAAGCAGATAAATTTGAAAGCTTTTTTGCTATAAAAATTTAAAATAATAAACCCATTTTTCTTTCCTTATTTTTGTCTAAAGAATAAATTTATAATTTAAGTCATTGTTCATTTATCGGGTAATATGATGATAAAATATAACAGAATAAAAAGTTTATAATGCTAAATTTTGTTTCAATTTTCCGTCAGCCTTGAAGATCCGACAGTTTTTCTAGCCGAATGAACGTTTGAAAGACGGGTACTTCACCGAAAATGTAAATACAGTTTGGCCTTTATCTAGACTTCTGCATTTGATAAAATAATGTTGTTCTAATGTTAGAACACTAAAATTCAATAAAATCATAGTAATACGATAACTATAAATATATATATATATAAATCTCACTGTACGGTTGAAAACGGGTAGACAACTTCTTTGTCATTTCCAAAATGTATAATAAGGTAGTTTCTATTCCATATTTTTCTTAATCCATGCCTTATTTTAGAACTTTTTGTTTAGCTATTTCAAATATAATTTCATATGAGACCTCAACCACGCATCCATTCTCCCGATGATACGGCCCGTTTGAATCAAGTCTTTGACTTTTAAGACATAATTTTTCGTTAAAAAAATCCCAAAATTTGCGTGTTCTAGGTGTATCGTTTAAAGGCGACATTCAAGTCTTATTCCTTCATTTACTCTGCACTCAAGATTGAATAGCAAAAATGTATTGTATTTTCTCAATGCAACAATATATAGTCATTTCTAGTTTATCCGTTTTCTTATATCGTTTATTCGTTAGGCCAGTCTTTCATTTTTCAGTATGCATGTGACTAGAAACGATCTCAACACGTGTTAAAATGCTTCGATAATTTGGTCATGTTTAGGTCTATGCAAACTCTTTTTGGAAACCAAACAAACAATTTCCATTGTTCTTGATTCAATAAAACAGATTAAACAGAGAAAAGATCATCTGTATACTGGATGCCTTCATCCAATCGATCCTCACCACCCCAATCTAATTACAACAGAGCAAGCCAACTATGTCTACAAGTATTCGATTTCTTGAACAATACAACAATGACCAAAGCCTAGTTCACCTTAATAATACTCTTCAGTTTTTCTTAAAAAGTCACGATGTATTTGCAATCTTTTGTTACTGATTTTTCAGCTCAAATAAGCATTAAGTTATACATCTGTATGTAACCAAGTGTATAGGTTTTATTTTTAATAGATACATTTATTTAGCTAATAGTTATCTTGTGACTCACTTGAAAAATTGCGGTAGAACATCAATATATGTCGATAGGAAATCTTAAACTTATTTAGTTTTACAACAAAGTCTAAGTCCAGTTTATTCGTATAGAACTTTGTATAATCATTAAATTTAAGAATCCATTGATATAATCATATATTGACCAATAATAACAACACATACCCATTTTAAGTTCTAATTCCTCATGATATTTTTTTCTATGTGGCCTTGCAAATTTTTAACTTTTGACAAACTACCGATTAATTAATCCGTATGGTTCACTAATCTGCACGAAGCAGTTGGGAACCAACAAAATTACGGATGTTAGAAAATGTATTATAATGAGAATTTGCTAAAGTTTATAAATGTAATGATGATAATTTAGTATCATCTGAAATCTTTTCTGTCAAGGTTCGGCCCTACTACTAAAGCTTCAGAACTCACCGATTGAGAACCCCTGCTATAGATTGAAAACTAACTAGTGAGGCAGTTATTTATAACTGATGTGTATACGGCAATTGTACATAATTTTAAGGTTTGAGATTTATAATATTTGAGGCAGAAAAATTGATGTTGAAGAATTATAAATTTTTAAATTCTAAGTGAGGATTCTATTCTGATGAAATTATTAGTGTTAAAAAAATATGCAAAAACAAAATTACAAATAGGGGGAGTCGAAGTCGAAAAATATATTCCCGATTCTACAACACTGGCTTCCATGAAACTCAGTTATGAATCCCGAATTAAGAACTACTGGCTTAGAAGGTATATAAAAATTCCATACTTACAGATAGAAAAGATTGTTTCGTTCTGAGCTGGAGTGAGGCGGATTTCCCAAAGGGAACATTATCCTTTTAGAAATCATATGATGACTAATAAGTGTAATTTATATCTTTTTAGCGACACCAATAGATTACTAATATATATTAAATATAGGATATGATACATTAGGAAGATTCATTAGCCTTAAACTATTTGTTTTAAAAGTGAAATCTAGTTTTAATTTTTCATAAATTAAAATATAATAATTATTAAAAAAGGATGAATAAACTTAAATACATCTTTAGTAGATGAGAAGGCAGATGAAGATAAAATATATATTAAAAATTTCTACTAAAATGTAAGGAAATATGTTTTATGTTATAAAAATTTTTAAACAAAACTAAACTTACAAATTTGAAATTGAAGTTTTGTAATATTTATATTTTCAAATAATAAATAACCGCCATTACTCCATCAAAATATTCTACTAAAATGAAATTAAGTAAAGAAAGAAAAATAAGATAAGTTTAATAAGATAAGTTTTTGCAAGACAATAATAGGCTTTTTAACCTTATACTTTTAATATTTTTTGATGTAAAAACATAATCTTCAGAGCTACACTAGCAAAAAATGTCACATATCAATGGTGAAACAAAATAACACGGATTTTGGAACTAACATCTCAAAGTAGTTTTTTTTTTGAGAATTTAATAATTGTCCAAGTTTTCAATGGTTCATTTTGAATTATATGGTGTAATTAATTACTAACCCACACTTTCAAATTCCTTTTTTTTTCATCAACAAAAGAATGGATGAGAGCATAAGTGCTGTTTTAAGAGCTGCTTCAAGAGGTGGTTTAAAGTCTCTTTTATCTAGAGATTTTAATAAAGAAAGTATCAGAAAAGCCTTGCTATATTTGATAGAAGAACGTAACAAAAATGCTGATGAAGCTAAGGACTTTAGCATCTCGAAAAAAATTGACTCTTTACAAAAAGATTTATTGAATTTTAAAAAAGAACTCAAGACTTCTTTTGATAACTATAGATTTTCTCAATCTGATGAATCAAAAATGTCTTACTCTTTTGTTACAAAGGCTTCATGCCATGAGCCCAATTTGATTTCCCAAGATAGTACATCATTAAACAAATTTTCGCAAGTAAATAAACCTTTTAATTTTGAATCATTAATACTCATCCCTAACTTTTTGAAGATGAAATCAAGGATATTATTGAGGATACTTTTGAAGATGAAACCAAGGATATTATGGAGGATACTGAAAATACGTTACAAAATGATACAAAAAATGAAAGATAAAATAATGAAAAAGATATTGGTTTATTAATAGATTCAAAACTTAAACCAAGTAAAAACAAATTATGTATAAAGCGATATAAAGATTAAAGAACAATTCTTTATTATTAGAAACATCAACAAACAATTTAAATAATCTGAAAGAATTTTTAGGAAAAATGAAATAAACTGGAAAAACTTGAAGCAAAAAAGTCCGTCCTTTTGTCTGAAAAATCTTGATGCATCATTGTCTTTAGATGAAGTAAAGTCTATAATTTGTCATCAAAATGGAATTAACAAAACGGATATTTTAGGTATTTTTAAATTTTCCAATCCAAATAATTCAACTTTATATAATATTGGCATTAAATTTAATCCCAACATAGTGAAATCTTTATATTTACATAAATATATTTATATAAACCATAGTTCACATGATTTAGTTCTTTTTCGTAGTTACGTAAAATTATGTTATAAATGTAAAAATTACAACAATTTCGCTAAAGAGTGTAAACGATCCAAGCCTATTTGTATATACTGTAGTCATGAGCATTTTTCTAAAGATTGTCCTAATAAAGAAAACATTTCTTGTTTTAGTTGTGCAAAGAAAAAATATGTTTCTAACCACATTTGTAACTCGGGCAGTTGCACTTCTTTTTTGAATTTTAAACAACAATTAGATAATCTTAACACAAACCGTTTGAATATTCTTTTATCTAATAATTGATGAATTTAAGACAAAAAAGTATTTTAAGTAGTTTATGCTATGAGTATCATAGTTTATTAGATAAAGTATCATCTAAGTGTTTAGATTATGATAATTTATCAGTTCATGAATTTTACAATTATAACATATAGTTAGTATGAATTTTCAATAAATACGTAACAAATACGAGGAACTAGAATTTTTTATAGAGCATATTAATTCAAAAATTGGTAATCCATTAAAAGTGAAACCTGGTTGAAGGATAATTCTTTCACTTTAAATATTAGAGAATATAGTTTTATTCATTCAGCATCATATTTAACAAATCACTCAGGTCTTGCTTTCCTAATACACCAATCAGTTGATTTTGCTATAATAAATAATAGTATCAAAACAAAATTTTTTGAAGTATTTTCCATACAAGTTTTTGCACCATCAATGAGTTTTATTTTCCACAATGTGTATCGTCCCCTTTCTCTTTCTCCAAACATATTAAATTTTACTGACGAATTTTCAAACTTTCTATATTTACAGGTTTCAAAAAATAATGAAATTATATTCATGGGTGACTTTAATATTGACTTTTTCAAACTAGATCAATGTATTCTTACTGCTAACTTTTTGAATATTATGATTTCTAGTTATTTTAAGCCAACTGTAACAGGTGTTAGACGAAAACAGACAGAAACTTCTTTAGATAATTTTTATATAACTTTAAACTTTGTATCTTACAAATCATTTATTTTTTCAACCTCTATTTCCGATCATGATGCTATATTCTTATCTCTAAAATTGGATTCTATTAGAGCTTCCTCAAATATCAGATATTTTAATGAAAAATCATTTGTGTTAAAAGCCAGAACAATAGACTAGAATTTCTTAAGAGCCTATTTTGATGATCCTGAAATTTTGGTAAATTATAAAAATATAGTTTTATTTAATGTTATAAACGAAAATATTGAAATAAAAAGGCGTAGCAAAAATAAATATAAACCTAAATCAAACGTCTGGATAACTGATGAACTATTGTCTATGATCAAAGAGCGGGACAAATATTATAAAAAATTGAAAAAACGTAAAAATAATATTGAATTAAGGGCGAAATTTATACGCTTTAGAAAAGAAATCAAAGCGAAAATAAGAGAATTAAAACATGTGTATTATCAAAATTATTTTAATACTACAGATTCATCAAAGGTAACCTGGCAAAAGATTAATAGCTTAATAAAACCTAAAGATGTGAAGCATGATTTTATCTTGAAAACTGAAGAAGGAATTTTATCTGATCATTCAGCCATTTCTAACCTTTTTAATAATTATTTTTTAACAAATCCTGTATTTAATGATGAAAATATAAAGTTTCTAAAGAGGGCGAATTCTTCATTCACTTTAAGCAAAATCAATTCAAATGATATAACAATTGCAATGAACAACATAAATTCAAAAAAAATTGCGATGCTTATGCTCTCTCTATTTATAGGTTAAATTTAATAAAGGATGTTGTAATTAACTATTTAGTTATAGCTTACAACTCTTGCATTGAATTTGACATTTTTCTAACGTTTTTAAAAATAACCAAACTTGTACCCATCTTTAAAAAAGGGAGCAGAAATCATTTTGAAAATTATAGACCATTTAGTCTGATTACAATCCTGTCGAAAATTTTCGAAAAAGTTATTTTTGCACAGATTTTCAGCTATATTGAAAAATGTAATCTTCTCTTTTCTTATCAGTTTGGATTCAGGCCTAACCACAGTACTCAACATCTGCACATAGTTTTTGAAGACAAGGTTCGTAATTACTTAGAAGATAATGACAGTGCTGTAGCCGTGTTCATAGATCTTAGTAAGGCTTTTGATATTGTACCGCATAATAAATTATTAACAAAAATGAAATATTATGGTTTTTCTGATTCTACATTAAAATTGTTCAAATCCTACTTCTTTCAAAGGCAACAGTTTGTAAGCATGAAAAATATTAACTCTCCATCGTCCTTTATTCAATCCGGCGTACCCCAAGTTTCCATAATGGGGCTCTCCTTATTTGCTTTATACATTAACGATATCTACTGTGCTAGTCCATTTTTGATTATCTTTTATATGCGGATGATATAACTATTCTTTTCCCCATAAAAGAGCTATATTTTAATCAAGAGTCTACTTTTGATGATATTGTCGATAAAAACTTGAATATCATTTTTGATTGGTTGATAAAGAATTTTCTTAAAATTAATTCTTCTAAATAAAAGGCTATGTTTTTTCTCTAAAAGTTCCAAACCTAAATTGAATCTTTAAAAACATAACATTGAGATAGTTGAAAATTTTAATTACCTAGGGCTTATTTTCAAAGACAAATAAAATTGGTCTGATCATAAAAATTACATCATAGTAAAACTACATAGTGTTCATGGTATTCTAAAAAAAATGCAGCGATTTGTTAAATGCGGAAATAAAGTTAAAAATTTATAATGCCTTAGCTCTTCCTTTTTTTTATTATGGCGTAATTAATTGGGGTTTCGGTGATTTATCTGATATTGAAAGACTACAAAAAAAGATAATAATAACTATTTATAGTTTAGGGTATAGAACTCATACTTCTGCATACTTTCATGAATATAAAACCCTTAAAGCAAAAGATATATATCAGGTCCAATTATCAAAGTTTATATATAAGTTTATAAATGCAGCACTTCCACCAGTATTTGATAATTGGTTCTTTTATATTTACCAATCAACTGATTATTTTTAAGGTATCCCTATAAGTTCTTTATGCCGTCTTGTAGACGTCCTTGCACTAAAAAAAGTACGAAATATAGAATTGTAAGTTTTTGGAATAATTTTTTACATGATAAAAATTTCCATCAAAACAGTTTTTATAAATTTAAAAAAGCTGTCAAAAATTATTTCATTAATATGTATATAACCGTTTGAGATCAAAATTGTATTGTCTGTTCTACTTCTTGTATGCAATGAATAAAATTTTTTTTTCTTTATATGTCTATTTCCCCTTCATACTTGTTTATTGAATACATAATGCATATATTTTTCTGTTGATTAAAACTTGTTAACATCTTCTGTCAATATAAAATCATATAATGGATTTTAATATTAGGGTAATCATCTCAGCGGGTTCTAGCCTTTTGATAACCTAAATGTGAAAACAACTGCAATCAACATTTATGTCTTCTACATCTAAAGTGAAATTTCAAGTTATTGCAATTTATATTTTTTCATTCATTTATCTTATTTTTTCTTGTGTTTACTTGAATAAATTTCTTCTTCTTCTTCTTTCATAATTACCTGAAGGTTGCTTGATTTCCTTCTGAACTATAATGAATCTTTATGTGTAGAAATCAAAGCTTTTTTACTAAAAAAATAGATAATATAAATATTTTTTAGTTAATTAATCATTTGTATATATAACATGTCGTTGATTACAATCTCTTTTATTTAAAATAACAAAAATACAACATAAAACACCTACATCAAAAGCAATTTTTTTGTGGGATTGACGATTGTGTTTTACTTCGCTTTCACGCAGGAGATTCCAGATATAATCGCCCATCATACTTTCGCTATATTGTCCCTTGTATCAAAAGATCTAACGTCTTGGTGAAATCTTTTACCTTGTTTTTCTGAATAGTCTCTCATATTCTCTTTGAAATTATCAAGATGCGCATGAAGTACATGCAATTTTAGTGACATCCGGCAACCCATATTTCGATAAGCCTCAACAAGTTCTTCAAACATTTTTTTGAAGTTATTGAACTTATGATTTCCAAGAAAAACGTTAACTAATGAAACAAAGGCTTTCCAAGCCGCTCTTTCAACCTCAGACAGTGTTTCAAGGAAACTGATCGAATGAATGAGACGATTCACTTGAGGGCCAATAAATATTCCTGCCCTGATCTTATTTTTTGACAATTTAGGAAACATTTGCTAAATCTTCTCTTAAGCTTTACCTTCTGGATTCAATTGCCTGACGAATTGTTTAACAAGGCCTAACAGTTGGATTAACTTTCTTAGTTGGATCAACAAGCGATTTTTGCTTTACGTTACAGGTTCCTATGCCATACTTCTTCACTTCTTGGCTGTATTACGGCTGTCCTACAAGCTTAAATAGCATGGATACTTGGAGAAGCCTCCTTGAAGCGCCATCAAGAAGCGAATCATCTTGAAGTGACCAATGATCTCCCAACCCAATTCTTCGTATTTCAACGCATTCAGTAATGTTTTAACGTTATTGTGATCTCCTTTCATTTGAACAGGATGAGCAAGAAGAATTGATGGCCATTGATTTCTGTTATGTAATAGAACAGCTTTAAGCTTTTAGATGAGCTGTCAGTGAAGAGTCGCCAGTTAAAAGTGTTACATGCAACATCCATAGCTTTGAAAAGTCCTCTTACATCATTGCAGTAGTATAATCCATCTTTTAGTGTAAAAAACACTGAACATTAGCGATGTCGTTCTCTTTGAGAAGTAATTTTAGCACTTTTGTGCAGTAAATCCCATTGCTTCAATCGAGAAATAAAAAGTTCAGAGCTAGACTTCGTCAAAGCCATTTCTCTGATGAGATCATTGATGTCCTCTTGATTTGGGTTGTATGGACATCTTTCATCTTTTCTTCGATGTTGAAAGTTTGCAGAAGTTTGTGCACTTTGCTGATCAATAAGGCGATTAATAAGATGTGTGGACTTTCCAACAGCAAAGCGCTTTTCTCAAGCTAATATAAGTAAATTTTATCGTTGAGATGTATTTTCGATTCTTTTTTTTCAGTAAGCTAATCCAAAGCATGTGTTGTTGTTGTTGTTGTTAGCCCCTAGATTATACTATCTTTATATGAGTATAATCTATCAGTTCAAAAGAAAGCTTTGTTTAAACTGAGAGAGCATTTCCATAAAAGCAAATACTCTCAGGGAAAAGTATAGAAAATTTGTTACACTTTCGCAGCAGCAGTGATAAACCAGTGTAATTTCAGACAACCCGCAAAAATCCACCATAAGGTAATTTTATTGCTTTTTGAAGGCTTCTACATATGGCTGGAAGCATGTGTTCAATTTCACTACAAGCAAGCCCACGTAAGCAAGCTTAGTTGGTGAACCAACTATGAGATTATAGCATTAGAGTATTTTTCGATACTGTTTGCCTTTACACTAGAATGATGAAGATATAAATATAACTAAGAAGACAAAAGTGATCCAAGTGTTCACTTTTTTATAAATGAAATAATGTTAGAGGACAAAATTGAACAATTTTTTTTATTTATTAATCATAGTAAATTCAAGTCAGTATAAAAATGATTTTCAATTGGTCTGCCATTTTTTACATATAAAATACTTTTTAAGACGCATTTTAGTTTTATTTTTCCAATTTTTAGTTTTGCAAAGTTTTCTGATGGAACAAATTTGCGTTGGATCAATATAGATTGTATCATCATAGCTTTTCGAACTGTTCTCAACAAGTTTAAAAAAATTTCGTCGCGATACAAAAGATTCATTGACTTTTTTGTATAAAATCGAAGTCTGGAACATTGAAAAATACTGACAACTCATGCTTTTGATGTATACAAAGTTGTCATCTGATCGATCGTATCAACTCCATACTTTGTAGCATTGTAAAATAAAATGGTTTCTACTTTTTTTTTAATATCATTAGAGGTCTGTGCAGCTAAGCTTCTTAGTATGAGAACAAATTTATTTTTATTAGCTTTGTATTCTGTCAGAGAGGGAGAAAGAGATCTTTCCTTTAGCATAAAATTTTTTTGAAGAAAAGAAAAGTTTTTCTCTTAAAATTTTTGGGATTTCTTTTTTATTAACTTTGATGGTGCCAACCAGTGTAGTTCTTTTCTGTAACAAACTTTGGCATAGCATTTTGGATGTGAAAAAATTATCACACGTTATATTATAATCTTTATAATAATAAGTTGACTGTGTTCTAGTAATAATCTATCCACCACATAATACCCAAGCTTATACTATTTCTGTCTTCATTTTTTCCTAGATAAGGAAAATCCCCACATATGTACTTTGAAGGGACATCTACAAGTAAGCAAACTTTTATGCCAAATTTGTTGGGTTTACTTGACAGATTTTGAGTAAAAGGACATCTTGCTTTATTCAGAAAAAACTGTTTTTCAACGGTTAAATTACAGGCAGGCATATAACATTTGCTACAGTTTTCTATGAACATATTCCATATGTCGGAAAAAAGAGCAAACTTATCGTTTTGCAGTCTCTCTTTTAGTTCACTTTTTTTTTTTTATCAAATCTCAAATATCTCATGATTTTTTCAAATCGATCACGTGGCATCGTTTGTTTGGAAAACTGAACGCTCCATTTTTTAGACCAAAAAATTTATCAATTTTTATATTTTGGTATAATAAAGAATACTATAGTATATAATTATTATTGATTGGAATAAGATAAGTAATATTTAAAAAAAGTAAACTTTATACACATGATAAAAATGATAAAGATGAAAATAATATAAAGAAATTAAAAAACAGTTACTTTTTTTTTAAATTTAATGTTCTAAGAAGATAAATGAGAAATGGCTTTCAAATACTCAAATTTATTGCTAAAAACAATGGTATCTTTGAACAAGAAATTTCATCTTTTTAGCTAAGTTAACATATTTACTTCTTGAAGTTTGTTAATTTCGAAGAGTCATTTGACTTATCTTTAACTTGGTCAAAGTTATGCCAGACTTTAAACGTTCTAGTAAATTCCATATTGTTGGGTCTAGACGGGCTTGAAAATGATGTTGTAAAGCATTGTCAAAACTTTACAACAGTTTGTGGTATTAAATTCAAAGAAGAATTTTACTGATTCCACAAAGACGGTGAAACTTTTGGGTATCTCACCCTATTACCTTCTCTTTGCCCTTGAACATATGTTTTTTTCAAAGTACGATAATAAATCTTCATGCTTTCTTTGTTCAGGAAAATTTTCCTGCACACTCCTTAAAATCATCTGATAAATGATCTAGTGGAACGAACGATAAAGCAGATAAACATTCTATCATTTTATTTCATTTCCACATTTGTTTCGGACTCAACCCTAATTCTTTTACTTTCCTCAAAAGAGATTGGATACGATGAAAATATCATCCACAAGCAGTTGTATCAGGCAATTTTGGTTTATTCGCTTTTCTTGCAGACATTTCAAAATCTAACATAATTATTCATCCAGGATTAAAAGAAGCAAGAATTTCAACTAAAATAAAAATATAAAAAAACATTCCACTTTTGAAGAAATTAGAAAAAGAAATATCTCCAATTACAGTTCCATCAAGCGTTAAAACTTTGGGAGTCAATTTCATCAGCTTCTGTAGAATCATTAGAACTTTCAGACTGACTAAAACTTTTTAAATCTTGGTTTCGTTTGATAAAAAGTTTAATCCAGAGTTCTCTTCTTCAATATTTTGAATGAAAAACAAAGCATTTGCACCAGCTACTCTTCAAGACTTGATGAATACATTTGAGTAATACAGCTAAATATATGCAAAGAGAAGGATGTGTAAAAAATGGGAATAATTCGATGAAGCCTGAATCAAATTATGTATTGCCAAAATGACGACTTCGTCTTTCTATACGTATTTCATGCTGTGCAGAGAGAAAGAAAAGCAGCATTAATCAATCAACAAGACTAATTCACTGATACAATATTTTTTGCTGCCATTACTTCTCTTGGACTCAAAAAGGTCGTCATTTTGATCACTCTGTTATAAATTTATAATAAAAAAATCAAAATTTGTAACTTCTATATTTAAAAATTTAAAAATATTTATCTTCAGAGAAGTCTTTTACTAATAGCAAAAAATCTTAGTTCTTACTCCCCCCCCCCAAAATTCCCGATTGCGTCCTTGCATACAGCATTTTTATTAGTTTGAATATAATTCTTATATTTGAATGAATGGAAGAATATTTTTAAACTAACTCTATATATCAGGCATATTAATCTTTTCGAGTAAAGTAAACGAAACTATTAAAATGATTAGATATTTTGGAAATTGCTATTTTAACCAACTATACTACTTAGACAAGGCGAGAAGAAAGTTCAGAATTTATCACAAGGGGCATCAAATAAAATCCTTCCATCTCATAAAACTTCTTTTCGATAACCCATTTACGACCAATGTTCCCATTTTGGAACATAAGTAATTTCATCTTTGTCTGCTTTTTTCAATGACTTTGAATATAAATCGTCTGCGTTTTTTAGATATCGTCTGCTTTGCCTGGTCTTAAATGGGTTATTAAGAAGATTTCCTTGTGATGAAAAAGACATTAACATTGTACACCACAAATTAAACTACTTTTCAATGAATTAACATTAATCAAAAAATATCTTGGAAAGTGTAGCTAAACAAAAAAATTGAATATGATATTTTAGTTCAACTTTTAATTTTACATAAGAAAAAATATTGCTTTTAGAAGCCTAAATACCCAAAAACCAAAATCTCCGCTAACTAAAATTACTGCTATCCTAGTTTTCGGGAATGTTTTCGGGGATTTGGACTAGATAACCTTTTTTTTTGCAATTTTTTTTTTATCCTGGGTTAAATTGTGTTTACGTAGATAACCTGCATCCCGTTTTTATTCATATAATTATAGAAAAAAGTGCAGATTTTAAACACGAGTTCCTACGGAATGGCAATTGTTCAAGGTAAATAAATGACTTTCTTTCTCCTTCTCGCTGCTCGCAAAGTATGAAAGACGAGACAACACATTCATGAAAGTGAGCAAGCATGAAATGTATAGCACGCGCCAACTCCAATTCATGTCACAATAAAAATGTTGCGTTGGCGTAAAATGCATGATGCAAAAGCGTCATATCTAAAGAAGAATCTCGTGAAAATCACGCGGAAATAAAACGAAACTCATCTTCAATTCGTTATCATATCTGTGAAATAATGGCAACGAGAAATGATGTTCACTAGCTAGAGAGACATGAGTGTGAAAAACGTATCCTATACTCGCTATATATATCAACAACGTAACCACATAGTGGGTACTATGGATGCGTTTTCATGTATGCTCCATTGTGAAAAACCAATAATTCACACAAAGTTAGGGGTACAAATAATAATTATTTAGCATTTGTGTGTTTACACTCGCAAGACCTGCAAAATAATTTTGTTGTTTTTTTTAAATTTTTACATAAAACCTTGTACAAATGTCCTATTGAAATTTAATTATGGTCAGAATAACAAATATCTTTTGTATTTCAAACAACATTACTTTCTATGATCTATTTCCAAGAAAAACTACATTCAAGAAAAATATATAAATAAAAAAAAATCGATAAAATTTATGAAAAAAGTTATTGGCGTCAAGAAATTTCAAAAAAATTTCAAAAATATTCATAAATCAGGAAAATCACCTATTTCATTTATATTTTGATAAATATATCCTTTATATATGGAGATAAGTTATTTTGATATCAAAACTTATTAGTACATTTCATTTATTTAACTCCTCTGTCTTGTAAACTCTTACGATTACGTTAGCCGTCACATCAAAACAATTGTGTTCTTCATTATTGATACCGTGAATTGCACTACTGCGTGTTTATATCTTTGTAATCAATATCTGTATAAATAAAGAATAAATGACGTCAGTGGCGGATCCAGAAATGTCTTATAGGGGGGGGGGGGGCGCGAAATCTATTTAAATTTTTTGCAATTTTGCTAAAAGTCTTCAGAGAATACGACAGGTGAATTATGACATTTAGAATTCGACTTGTCATATTGTTGATATAAACGTAATCGTAATTTTATCGTAATTGTTCTAAGTTTTTTGTACCTTATAATTATTTCACAGTAGACGAACAATTTGTAAAATTTAGAGGACATTGTAGAATAAAAATATACGACCCTTCTAAGCCTGGCCATTATGCCATAAATATATACCATTGTACAGATGCTAAATCTTTATATATTTTAAAGTCTCAAGTTTATGTTTCAGGTTTAACTGATAGAACTTTTTTTTCTGGAGCAAATATAGTTAAAAGATTGATAACGGATAGTGATTTACCTGAAGGATGTGGAATTTTTATTGATAGGTTTTTCACATCTCATGAGTTGTGTCAATGGGCTACTTCAAAAAAATTAACTATTTGTGGTTAGATCTAATCGTACTTTTATCCCACATATTTTTAGGCCCAAACATTTACAACTGCCTGGCCTAAATGAAATTGAATCAAAATTTATTTATACCAAACATGCTTCCTTGACGGCTTATGTCCCCTCCCCCAGACCTGCTCATCGCAATTTCAAAGTTGTTTACGTTATTTCAAGCCAACATTTGGGGGAAATATATTTGATTGGAAGAAAACGCAAACCAGAAACAATAGTGTTATACAATCAATAGAAAAGTGGGATAGACGCATCAAATCAGATGCCTAGATCTTACACATCTTATAGAACGTCTAGAAAATGGATGGTTGCAGTTTAAACTACTTAGATATTGCTGAGTTGATATTGCTTGTCACAATAGTTGGGTAATATCTAAAGGTAATTGTCCTAACAATTCCCAAGCACTAAAAAAGGAGGCAGAAAATTTGTCTTTGAAGCTTTGTGACAATTCTATGATGATGCGCTCTAACAATTCTAACATTCCATTGCAAATTCGAAATCTTTTATCTTTTTATGGCTTCGAACAGTTTGAAATAACTGAGCGAGCTTCACCATTAAGAGGCTATTGTTATTTGGATGTCGGTCACTGTAACAGTAGGGGTACAAGAAAATGTAGTTCTTGTAATAGACACATATGTAAAAATCATACGAAATATTTTTGTACTCAATGTCAGTAAGTGAAAATATTGTGTATAATATTCAATTGTACGGTATTACAAACATAAATAATGTTTTTATAATTTTGTTCTCTAAAAATGAAATTTTGCAAAATACGCATAAGAGCACTAAAAATTTGTTTTTTATTTTTGAAAATATGAATTTGACACAATTTTTTATGTACTTTTTTATTTTTTTGAATTTTTTGTTCATAAGCTTTCATTTGTTGTAATAAAAGCTTGTTTTCTAATAGTTATACATTTTTATATTGCTTACTTTTACATAAAAGGTCGTTCAGAATTGACGTCAACTTAATTTTGTTAGTTTCTTACCCACCCTTCTTCTCTTGTCAACATTTGTCAAATATATTTCACTAATAATCTACCTTGATGTCAGTTTGGAGATACTAATTTTATTTCTCTCTCAAAATTGACGTCAATGATTCTTGTTGAGTATTGCTAATGGTTCATAGCTTACTGATTTTCATGAAAGTTTTGAAAATAATGTAAAATTTTTTTAGGAAATACAAATAATTTATTGTTATAGCTTTACAATATTTATTATCTTTATTGAAAAACATACCATTTAGTGTATAAACTTTGATAATGAAAATTTATATTGAAAAATCTTAATTAACCCCATCTACTAATTCAACATGAAGTATAAAGACAACTAAAATTTCAAAAATACCACATTTGATGGTATTTTTCATTTTCAAATAATTGAGATGAAACCAAGAAAAAAAATTACATGTTGTTTTTTGATGGGGTCAGACATATTTTTCCACACGAATTTCATCATTGAAAAAACGCGTGGTGTAAAAAGCCACGTTTGGTCTTGCGAGGGGGGGGGGGTCATATTAATTTGCAGGAGACATAGAACAAGCTTAGAAGTGTATTTGAAAATAAGACATGCCATTTTTGAACAATACTATACTTTTTTGCTGAAAGATTAAACTCGTTTAACGAAAAAAAACTACTTCACTCAATGTAAAACGCGGAAGGAACATTTTATTTTTAATGTAGATAAAAGTATTCTACACTTCATCCGAGTGAGAAAAGAAATTTAGCTATGAACAAACACTTAAGTGTTCAGTAAAGTAGTTTATACACATAGAGTTCAATTAGCTTCCAGCAGAGAATTGATGCTTTTTGATGATGTCGTGCGCTTTTTTAGTTGAAGATAAAATTACAGAACAAAAAAATTTTCCAATATAAAAGATAAAAGAGATACTTTTTTTTTAAATCAAAAAATAGAAGTTTCCCTAGAGATCTGTGTATTCATTAGATAATGTAAAAACAGTTCGTTAAACACTTTAAAGGAAATTTGCTTTCCAACAAACCCAAAAAATCCTTTAAGAAAGGCAGAATTAAAAATAACTGAAAAACTTAAGTAATTTACCCGAATTGAAAAATGCTAAAAATTTATTGAAACACTATTTTCAAATTAAATTCATCTAAATAGCTAAAATTTTGAAAAAAAGGATATTTTTAGTTTTACCTTATAAACATTTTTTGAAAAATTGTAAAATAGGTATAATTTAAAAAATATTTCATTTTTTTTCACTTGAACTATTATTTCCAGGTATCAATATGTATTTTTTTGCACATCCCCAAAAATCTATTTTTTTTCCTTCAAAAATGTCATGCTTTAACAGCAACAAAGAGGAGAAATTGCATTTTAATTTCAATTTTTTCAAATACACTTCAAAGCTTTTTTCTATGCCCCCTTAAAATTAGTATCAAGCTCTTCAAAACACACAAATGTTAAATAATATTTATGATGATGATGATGATGATGATGATGATGATGTGATGATGATGATGATGATGATGATGATGATGATGATGATGTGATGATGATGATCATGATGATGATGATGATGATGATGATGATGATGATGATGATGATGTGATGATGATGATGATGATGATGATGATGATGATGATGATGATGATGATGATGATGATGATGATGATGATGATGATGATGATGATGATGATGATGATGATGATGATGATGATGATGATGATGTGATGATGAGGTTATGATGAGGTTATGATGAGGTTATGATGATGATGATGATGATGATGATGATGATGATGATGATGATGATGATGATGATGATGATGATGATGATGATGATGATGATGATGATATGAATGATTTTGTAGTCATATGATGATGATAAGGCAGAACATGATGGTATAGATTGAGATTCTACGGCTTCTGATAGTGATGATAAGGGCAATGATGTAATAGTAAAAATGCGCCATCACTTTTGATAAATCTTCTCCTCAACAATAAGATATAATTAGGTAAACTAATGTTCTTACAGGAATTAAAAAGTGTAGAAAGATTATTTCAGTGGTAGTGAGTGCAGTCTCAACTCGTCTTCATGCAAAATGGATGGATGGATTCATTCAGCATTGCTTGATTCCTGATATATACGGGACTCTCAGCTCCATTGAAATCTCACGCCAATACACAACACGCTACACGTCGCGTCACATTATTGTGAATAAATGTGTTTATAACATGAGCGTATTTATAATCATTATAATCATTATTATTATATACTTGAATAAAAATTTTTTTAATACATATATATATTATTTATATGCTTTCCATACATACATCCATCCATCCATTATTATTATTTTTATGGCATTTAAACAAGGTAAGCTGGGGAGATGATATGCTAACAAAAGGAATTATTTAACCTACAACACTTAAGGTGAAGAAGTTCTTGATTACCACAATAAAATATTCCATCTTTCTTCCTTTCTTTTCTTCCATAATTTCTTGGATCTTCTTCTTCCAGCTGATGATGTTTTAAGGAATTTCAAGGGGTCAATCTGAAAAATATTTCCAGACTTCTTTTCAATCTTCCAAATTGCTTGAAGATAAAGAAGCTTTCAAAGTTGGAAAGAGTTTAAAAGAAGAAAAAAGGTTTTTTTTAATTTCATCAACATCATCTTATTTTAGAAATTCAGATGGGTGCCTTCAACTTTTTTTTGCAGGCCAACGTTTAACCTACTAACTACTAAAACATTTTTTGCGAGTTTTTTTTAAATGTTTGAATGCATTCAAGGGTGGACATTTGGGGTTTAAAATTTTTATTTCATTAAAATTCATTTCTTATACTTAAAATCGAGTAAAAACAGAATTTTTTGGCTTTTTATATCGATACTTCTATTTATAGTTTCGACACTTACCGATTTTTTTTCAGGCAATGCCAAAGTGAAAGGCAAGATTACTGGTAAAAATGGTATATGAATATAAGGTAAATAAATTCTACAAAAACAGCCATTTTATTAATATAACAATTTTTATATGATGAAAGTTAGATTTATGTAAACTTGAAAATTATAAATATCTTTTTAAATTCTTTTTCAAAGAACACACTCTACCTGATCTACCCTTATATAGTTTTAAAATGGATATCACAAATTTACAAAGAAGGATCAAGTTTTTTCAAATGTTTGGGTGCCTTTGGACCACAAGAAGAACACGCCCCTTGAATACATCGACAAGCACAATTACGTAGCTTTCATCGAGCTATCATTATATTTTCATTATATATTCAATATTTTCAAAAAAAATTGTAATATAAAAATTACTTTTTCCTATCTAACCTATTTACGAGCAAACAAACTGGAAATTTTTTGTAATTCCTATTTAATTTCATTAAATGAAAGAGTTCTCATGGGTTCCCTTTGCGAATATTGGGTCTAAAATTGGCTAAATTTGTTATTTGCGTTAGACCAAATTTCAGAGCAAATCAAATTTTAAGATGAGGTGATTGACACTGTCTTTTTAATTTTGATAGGATGCCTTTAAAACCCCTATTATGATCTCTCAGAAAAGTCTTTTTTCTTAAGCTCTAGGCTTTTAAAAGCTCTGCTGATTTAAGATGTGTCATTCATTGCATGAAGTGTATATATAATAATTCACCTAAAAACCTTTACATTTTATTGATTATTATTTATTACAATTATTATTTTTGACATTTTATCCATGTAAACAGCAGTACTGATTATTATTTGTAAATCATTATTATCGTTGATAATCCCCTAATTCGCTAAAGACCTGATATTACCTCTACGCAAATCCCAAGGCAGGAAGAATGCTCATAGACCCTCTTCACCTCCTTGCAATTCTTCTATAATAATAATCGCTTCGTACATCATACACGCCATCGTTATCTTCTTTTGTTGCTTCCTCTGAAGGAGATTCGCCAGCCCTCTACCCAACAAAGCATGTGTGTAATGAGTTCTCGTTTGCGAAGTTCCACCATTTTTATATCCATCTACTCATATTTAGGTGAACTTACTTTCCCAGGTTTATTTGCCTTTTTTGAACATCTTAATCATTATACTTCTAAATGTTTTAAATAGATGATGCAAAAGTAGAGCTTTTATAGCTTACTTGAGATGAAATAATTGTACTAAATAACTTGATACCAATAAATCAGTTCTGTAGAAATAAATTTGTTGAAAATACCTTTTCTCTATCGGAAATCTTTGGTATATAGAAAGTGATATTGCTGTGAAAATCAGAAGATCACCTAGTGTGTCCACTTTAAGGTCATTTTTCATTCCCCGGGGAACGAGGACCTCGTAATTTTTGAAAATTTCCCCGGGGAAGTCTCATATAAGATTTTTATTGAAAAAAATTTAAATGCATAAAAGATTTATGTTTTAAAAAAATATCTAAGAAAAATTAGAGCGTTCAAAGTTTCATCATTCAACTGGTTTCTTATTTTTGTAGAAAAATAACCCATTGACGAAAACACTCTTTCGGCATCCACAGAAGTTGGTTTTATGCTCTTTAAATTTTTGAATAAAGTTTCTAAAACTTCAGGCCTCCTATTTGTTTCTAAATAAAGGTCAAATGTTTTTTTCATTATTTCCTCTATGCTTGAAATCTTGCTTTTAGTTTCACGTTCTTCATTTTCATTAATCTTCAGAAATTCGTCCAATTCCTCCTTCGCGCTTTTCTTCTCTGTTTTTTGGTTGCTAACGATTAATCTTTCATCTTTCTTCTCCGTTACTTCGATATTTTTGTCGTCGGATTCGACAAATTTTATTTTTCAAAAATTCCCCGAGGAAATTAAAAAATTTTTTTCGAGGACGAGGATTTTGAAATTCCACGATTCCCCTGGGACTCGAGGACGAGGAATCCCGGGGTGGACACCCTAATCACAACAAATAAGATTTTTTATTTCCACGGAAACTTTTCTTTGCAAAAAAAAAAGAAAAAAAACATTTTTTTTTCGTTTGTGAAAAATTCTAAAAATTGCTTTTAGAAACTTCAAATATCCAAAATTAATGCATTTTTTTCCAAAATACACTTTTGCTTTTCATATTCTGTGCTTTCAACTTAAAATTTATAAATATTTTATTTCGATAAATACGCTTATTTAGTTGGAAAAGGGGGAACATTTTGGGTATTGCAATATACCATTTTTACTTTCAAATTTGTCTTTCCAAGCTCTAAATTGTCTTTTTTCAATTTTATTTTGTATTTTAGAAAGAGCTTTATAATTAAAAAAACATTTTAGAACTTAAAAAAGACAATTTAGTATTAGAACTAAAAAAAAAAGATAATTTCGGGGTAAAAATGGCATATACCTAGAAAAGAGTACGAGAAAAATACAAAATGCAGGGGATTTAATATTTACTATTCCCTGACACCACGATGTCCATAGCAGTGCCCGCGCTAAGCAAAATTTTTTAGGAATGTCTTCATTGGGGCGCTAATTTTTGAATTATCAGATTATTCTGCTTCAAGACCAAAAGAAAATATATGATGTATTTGTCAAGCCATATCTTTACAGATTACATTTTCATGAAAGAAATTATTATGAATGCTAGAGGTTTGTCATATTTTTTTAGGATAATGAAAAAATTTTTTGGGGAACTTGAAAATTAGCTGGGGGAGGGGGCTTGAGAAATAGTTCGGGGGGGGGGGCTTGTGCTATAGATGTGGGAAAAAAAGAAAGACTTTCACATGCTGTGGGTTTAGAAGGGTGTAGTTAGAAAACACCTTGTTTGACACATATAACATAATATATATATAAATGCTTGGCAAAACGGTAAAGCAAAAGAATTATTGAACAGCTATAAGTTATAAATCGATGTCTATAAGATATAAGATATGTGTAGCACTTTTTATTTAAAAAAAAAAATAAATAAACAAATAAAAAAAAGATAAAATAAAAAAATCAATAAATCAAGAAAAATAAAGATATCAAAACTAAATTCTCTCACAGATGATTAACTTTAGTCCTTTGTCATCATTGCGTTTTTATTTGAATGTTTTCCAAATAAAAGGCTCTCCAGACTCTTCGTCTTACAATGTTTGATCTTAGTTGAAACCATCATCAAAGTTGGGTGTAAGGTTCAATGTATTTGCGTGTTTAGTGATGACGGAATTATCCGCCTTTACTAGTTCCACACAACGCATATGTTCTTTAACCCTTTCCTTCAAAGGTCGTCCCGTTTCTCCTATATACCAATTAATCCTTACACGCAATATCAAAAACAACACCAGAACCATTTGATTTAGGTTTCTGTATGCCATTTTTAAAAATTAACTCTATAATTGACAAAAAGTAAAAATGAATATTTTTAAAAAGAGGAAAAATATTAATATAATGATATTTTCAGCATGAACAAACTTTACTGTTAAATTGTTTTTCTATAACATGTGACAAAAAGGCATCTAAAGAAGATGCTTTACAGTCCAGCGAAAGATAGCATTTAAAAGAAAAAAGTTTTTGAAAATTTGTGAAATTTTATCTATTGATTTTCATCATTGATTTAATGTTTATAGAAAGATCTTTGCAAGCGATATATAAAGGATTCGAAAAAAGATAAGCAAATATTTTAAAATATAAAAATTGACTTGTAAATTTCATTGTTAAAAAATTTGTTTTTTTTTCACTTTGTTGATTTGACATTTTTGAATGTACTCTATACAAAACTTATTCAATCAAGTATCATTATTGATTTTTTTTAAAAAGAAATTTTGGAAGTAAATAAAAAAATTATGCTTCCGAAAATGGCGACGCTCGCTATTTTTGACACTAAAAATTAAAAAAAAAAATTTCCATTCCTTTATTATATTTCACTTTTTTTAGTTTTAATTTTTATTCCTTCACTTTTATAAAAATTGAAACTTCTAATTTTGATGAAATGAGATCTGATTCGGACTTCAAATTTTTGAAGTCTCTAGAGTTATTATAAATAGTGGTGAAGAAGGAGATGATAATATTCAGATGTCAGGGTCAATCCCAAAAAATACAAGACTTTCTTGCAAAAAGTGAAACATAGGATTACACAAAATTGGTAAGTTAAAATGTCATAAAAAGGAAAAATGGTTTAATATAAAATTAAGCATATATGTAGTACACAAATACCATATGTATACATATAATTAAATCTATTCTACATATAATTGAATTTTATGAATTACTATACCTTAAAGTCCAACTTTTCCATTTTGGCAACATAGTTAAAAATAAAGGATGCAAAATAAAAGTAAAACTTTATTTTTTTTTATTTTTTTTATTCTGTAAAATTTCCAAAAATCTTGGGAAAAAACATCACTTTTCTCTCATTCATATATTTTCCTATTTATCATTTTTAATTTATATACTTGAAAACAATCACAGTTTATAATTATGGTATGCAATGCCTGTAATATCAAGTTTTATTTGTAATTTTCTTCAGTTGTGGGAACAAAAAGGAAGCTTATATATAATTTTCAAAGTTATTGGTATAATCTGTTAGAATATTATACTGGAGTACCCAATGAATAAAGATTCCCCTATTTTTAAATTCTGTGTGTTGCATTCCTCATTGATTCTATAAGAAAAATAAAAAAAAGTAAAAATTCAGCTAAAAATAAAAAAACATTTTAAAATGAAAATTTTGCATAAAAAATAAATGCTAGGCCATAATTTTTATGGGGAATTTTTTTAAAAAAATTGTGCATCCAATTTTTATTCAAAAATCAATTGGTAAAAAAGTTATTCAATTTTTAGCGTAAATATTGTAAAATATTTTATCTGAAAAGCTAAATAATTAATTATATTAGCTAATTAAGCTAATTATATTAAAACATAAAATAGGTTATGAGAATACAAAGTACAGATTTTCGCCCAAAAAATGTTGAGTATCGAGTCTTAGCGTAAAACTTATGATTT
Organism: Nectonema munidae; assembly: GCA_030549495.1. NCBI lineage: Eukaryota > Metazoa > Nematomorpha > Nectonematoida > Nectonematidae > Nectonema > Nectonema munidae. The sequence goes on from JAUIRK010000511.1 coordinate 193,077, forward strand.
TTACTTTTTAATCTCAAGTTTAGAAAACAAATCATATGTTATACTTTTAAATGAGTTTTTTCATTACTTGAAAGAAGAATATCAAGCACAAAAAATCAAACTTAAAAGATGCCAAAGCCAATAACAAAAATGGTAGAAAAAAGTCACATAAATAAATTATGAAGAAAGAATTTCAAAGAAATATATTTTAAACAAAATATTTGATCTAATTCCAAAAATTATTGACCTATATTTTTCGAGTAGGGTTGGTAAGATGCTGGATTCGAACACTCAAGGTTCGATACCGGACCAAAGCTGTTTTCCTTACAAGAGACGAATTGTGCCTTTTCGATAATATCACTTCACGGTACCTTTACCTTAGCTATAAAATAAAATAAAGATATTCAATATATTGCTTGTTCAAACAATCTCAAATCAATAAAATGGACTTTATTGATTTTAACTGCACTATAGTCATCGCATTCAACGCTTTAGATTTGAATAATTTTTATACTTCGGCTAAAGTCATAATTTTGAAGATTCCGTTTTTTAAAAACTTCTGGTAAAAGGTTTTCCATGATTTATTATTAATTCAAAATTTTTATAAAGAAAAATATTTTCGAGATATATCTTGAAAATTATTTTCATTCCGATTTTGGTGCAATTTAATTTTACTTTGAACTCAGGATACCTCTGGATCTAACATCATTCCTGTTTTTCAAAGTAGAATTAATAATCTGATTTTTCTGAAATATAAGTTTTCAAAAAATAGACACTCATTTTTTTCCAATAGATTTTTACTGCCAAGAAGGAATCAATAATCACGATCTTGGTGAAGTCAAAAATGCAAATAATCCCATTTTTTCTCCTTTTTTTCATTAAAACGTCTGCATCAAAGTCAAAAGATACGCCTTCACAATTGGTAAGAGATGACCTCCTACCCGAAATGAATAGTGTACAAGGAAATTCCGAAATCAAAACAAACATCTTTGGAGGCGGAATAAATTGGCAAGTGGACAAAAATGACTCAAAAAACTTTGTAACCTTTAACCCTCTTTATTTTGATAAAAAAAACTTTTCCATTATATTACCGATTTTTTATTTCTCCGCAAAAGAAGGAAGACCAATGAAATTGCGTAGACTGAAAAAAATAACTAGTTATGATTACTAATCATATCTGTATTTCATTTTTAAGAGTTTGTAAATAATCTCTTTACAACTTATGTTTGTAGACAGACACACTTGATGAACGCATCTGTATATAAAGAACAGATGAGTATGATAAAACAGTAAATCATGCAGTACAAGTATGTCACTAATAGCTCTTACGCATATTCATCTTTGTCATTTTCTTTCTCTCTTCTTATTTTCTAATATGTAAGTTAAATTAGTTTTGACTACAGAGTAAAGTTTTTAAATATTTTTTATTCTAGCCTAAGATCTCAAGTTTGATTTGTTAGCAATTAAAGTGTTTCTATGTCTCACAGTTGTGTGTTTTGTACATTTTCTACACGTCATTTTTCTAAATTATTAAGTCACTATAGAAACAACCATGAAAGTGACTCTAGGTTTCAATTAAATTGTTTTTTAACCCTATTAGTGCTTGGCAAAATTTGTCCGCTCAAGTGCTGGGGGGGGGGGCGTAAAGTGCCCCCCTATTTTTCTCAGAGATTAATAAATTTTTATAAATATTTTTGATGTTACATATATATTTCAACTATGCTGAATTCAGTGGTGATGTCCATTTTTTATCAAAATCAATCAAACCTGTCAAAAAATTGATCTAAATGTGACAGCTCATCTCAAAAAGGAACTTTTTATCTAAATAAGTATATAAAGTTTTTTGTACATGTATGCCCATTTTCAAATATGCTGAATTCAGTGGTGATATTCATTTTTTATGAAAATCAATCAAACCTGTCAAAAAATTGATCTAAAAGTGACAGCTCATCTCAAAAAGGAACTTTTTATCTAGATAAGTATATAAAGTTTTTTACAAATGTATACCCATTTTCAAATATGCTGAATTCAATGGTGATATTCATTTTTTATGAAAATCATTCAAACCTGTCAAAAAAGTGATTTACATATGACAGCTCATCTCAAAAAAGAAACTTTTTATCTAAATAATTATATAATGTTTTTTACACATATACACCCATTTTCAAGCATGCTGAATTCAGCGGTGATATTCATTTTTTTTTTATAAAAATCAATTAAAGTTATCAAAGCATTGATTTATATATGACAGCTCATTTTAAAAAGAAACTTTTTATCTAAGTAATAATATAAAGTTTTTTACACATATATACCCATTTTTAAGCATGCGTAATTTAGTGGTGATATTCATTTTTTTTATAAAAATCAATCAAAACTTAAAAAATTGATTTATACTAAAAAGAAAGAATTAAGCACTGTTTTTTGAATGAGAGAATTACGTTTAATAGGAAGTATAGGGAGGTGATGAAGTTTACCAGAAGGGGTCATTCAGGCATTTTACACACATATACCCATTTTCAAGTAGGCTGTGTTTACTGGTTATATTCCTTTTTTATAAATATTAGTCAAACCTGACAAAATAATTTAAATATGACAGCCCATGTCAAAATTAAAATTTTAATTCTTTTAAAGTTTTTTTTATACATTTCAAGTATGCAGAATTTAATGGTGATGTTCATTTTTTATGAAATCAATAAAACCTGTCAAAAAATCGATTAAACCTGTAAATCAATGTCAAATATATAAACATAAAAATAACTTCTACTTGCAGTTTTCTCTGGTAATTATTTTCTTAATTTATTTAATAAACCAACTTTAGGTGTTTAATTCACTCAAAATATTTCATTCTACAGTAACTTATGTAACTCGATAGGATCTCCATCTTTTTGGCTACAAATTCATTATCGGCTTGTAGTCTCTACGTCATATTATAATTTACAGTATGTAATTTTGGTATTCATTCTATGATGATCCTTTCTTGGTAGCTCTTTTTTCATTAGAAATTTATATTCTTCAATGTGTGTTCGAAAATTTTTTTATAAGGATAAAATTCCTTTTTTCCTCTCAGGCCTCAATATTTGTCAACCAATCTCATTTCAAAGGTTTTTTTCTGATGAATCATTCGTGATTTGATTGTTCAATTATAAAAAGTTGTCAACGTTCTTCATCTAAAAAATTACTTCTTTGACACAAAAGGAAAAAGATGGACAAATTCAATTTAAATTAAAAATATCTTGATAGTGACTAAATTGTCACATATTGGCATCTGTACCATTTTTGATAAATCTGACCTATTCTAAATTTTCAGATTTCCTACACATCTTAGCTAAATGTTAACTGTAATCCTAGATGATAAGCTATAGAATTAAATATTTTTCATTTGTAAAAGAGGAACTTCTTTTTCACACTCAAAATCTTTTTTGAAGTATATAATTAAACCACTTCCTAGTTCATTAGAACATGGTAGATCTTCCATTTAGTAAAGATACATATTTTTTTTTAAATTATTTGTTTTGATCACATGTTCTCTTTTCAATTAGTTTTCAACTTGGTTCCTTCTCTCATACAAATTTCAAAAGATTTTATAATACGTTTTATTTTTTTTAATAAATATTTCATACTCAAAATGATTGTAGAAAGTATTATAAGCCAAAATATACAAAAAAAAAGTATATTTTTACTATATACCTAATATGCAGCTATTTTTTGAAATTTTTTTACAGAACTTTTTTTCAGGCATACATTACTAATTCAATAGCCACTTCGAGATATTTTTTAACCGTATTATCCAAAATCCAGTACAGAAATAAAATAAGCATAGTCGATTTGGTATAAAATAGATATTTTATTTTTTTGAAAATATTTTTGAAGACAGTATCTAGAAGTAAACCGCAAATCTGATTCAAGCTTTCAGATACTTTAAAACCATAAATGCCAAACCTGAGTCCAAAAATGAAACCAGCATCTTCCATTTGGCATAAAAACAGATATTTTATTTAAATTTCAAAAATATTTCTGTAGACATTAGACGTAAATCGAAAATTTGGTTGACACTTTCAGACATTTAAAACCTCTAAATGCAAAAAATGATTTCAGAAATAAAAATTATCATGGTCGAATTGGTATAAAAACATATATTTCATGTAAAATTAGAGAGAATATTTTGGGATATAGTTTTCAGACATAAACTGCAAATTTGATTGACACTAGCAGTAAAACCTCTAAATGCGAAAACTGTGTTCAGAAATGAAATCATCATGATCTATTTGCTATAAAAACAAATTTTAGAACTAAACGCAAATTTAATTGATACTTATATGTATTTTCAAATTCAAACTGCAAAAAATGAGTCCATAAATGAAACTAGCATGGTTGATTTGGTATAAAAACATATATTTAATTGTAAAATTTGAATGAATGTTTTTGTAGACAATTTTTAGAAGTAAACCGCAAATTTGATTAACACTTATAGGTATTTTCACATCCTAAATGTAAAAAATTAGTTCAGAAATGAAAACAGCATGATTGATTTGCTATAAAAACATATATTTCAAGAGAATATTTTTGGAGACAATTTTCAGAAGTAAACCGCAAATTTGATTTATACTTATAGGTATTTTCAAATCCTGAATGTAAAAAATGAGTTCAAAAATGAAAACAGAATGATCGATTTGGTATAAAAACAAATATTTCATGTAAAATTGAGAGAATATTTTTGGAGATAGCTTTTAGATGTAAACCGCAAATTTTGACTGATATTTTAAAACCTCTAAACGTAAAAAATGAGTCCAGAAATGAAACCAGCATGGCCGATTTAGTATAACGCATATATTTTATGTAAAATGTGAAGGAATGTTTTTGGAGACAATTTTGAGAAGTAAACCGCAAATTTGATTACTACTTATAGGTATTTTCAAATCCTAAATGTAAAAAATGAGTCCAGAAATGAAAACAGCATGGCCGATTTAGTATAAAAACATATATTTTATGTAAAATTTGAAGGTATATTTTATTAGATATATTTTTGATCATTCAAAATTTTGATTGACATTTTCTAAAAAGTAGCCATGATTATTGAAAAAATTAAATATATAAAGTGTTATGCGTTCCAAACTGTATATAATTATAAATTTTCAGGGTATTATATAATATAGATCCTAAGTTATAAGGTTAAGTACAGATAATGTCAAAATTTTGCTGAAAAATAAAATTTTTTGATTTTGATTGACAGTTTTGGACATGAAGGGGTCATTCAACTACAAAATTTGAAACTAAGTCACAAAATTTGAAGGGATATGATTCAGTCAATTTTCTACAATTAATTTTTTAGCGAAGGGGGGGGGGGCGTTTTACGCCCCCAGCACTAATAGGGTTAAAGATTGCAATAATCATTATAAAAAAGTAAAATCTTTTTAAAAACATTAACAGAAATCATTCTGATTTCTACGAAACCGAAACAAGATCTTCAACAAACAACGAAATAAATAAATAAATTGATTTGCTAATTCATTCAGATGTTATCGATAATAATTTTGAAAGCATGCTTAACGCAAGTGATTTTGAGTTAGAAACTAAATCTAACCGTGTAGAAGTCAAGGAAGATTTTAAAAAAGAAATTGCGCTTTATCATAATTACGTAATATAAATTTAATATCAGAACATGTCGTGTCTAGGATATGTTCTAAGTTTTCAAGTGTTTTATCTAAACATTTTTTATATTCTCAATGATTTTTTTGAATTTATTGAAAATTCAAAGCTGGCTCTATTGACGTTTTTGAACATCTCAAAACCCAGTATAGATTAAATTCTTTTATTAAAAAAAGCTTTAATTTAAATGAACCGATTGAATTTAATTTGGGAAAAAGTCCAAATGATTTTTTCTTTTTAAGTTTCAATATGTTCCAATATTGAAAACTTTGCATTTATTATTATCTTGCGATGACGTTTTTGATGAAATAATGAAATCTTTTTCTGGTAGGGATGATGAATATAGAGATTTTTCTGATGGTATTGCGTTTAAAAACAATAGTTTTTTTAAAGAATTAAATACACTTCGGTTAATAATTTACTATGATGATGTTACAGTTAGTGATGCCTTAAGTAACAAATCAAGTATAATTAAACTAAGTTGTTTTTACATGAATCTTGCCAATTTAAGTCCTAAATTTCGATCAAAACTTCATGTAATTCAACTTGTTTTAATATGTAAAAACTGTTGGGTTAAAACCTGTTTTAGAACCCTTATTAGATGATCTTCGTATTTTAGAAACTGAAGGCATAGAAATATTGAAATATGGGCAAATATTCAAGTTAAAAGGTTAAAATAAGTAAACTTTTGGCTTGTCAATAGAGTAGATTATTCATGAAAAGCTTGGAAATAATTATGTCCAAAAGTTGTTATATACTAAATAACTTTTCATCATAAAAACTTTTTATGAAATTTTGGGCATTTAATTTTACTCAAGTCAGAATATGCAAACACTTTTGAGAATAGATAAAAAAAATTTTCTTAGCATTTTTACAAAATTCCATATCTTCCATATTTACTTTTTGTGGCATGTATAAATAATATTTATCACTGAAAATACAAAGTTGTATTTTCGCAACTAAAGTGGTAAAATTAAGTTTTAACATTTTTATAGTAATATTACTATTGATTTATGTAAATTTATAGTTTTTTACTCAATTTTTTGAATAATATATATATTTACAATATTTTTTTGTTATGTCAGAAATACCAATATTTGGATAAAATGTTAATGATATAGAGAACTTAAAAATCTTTCGTTTGGAATGATTTTTCAGTGAGATGTTTTGCCTAAGTGAATTAACTAGTACTATCGTATTTTAATTACCAAGGATAATAAAGTTGTGCATTGTTACAGTAACCATTTAAAGTATTTAGTTTAACTACTTTTTGTTTTCAGTGTAACAGGTAAAAGCGAAATCTACTTTTATAGCATGCCAAATTTTGCGAAGATGTACTCGGAAATATACGTTCTTTTGCGTTTTAGCTGAAAGTGATATTTTGGTTAGCTTGGAGTCCAACACTAACTTCCTTCAAAGAAAAAGAATTGAGTGAGAAACAACTGAAGCCCTTCATCGACCAGTTTGCACCACAAAAAAGCGATTTTCCTTCCATCAGCTTATTTTGTGATGAGGACTTTTGTCCAAATTTTTCGCTACGAGACTTTTCATCCAGTGTTGCGCAGTTTGAAGAGAAATACAACGTGATCATCTCAGAAGAAACCTACATCTTCTCTCAAATTGATGAAAGGGTCAAAGAACTGCAAATAGTGTAAGTTCGTATGTACATTTACTAAATTCATATAACTTAATTGAGTGATTGACTATAAATAAATATACTCATAGTTAGATAGTAGTTGTCTATTATTGCAGTATATATTATATATATTAACCACTATTTGTGACTATTGTAAGGTTTAGTCGTAGCTAATTTATCCACTTTTGCGAATCAAATCACGCCATATCACACGAATTTTATGCAAATACGTTTTTCGCTCGTAAACATACGCTTTTTCCGCCTTATCTCCGTATTAAATCAAGAAATTTTGGCGGAAGTTAATTTTCGCCATTTGCAAGTAAAAAAAGTTCGCATAGTTTTTTTCCAAGAGCAATGATATATTTTCTATATAATTTTAAAATGAAAAAAATTAATATGTCTTTTTACTGTCCTACGAAAGTGTTGAATAGTGGCATCTTACTTTTATGATTTTTAAAACAGCTCCAATCTCGCTGAGAATGAAAGAAAGACAGAAAAGTTTTACCCATTTTCCGCTTTTTTGCATATGGGAAATGGTAGTGGCGTGAAAAGCGAGCTCAAAAATGTCCCGCCAAAAGTTTTTATTCCCGCCATCATTGAAGTTGTGTTTGATTGTCAAAAAAAAGTGAACATTTTTAGTAAGTTGAAATTTTGTCTTAGAAAATTTATTATGCCTTCATGTTTTTTTCCCGACTATAACTTTTTCAAATTCGGAAAAAGGAACGCGCGTTTTTACTCTAAATTCCTCCTTTTTTACCCTTGAAGATTTTTCCTTTTTACTATTTTCCTTTTTTAATTAAAGTTCAATTTAAAAAAGACGAACTAAGAAAAAAAGTACAAAAAAGTATAAAAAAAAAAGAAAAAAAGTATATATATATATATATTTTTTTCTAAGTAAAAAAGGACGAATTTGAAGTAAAAAGGCACATATCTTATATTATATATTAAACTTAACTAATATTTTATATTTAGTTAAGGATGAAGAAAGTGACATTGTTCATTGCAAGTGGAAGTTTTTAGAGTTATTGGAATGCGGGCAAAACTGTGATAACATCAGCAAAAGCGCTTTCAAACTCGATAAAGTAGCATTTTTTTAACTTAAGCATTGCACTTTTGGTTTCAAAAAGGCGTATTAATGACATACGGCACTTTTAAATTGATTTTTATGATTGATGAATCGGTTTGATTTAAGCGCTTTTAAGCTAAATAAAGTATTGATTTTTTGATTTAGTCATGATATTTTTGATTTAACATAACAACATATTTTATTAAGCAAAAAGAAGGTTGTTCAAACCTATGAAAATTGCATCCAAAAATAATAACTTCAAATAATGAGATGTCTGAGTTTTCATAAGACGAAAAATCATCTCAAGTGTAAAAACTTGAGATGAATCCAATGGAAGTCTAATCTATTTTTAAATACATTTAATGTTGGTGCATCCACACTATTTTGAGGTAGATTGTTCCAATCTTTAATTGGAGATTTAGTGAAATAAGTTTTTCTAAAAGTGCCATAATGAGAGTCTATAGTTGAAGTTTTAAGGAATTGCATTTTTGATTTTTAAAATGATTTAAATTTGTTATGATTAATTAGCCCTTTTTTAATATATCAATCATGATAATTTGGTTTTCTAAAATTAACTCTCTATACGGTTCTTCAAAGGGGGTAAGGTTTTAGAACCACACACTCACACACAAAGACACAATCCCCAGTTAGAGAGACTATATGTACTATTATTGCTAAATTTTGTCTTTTTTCTCTTGTCAGAAATTTACGAGGGAAATTATTAGTAGTTGGTTGTTTTGCGGAAATCCAAAAATGTGAGCAATAAAAAAGATAAATTTCCAATAAATAATTTCTTTTTTTAGTTCACAAAGTATTTAAATAAATGAATATCTCATAACATCAAAAATTAGTGCGAGATGGAAGAAATGAGTTGAAAAAAATATTGGATAAAAATTTAATTCAAATAACAATATAAAAATGAAGAAATGAGGCGAATTCAAAGAATATTTAAAAAAATTAGGATCGATATGCTTGGGTTTAAAGGATGTTAAAGATAGAGCAGCACGGGCGATCTTGATAAAATTCAAATGATTATATGCTGACATGGATTGAATAAAATAGGTCTATGCAGTGCTATAGCCTAAAGAAGACATTGAATTTACTTTAGGAAAAGTGTATTTTATACATGAGCGAGTATTCGATTGGCCAAAAAGCTAAAATTGGATTATCCGTGCAAGAATTTCATTGGCGCAAAAATGACACCCCTTCTTTGAGAAGCGCTGTTGACATTCAATTCACGCTAATCATCCAATCTCTTTCTCCAAGAAAGTCACTTCCTTTGACATCGACTCAAAGATCAAAGTATTGCACGAATATTCCCAAGATTCGCATAGACTCTGTCAATAAAGAAACATACCCCAAAGATTCACCCCAACACAAAGAAGAAGTGGATGATGGCAGTGAGGGTGTTCAATCCCTCATTGGTGTCGTAGGGCGACCTCGAAAGATATCAACTGGACTAAATGCAGAAGACTGTCTTAAAGTGGACCCGAAATCTGTGAAGATGCAAATCTTGGTTCACTCAAGAATCATGATTCAAACAGCTACACCATATGTCACGTATGATTGCTTTCTAAAAAAAACATTAAATCGTGTTTATAATGATCATTCTTTCAAAGTGACCGCTAAGACAGATTTTAGCGTAATAATATATAGTACTCAGAATTTTTAGATTTTTTGAAATATTTTTAAAATTTTGATTTTTTATATCGTAGTATATCTTTGTAACTTTGAAATAAATATCGTAAAAAATATTTGTGATTTATTCGGAGATTCTCTCTATCTTTCCAAATTTTATATTAAAAATAGCCCCTTTTCAGACAACATGAATTTTAGTTTGCTAAACTGGAAATGTTAATATGAAAAAGATTCCAAGACGATATATTATTCATCTATAAAAGTTAAATGAATCTTTTTTAAAATTAGAGTTTAACTTTTTCATCGTTGAGCGAAAAGGTATTCATACGTTTACAAAAGAAATAAATTTAGGAGTACTGATTCCTATATATTCTCTCATTTCAAAAGGGTGTAAATTACAGAACAAGTTGTATTTTCACTAATAACAAGCTTTCTGAAGTGAAATCAACCATGGAACACCAAAATATCACTGCGGAACCCCACCTTTTTTTTGTCTATGGACCCCTATAAATATATTAATATTAACCACTGAGCTACTCACCACGCATAAAATTAACATATGGTGATTATGAAAAGCAGTTTTGATGATCGCGTGACAATTTTACGCCTCTCTAATTAAAATATTGGAGCAAAAAGAGATTGAAAAATATTTATATTGTCTGTTATTCGCATTTTTAGAGTTCATCCGGTTTATCCATTGAAGGCAAATGATTTGGAATTGTTGAATGTCACTCAAATCGGCAAAAATTTATTCGAGCATCACCTCAGACTACGCACCGAAAACAGTGAAGAGATGAAGGATCGCATCCAAAAAATCAAGAGTTTCTTTTGCTTCTACGCCAAAAGTATTTTCGGGTACCTTTTTCAAATTCCTTTTTTTCCATAATACTGAACTACAAATTTTAAAGAATTTTTGTTTCATTATAAATTTCGATGCTTTTTTATGATGTTTTCAATATATTTATAAAAAAATTAGAAAACACATTTTTAAATTATTGTTTACAAAACTAAAAAACTTGTCAATGGCGGATCTAGAAATAAATTTAGTGCGCGATAACATTTTTTTTAAAATCAATTTTAATGAATAACAATGAATATATCTATAAGATTATTTTTGCGTTTAGTTAATTTTGAACAAGACAAACCAAGAACTAGACTTTTGCTTGTGAAAGCGTGGGAAAACTGCTGTCTCCTTCTGTCTGAATTGTTAATAAGAGAGGTACGATGGATGTGAGGGGTCGAGGAGGGAGAGAAGATTTTTCGCTTGACACAAGTGAACATTAATTTACATCTTTGAGACAGCAGTCCAAGGAGATGAATATTTTTTCTGGCTGTTGACGTTTTTGCTACAACAACAGCATAATAACATATGGGGCTTAGTATTTCGCTACCTTGTAATTCCAGTAGAATTCTGAAGACTTTGAAATTAGCAGATATATTCCTGGTCTATAGCAAAAATGTTGACTTTATCTAGTTTTCTTTTACTTGAACAAGGTTAGCAAACAGAGATCGATGAATGATTTGTTGTTGTGAATCAGGACAAACAGTCTTGAGACTTTTTATAGAAGGATCACTGAACAGATGTCATTAAGACTAATTCTTCAAATAAAAGTCTGTAACGTGAAAATCTTTTCCCTCATCCAGGGTACTTGAAACTGGATACACTTCTTGCCAAATTTTAGAAGCCTGCTTTAGTAAGTTTTATATCATTCTAGTTTTGCTAGTTTTAATGCCGAAAATAAAGCTTTTGTTGTAAGCTTATATCTATTTTTCGTTCCAGTCATAATCGTGATCCGATATATCAACATCAGATGAGATTTCTATGTTGAACATACTGAATTTGTCAACTCATTGCCGTGCGCAAGTGGAGAGATTCAAGATGAAATGTTTTCATAACTGGCTTTTCGTGCAAAGATATCAACGATATAAAAATAGAAATCTTTCAAGTGCTCTTTTGACTCTGGTTCAAATCTAAGTCTTGCGAATGTCATACATTTTCATTTTGTGTTTGCGAGATGACTTGAAAAAACCACAGACACATCTTATCCTCGTCTCTGATTTTACACACCAAAATATTCTTCATATGCGATTCATTATTCAGTTGCTTATATTGTCTTTTAGCCATTTTCACTGTAAATAAAAAGAATTTATGATCTTAAAAAATGGAAACTTAGGTCAACGCCCGTAAAACAGAATGTTTACTCAAAAATTAGAATGAACTGCACTAACATGTACCACGATAAGTAATCTCAGGCACACTACTCACGTGAAGAGGACTATACTCTAGGGAAAATTTATTCATCCATGAACTCGGGCTTCCGGCAAAGAGATCCATTGAATTCCTTGGATCTTAAATCTTCGTATTTTTTTCAAAATGCCATAGGTAATAACATCATTTTTTGATTTTAACGAAAACTATCATCACGTTAAACTTATATATACCATTTTTATACAAAATTAAGGAAGAATTACACTTTAGAGTTAAAAAAGACATTTTAAAACATAAAAAGACAATTTAGAACAAAAAAAAGATTATTTAGAAGTAAAAATGTTATACCATTTTTAAATTCAATTTCCTTCGTTTGAAATTCATGTTCGTCTTTCTAACAGTTAAAATAAAATAAGAATGGCACATCGACGAATTAAAATGGCAAAAGAAGAAATAGAACTAAAAATCGCATATACCTCATTTTTGATTTTGACGGGTTTTTTAAATTTGGTTAAAAAAATTTCAGCTACCTGATTTTAATGAAGCATGCTTACGCATTTTGTTTAGCCAAAGAAGTGAAACGGTTTGTGTCAATATTTTCAAGATGGGTAAGTTTATATCTATATTTTTTAATTTAATTAAAATATTTCTTCTTCCTCATCCTGTTCATTTATTTGTCAGGATATCTTCAAAGATTTTTCTATATCGAATTCAAAAGACTAATATTTTTTAATGAATTTTTTCCACATGACTTATATTTAAGTTTTCTTATTAGTTGAAAATTTTTAGGAATATTCCAAGTATAAATGTATTTTATGATTCAATACAATGATGAAATGAGACTAAAATTTTTATCAGGAAGTCTTATAAAAGAATTCAATCAAAAGGGTGTAGGAAATCCTAGAATAGTACACATTTGAGAAAGTAGATTCTAGGGCAACAAATCTAAATGGATTAAATGCAGAAAATTATAAATATTTATGCTTACTTTTGCTATAAAATCTTTAAAAATAAAATAATCTAGGCAGAAATTTAGCACATGGCGATTTTTTTGGGAAGAATTTCCTACATGAATACTATATTTATCAATAAAATATTGTTTACAAGAGAAAGTTTCAAAGGTGCTTTGAAATTTGATTAATTTTTTGACCTGGTAGAAGAAAATTTCTACATAGCCATGATGCAAGAATTCTTCTAAGGAATAAGGTCTCTAATATTAAACTTTGGGGTGTAGAATACAGGTTTTTACACTGAAAAATATATATAGTTATTATATATTACTAGTTGAATAGTAAAAAAGTAGTAGACGTAATTTTTACTAAATACAAAGCATGAATTTTTTAAAGTAGAATGTTTTATCTCAAAAGAAAAGCCATAAAAGTAGAAATAAAATGTCCTATTTATTGGTTTAAAAAGGTCTAGATAAAAAAAAGTTGTTTGAATTATCCTATTTCAACTTCTTGGGGGTGGTAGAAATGGGGTGGTGAATTTACTATGAAACGATTAATTTTACAATGTAAAATTTTAATTATGCAAATTACATATAGTACTGGCCACCACGTTATATAATAGCAGATATTACATTTTTTTCACTGATATAACTTACTTATTAGTAATAACTTAACATAACTTAATTTATTAGAGAAAGTTAATTATATACAAGAGCCTGTTAATTATTATCGCATCTGAGTAAAAGAAAGAAGAAGGAGAGAATGCGATGTTTTGGCAGTGTCTTTCCAAAATTCATCCACTTTGTTCTTAAAAGCATATACGTTTGGAGCATTAACAAAATCATCGGGAAGTGAATTGCAGTCATAAAATCATTCTTTCAGAGAAAAACCTTTTTTAAATAGGACTTTTTACAAAAGGATTTCTGAAATTTTTGAGAGTGGAATCTTTGATTTCTTTTTGAAAGATCAGGTAAAATTCTGGAGTTGATGAGCATCTTTCCATGAAGAATATTTTTAAACGGTTCAAACCATGAATGTCTTTAGTGATAGACCTTTGGACTTTCTCAATTTTAAAAGCATCATAGTCATAATAAGGATGGGACACTACATTTCCATATTCTAAGATTGGTCTTGTTAACAGCGCTTTATAAAGAAGTGAAGCGGCAGTAGTATCGAGTGTAGAGAAAGATTTGCACACTTGATGATAAGTAGCGAATGCTTTAGAAGCTGAAATATTTTTGGAGAAAATGAGATGATCAGTCGTAACAATGACTCCCAAATCATTTAGCGAATCACTAATTACTAATTATATTATTAATAAAAAATAATTTAATTATATAAATCGAGAAACAATTTAAAACATTCAAAATATTATTTTTTGGATTACAAAATAACAATATCTGAAGTGTACATCTTTATTTATTTTTGCAGAAACTTTATCACAAGAAGAAAAGAGTTCTGAAATGTGTTCTGAGATCATTGAACCTAAAAGTAAGAGTTTTTGCGAAATATCACATCATTTTTTCCCTGCGGTCAATTTCTCCATTATTTTAGGGGAATTGTCGAGAGGCCAAATTGTCCTTGAACCCTTAAATTGACCAAAATTTAAATACAAAAGAACCACTCAGAGCATAAGTTGAACACAAAATGATCCAATAAAAGTTGACATGTAGAAAAATTTATTCACGTGGAATAAACATCACGTTCTCACTTCTTTTTTAGATATTACAAAAAAGTCAAATTTTTCAAGAATCCGTTTTTTACAATACCATTTTAATGATTGCTTTCTACATTATACGATGACCCTTCAACTTGACTTAAATAAGATTTAAAATATTATACTTCAGTAACGTGTATGGAGGATGCCTTTCTCGTATACCTCATGTCATATGGGGGGAAGGCAAAAAAGGAAGTTGCTTTGGCTCAAAATGAGATCATGGATGAAAAAAAATATTTGCCCAAGATGATGTACTTTGAAAATAACTTTGGCAAGACCAACTGCTACTGGAAGTTGAACTTCAGCGCAGATAACTCCAAAGATTCCGCTAATCCTGACGGAATTGTAAAGAAGGTGAATCCGAAGAATCTGATTTCCGAAACTTTTCGCGTTTCCTTCAACTCTTGTGACATTTCTCACGATGCCGTATCATTTTCTCTTTTTTCACCACATGTTATGTTACTTGACACATAGTTTATGTCGTAAATAAATATCATACTCTGGGAAGAGTTAGCTGCAACTCTTACTAGAACAGGGGTAGAATTAAGGAAATTTTGGCGTTTGAAAAAAGGAATTTGAAATTTTAATGACATTTATGCCGAAGTCAAGCAAATCAGGATAGATTCATATGCACACATATGATTAAATGTGTTCAGTGCTTAGCTCTTAAAATTTAGCTAGGATTTAATAGGGATAGGTGATTTTATAAGTATTATAAATTATTGATATAATTGAGATCCTACCATGCGTCATAAATCCAGGGAAATCTTTGGCCATAACATTTCGGAGAAGACGAATAACAGCATATTTTGATATTAATCCGCAAATGTTACTCAAAAATACAAGCATATGAGAATATGGTCTATTCCTAAGAAGATTAAAATTAAGGTAAAATGGGGGTCAGGGCTTTCATTGTGTTTATCAATTTTTTATATCGTCTTTTCACCGTAAACATTGTTGAGTATGCATATTGTATATACGCTATTCTAAAATCACAACTAGAATTTGTAAATTGTTAAATTTTGAATTATATATATAGGCAAAATGTGTATTTTCCAAAGAGCACATCTGGCAAAACTATTCCCATACATGAAATTATCTCCATTGTGAAAAAACAATCATTTTCCGTTAAGTTTTATGAAGTTAATTCATCACCACGATACTACTGAATTATTATGAATATAACTTCCATATTTTACAAATATAATGCCGCATCCTATTCATTTAAAAATCGTAATTTCTACTTTCGGGTTAAAAAGACAAAATAGAACTGCAAAATGGTATGTATATAAAATATATATACATTGAAAGTGTATTTGATTTTAAAATTTTGCTAATTTTTGCTCAATTAAAATATAAACTTCCTTTTCCATATGTTCCTGCAGAGCTTTTTTTACTTTTGCAGCAAAAATGGGATTCAGGTGGGTTATTTTTTTAGAAAATATTTCAGCAGTGTTGTATATATAAGTAAATGAATATTTTAATATATTTTCAAAAACTGTCTTTTAACGAAAAAATTAAAAAAAGTCAGAATTTCAATCAAATTAAAAATTTTCTAATCACAAATCTCAGCGTAATGATCACATATGTTTCAGAAATGAAAGGAAATTTTTAGGGAGAATTTATTGAATAAAAATGGAATTAAGACTTCTCATTAAAGCTTGAAAAAAGGGGGAAAGATTTTCAACATATTTTTACTTAAAAATGAAAACTAAAAAAACTATTTATTCAAACTTAGTTTTGCCAGATACATATCTAATTAAGGAATATTTTGGTTTTAAATAAAAATTTGCTTATTCAACTTGATTTGAAAAGTGACAAAGTATTTGAGTTAAAGTACGCGGAGCTCAGCATAAAGTTAATACAATGGCAGCTGAACACAAACGTCATTGGTTAATTTAGAATTTTGGTACTTTCCAATATTGTCAAAGCAGAAAGAGTAGGAGAAACGGACATATGTTCATCCTATCGAGTCGAATAAATATTCGGACATCATCTCCATACCACAAACGGAATACCATCATAATTGTCTAAGACAGTAAAATTCCGCTTAGACAAGCCTCTACTTGTACTTGCAAAGTATATCAAATGCTTTTTTGCTTGGAATTCAAGGATTCAACAAATCATCAAGATGTAAGCGATGTATTCATAACACTAATTATTATCTAGCCAATGTGTGTAAGTTGGAACTCAGTTCCTCTCAGTTGAATTTGGATTTGTACATATGGATTTATAATATGTCAATCATACGTAATCCGGTCGCGAGGTGTAATATAGCAAAATAAACTCAAGCTTGCGTTTTCAGATTTGTTCCATTATTTTACAATAGAATACCATTTTTCACAATAATCTATTTATGAGAATATTGAAGTCGAAGCATCATGACTTCACGTCGACATGTGTCACCCATCATGGATGTTTTTTCTGGTTAAGGATAAAAACATGTATGTTGGCAATGTGATACTTCAAGTCCATCCGCTCCTTCTCACATATGGTTCGAGCATGCTAAAGATTTCTTGTCGTGTGAGGGAAAGCGGATCACTGCCTTTTCGTTTCGTCTCCTCTCACTTTGATACTGAGTAAGAATGGAGTGTTTTTCTTTTTAAAATTCGTATATATAAACTTGATGTGAACATATACACTGACACACTCATACACACATACACAGACACATTCATACCCACACACACATAGACACACTCATACACACATACACAGACACACATACACATACACACATAGACACATTCACACCCACATACAAAGACACACTCATACACACTTACACAGACACACATAGATAGATTCACACCCACATACACAGACACACTCATACACACATACACAGACACATTCATACCCACATACACAGGCACACATATACACACTCATACACAGACACACATATACACACTCATACACACATACACAGACACACATAGACACATTCACACCCACATACACACACATACAGACATACAGAGACACATTCACACCCACATACACACTCATACACAGACACATTCATACCCACATACACAGATACACTCATACACACATACACAGACACACATATACACACTCATACACACATACCCATAGACACATTCACACCCACATACACAGACACACTCATACACACATACAGAGACACATTCATACCCACATACACAGACACACTCATACACACATACACAGACACACACTCATACAAACATACACAGACACACATTCACACCCACATACACAGACACACTCATACACACATACACAGACACACAAGGACACATTCACACCCACATACACACTCATACACACATACACATATACCAACTCATACACACATACACAGACACACATAGACAGATTCACACCCACACATAGACACCCACATAAACATACACAGACACACTCATACACAGACACACATATACACACTAGGGTGACAAAAAATGTATGGTAAAAATTTAAAAATAGAAAATTCACTTTCTTAGCCTCTTATTTTTTTCCTTTTAGGTCTTTAAACTTCCATGCAAAAAAACTTTTTGATTTGCTATGATTAAAGGGTTGCGCATGCTCAATAAAATAGGGCAGTATAATTTCCATTTCAATTTTTTCATTTAAATATTTTTGTTCTGTTTCAATTCAATTTTTTAATGCTCTAGAAATGAATTTGTTCACTGAAAGAACAAAAATTGTATGGTTAGTCGGCCAAACATACGAATCGCTTTCTGCAAGCAAGCTGCCATCCAATAGAATTGTATTAGGTAGATTTTTGCATCTTCATCAAATCGAAGGAAAAACACTCACAGAAAGTGCAAAAATAACTATTGAAGAACTTCTTTCGAATTGGAATAAAGCAAGAATACCCACTAAACAAAGCTATAATATTATTAAAAAGCTAAAAGAGTTTTATTCGCAGTGGCAAAATCATCGAAAAAGCGTGAATAGAAAATCTGAAACTCAAAAAAAGAAAGAAGAAAAATTTTTGAACATTCTTGATGATTTATTTGATGTTGCACATCAAGATGCTTTGAAATTAATACTTTGTAAAGAAGACAAAGAGTTTTTGCTTGCTCAAAGGGAAAAAGGTAGGAGAGGATCGATGGATAAAGTTGATAGAAAGCTTGCGGGTTTAGAAAAAAGAAGAAAAAAAAGAGTAGAAGATGAAGAAAAAAGGAAAGAAAAAGAAGTGAAAAGAAGAAAAGAAACAGAACGTGTTTTGCAAAATGAAACTAATTCGGATTTCACTGTTGAGGAAAATGAAAATGATGATACTACTACAGTAAAACTATCCAAAAGTCAAAACAGAGTAGTAAAAACCAGGAACATAATGACATCGGAACTATCATCGGCTTTGGATCGAACAGGTGTTAGTGACAGAAATGCTATGCACATACTTTTCGCTACTCTAAAGGCTTTTAATCATGAACCCAACCAATACACTCTCAATAGAGAGTCTTTGAGGCAAGCTAGAAGATCAAATCGAGAAAGTTCAAGTAAGACAATCATGGAAATTTTCAATCCGAGACCTCTTACAGTTCATTGGGATGGTAAATTGTTACCATCTTTGACCTTGAAGGAAAAAGTGGACCGCATTGCTGTTATCGTTTCTGGCATAAGCATTACAAAGCTTCTTGCTGCTCCTTTAATTGAAAACAGTAGTGGTTTTTCTCAAGCTAAAGCTGTTTTAGAAACTTTAATGAAATGGAATTTGCTTGATAAAGTTACAAGCATGTCATTCGACACTACAAGCAGCAACACGGGTAAAAACCTGAGAGCTTGTATGATTTTGCAGAGAAAAATCGGCAAGAAATTGTTACCTCTAGCTTGCAGACATCATGTACATGAACTGATTGTTAAACATGTTTTTGACGCTTTACTAGAAGAAAAATCATCTAGTCCAAACATCAAGCTCTTCGAAGAGTTTCGTGAGTCTTGGAAAAAGATTGATAAGTCATCCTTAGAGTGCTTACCAACTGAAGAAAAGTGGGAAGTTTTTGATTCTGATGAATATGAAAATCTGATCTACTTCATCAAAGAACAGTTGTCCAAATTTCAACCAAGAGATGACTATAAAGAACTTCTCAATCTTAGTTTAATATTTCTTGGAGAACAAAGAACAGATGTTAAAATCTATGCCCCTGGTGCTCATCACAGGGCAAGATGGATGTCAAAGTTAATATATTGCTTTAAGATATATTTGTTTAAATCACAACTAAACATAAACTTAAATCATAGTGAGGCCTTAAAGAAATTCAATATATTCATAGTCAAAATATATTTAAAAAAATGGTTCATGAGCTCTTGTTCTAGCTTTGCACCATTAAATGATCTTCAACTACTTCAAAGTTTCATAAAATATAAAAAAGTAAGTAACAAAGTAGCAACAATAGCTTTAAAGGTTTTTGGTAGGCATCTTTGGTATTTAAACGAAGTTCTTGTTCCCTTGGCTGTATTCGATTCAAGAATAAACAAACAAGAAAAACTTAACATAGTCCAATCAATCCAAAAACCACGAAATCTTTATCATCCTTTAAACCATTTCGGTAATCCAATTTTGAAAGAAAAAGATATTGAAAAAAGTACACTGTCAAGCTTTATCACAGAAAACACAATGCAATTTTTTGATATTTTAAAATTATCATCAAATTTTTTGAAAAAAGACATGGGAAAGCGACAAGAATTTTAATATTGCAAAACAAGTTGTGTGCAATCTTAAAGATGTTAATGATGCTGCAGAACGTGGAATAGCTCTTATTAAGAATTTTAACAGCATTTTGACTGATCAAGAAGATCAAAAACAGTATTTAATTCAAGTTGTAGAAAATCATAGGAAGAACTTTCCTTGTGTTAACAAAGAATCTTACTTTACTAATGATATTTAACAAATATTTTGTGTTTTAATTAATATTTTCAAGTTCAACTTATTTCTTATAAAATAAAATTGTGTTATAGAGAACTAAACTTGGTTTTATTGAATATACATAATTTTTTGTTTATTTTTACATGTTAAATATTCTGAAGCTATGCGCAACCTCTCAACATTAATTTTCCAGGCCAATTTTTTTTAATTCTATTTATTATACTAAATGAAAAAAAATTGAGGGGTAAGAATTGATAATTTACAAAAATTAAAAAAAATTGGCACCCTAATACACACTCATACACACACACAGACACATTCACACCCACATACGCAGACACACATAGACACCCACATACACAGACACACTTACACACACACATAGACACACATACACAGGCACACTCATACACAGACACACTCATACACAGACACACATAGACACACTGATCCACACATAGACACATTCACACCCACATACAGAGACACACATAGATACCCACATACACAGACACACTCATATACATACACACATAGACACAGACACACTCATGCACACATACACAGACACACTTAGACACACACATACACAGACACACATTCACACCCATAACACAGACACACATAGACACCCAAATATACAGACACACTCACACACACATAGACACACAGTCACACTCATACACAGACACACTCATACACAGACACACATAGACACACACATACACACATACACAGACACACTCATACACACATACACAGACACATTCATACTTACATATACAGACACACATAGACACACTCATACACACATGCACAGACACAGATACATATAGACACACTCATACACACATAGACACACTCATACACACAGACACACTCATACACAAACACATTCATACCCACATACACAGACACACATAGCCACACTCATACACACATAGACACACTCATACACAGATACACATAGATACACTCATACACACATAGACACATTCACACCCACATACACACACACACACATAGACACCCACATACACAGACACACTCATACACATACACACATAGACACAGACACACATAGACACACTCATACACACATACACACACTCATACACAGACACACATAAACACCCACATACACAGACACACTCATACACAGACACACATATACACACTCATACACACATAGACACACTCATACACACATAGACACACTCATACACACATAGACATATTCACACCCACATACACAGACACACATAGACACCCACATACACAGACACACTCATACACACAGACACATATAGACACACTCATACACACATACACCGACAGACACTCATACACACAGACACATTCATACCCACATACACAGACACACATAGACACCCACATACACATACACACTCATACACATACACACATAGACACAGACACACATAGACACACTCATACACACATACACACACATAGACACCCACATATACAGACACACTCACACACACAAACATAGACACACTCATACACACATACACAGACACACTCATACACAGACACACATAGACACACTCATACACACATACACAGACACACTCATACACACATACACAGACACATTTACAGCCACATAAACAGGCACACATAGAGACCCACATACACAGACACACTCATACACACACACACATAGACACACTCATACACACATACACAGACACACATAGACACATTCATACCCATATACACTGATACACATAGACACACTCATACACACATAGACACACTCATACACACATACACAGACACACATAGACACATTCATACTTAAATGCACAGACACACATAGACACATACAGAGGCACACACACATATAGACACACTCATACACACATAGACACACTCATACACACATACACAGACACACACTCATACACAGACACATTCATACCTACACACATAGATACATTCACACCCACATACAGATACACACATAGACACCCACATACAAAGACACACTCACACACACACATAGACACACTACACATACACATACACACATAGACACCCACATACACAGACACACTCACACCCACACACATAGACACACAGACGCAGGCACACTCATACACACATACAAAGACACACTCATACACAGACACACATAGACACACTAATACACAGACACACATAGACACACTCATACACACATACACAAAGACAGATTCACACCCACATACATAGGCAACACCCACATACACAGGCACACTCATACACACATACACCGACACCCTCATACACACGTAGATAAGCCTCGTACACACATACACAGACACACATAGACACACTCATACACACATACACAGACACACATAGACAAACTTATACACACATAAAGACACTCATACACACATAGACACACTCATACACACACACACACATAGACATACTCATACACACATGCACAGGCATATATATACACATTCATACCCACATATACAAACAAACACACCCTCGGATAATTTTTTCTATTGCCTAAAAACATGGGATACAAAGACATGCTTGCTTATTACGGTTAGAGTTATAATGCTTCCTAACTAAATATAAATAATATGCGCAACATTTTGAATTCGACAGCTTGAAATGGCCCAAATACTTGCAAGTGATTTCAAAAGTAAGGGATTGAATGATTAAAAAATGAAGAAAGTTGATTGATTTAATGCAACTTAAATTTAAAATTACGAGATCAAAAACGCTAAAAATAATCCAAAATATTTTTGCCATGATCACGATATGAAGACGAATTCGAAGTGAGAAAGACAAATTTCAATTGGATAAGAATGAATTTAAACTGGAAAAAACCAATTTAAAGTGGTAAAAAGCATGTTATTTATAATTTATTATTATTTTTTTTATTTATTTTTTTATAATATTTTTTTTATTTGTAATTATTTATAAAGCCATATTAATCATGATTTTATAGTCAATATTTCAAAAAAATTAAAACCACACACACACCCATCTATATAGCGATTCATGCGAGGTAAGACAAACTAAGGAAATCATAACTCGCGACTTTTCATAAAAAAAAATCAAAACATTTTAAATTAAAGTAAAAAAGTATACACAAAAGCAATTTGCTTACTTGTTGAATATTGACTTTCATTTAAGCATACTCCATAAACTTTTTATCTGAAGGATTGAGACTTTGTTTTGCTTCATGTTTCTTCCCGATTTGTTTAGTCAAGCAGATTCGCTCTCAAAGGCGCTTTCTTCTAAATTCACACTACATCCTCCGAAAATGGTTATCGAGAATTCCGTTAGCAAAAAGATTTCAAAAGCTTACATAGGAGAACGCATAACTCTTTCAATATATTACTTGGGTAAGATTTACTTGATCTTGTGATAAATGTGTGGATGTAAATAAGCGTACTTAAAAAGATGAGTATATTAAATATATCTACAATACATATATAAGAAAAGCTAAACTGAACTCTAAAATAGGTAAGTTATCAATCACATATGGTTAGGGCATTGGGGTTCTTTCATCAACAAGGAACAATTGCAAGGCTTGTGCCTAAAGATGAGCAAAGGAGGCTTGCGTGTGGTGGATCCAACCCGAGACCTTGTAGTATCCACTAACAAGCCTTTTATGCACACCTACAAATTTATGCATAACTAACAAACAGATTAATTAACCCATTTACGGCCAATGTTCCTATTTTGGAACATAAGTAATTTCATCTTCGTCTGCCTTTTTCAATGACTTTGAATATAAATCGTCTGCGTTTTTTTAAGATATCGTCTCCGTTTTTTTAGATATCGTCTGCTTTGCTTGGCCTTAAATGGGTTAATTAACCAACAAGTGGCTAACAAAAATATCCACTGAATGGTAGATGACTTTTCTTTAATTTTTTTGAATTTGTATGTTATGTGAAATTTTTTTTTAAATGACATTTGTAATAAAATGTTTCCTCGATATCTTTGCAGAATCTAACGAGACTTTTGGCTTGCGTATAAAACCTTTGAAATGCATCGCGAGTTCTGGGAAAGATCAAAAAATTGAACTGACCAATGAAGAAGGGTAAGCACATATGTTTATTTATGTTTAAGCTCTGTTCAAGATGCTCTCACTCTTTCAATGTATATACTTATACTTACACCAAAAATTTTACTGATTCTAGTAATTTGAGATGTCGCTCAAAACCGACGTATTCACCAAATGGTAGATTGTGGTGATGAATTAAGCCGTGTCACCTTCTTTCCAAATAAGTTTGGCTTAAGCAATTTGAAGAATTTTGTTTACAAGATCAGAAAGTAATGTTAAATTAAAAAATTGAAGAGTGTACTAATAAAGGATAGTATAAAAACATTCTGATTTTAAAACATGCGTTATTTTAAGGCCCAAACTCGATGATAACATATGGAACAGGAAAATAAATAAAATGAGATACAGCGAAAATTGGTAAAGAAAATTGCTTTAAATAATCCCTTTTATCAAACAACATATAACAATCACATTTTGAACATTGTCCCTCCAAATTACTTTGATATGGAAAGCGATATATCATTTAGTAATTTTGAAATGTACATATGTGTACTGTAATTGAAAAAAATACCGGATCATCGCAGTATACTGATATACAGAGCCGTGCTTTTTGACACCACTAAACTCCCTTGTTAGGACAAAATGTACACACAATTTTGTATACACCCAAATCTTTATTATTTTTAAATAAATTTTTTCCTTATAAAATACATATTCACAGAATACATGTCTTTCAAAATTTTCATTTTTACATATTATCTCTATGTTTACTTGGATGCAAAAATTTAACTATAGGAAGGGTATGGTCAATTTTTCCAATATTAATACTTTTTTTTTACAATTTTTATACGTCAATCAAATCAATTTATTTTTTGGGAAAAGAGAATATTTTGGTATTACATCAATATTTTGTAAAAAATATTTTCTGAAATTTTTTCATTCTAAATTTCCTAATTTTTGATATTCCTTTTACCCAATTCAAGCTCAATGGTTGGTTCCCTGGTTTCTACTAGAGTGTCTCTAATATTAAATATTCCGCTTTAACTTCTAAAAAAAATCAATAAAAAAATAAGCAGAGGTTTGAATTTCAAAACATATGGTCTAAAATATTAAATTAAAAAAAAAAATTTTTTTCCATAAATTTTTTAACTATATTTAGTTTTATATGTAAAATTTTAATTTTAATTTTTTTTTTGAAGGTCAATTTTTTACAAAGTCAATACTTTCACAACGTTGGGGCCAATTTTTAACGGCCTTACTATTAACCAAACTAACTTATAATTTCAGTTAGACAAGTTCTAAATCGTCAAAGTAATTATATATCATCAATCTCTTTTATCTTTTATTTTATTGAAAAAAGAAAACATATGGAGTAAAACTTCCCCTGCGGACACACCTCTCTAATGCGTACACTTGTGAATTGTGGACAATTTATTGAAAGCATAATGAAAACCTATTCATTTTAATATGTAAAGGACAGAATCTTCAGCTTTTCTCATACTTTTTATTTAATAAGAACAATTGAAATGTGAAAAAGAATATGCGATCATTTATTTATGTGAAACAAATGACGAAAAGTGACGATCTTTAAATAAGTGTATACATTCTTTCTATCGGAGAAGGCGATGATGAAGTTTTTTATTGCAGTATTTGCAAATAAACAAATACAATACTTTATAGTATTTGTGACAATTGTGTTTTAGTTTCACTACCTGAAACACAAAGGCGGAAATAACTTCATCATTAATTACTTAGATGCACCTGATTTGCTGTATATAATCAGATGTAATCAGTATGTCAGGAAAAGCATTTGAAACAGATAAAGTATAT
Source organism: Nectonema munidae (assembly GCA_030549495.1). Taxonomy (NCBI): domain Eukaryota; kingdom Metazoa; phylum Nematomorpha; class Nectonematoida; family Nectonematidae; genus Nectonema; species Nectonema munidae. The sequence continues at coordinate 219,659 of JAUIRK010000511.1, forward strand.
CCTTTTAATAATAAACACATGAAGTACAAGTTGTGCTTGAAGGGATTAAAAAATAATCTTTTTAGTGACTGATCTGAATAAACTGTTTTTTGCACATAACTAAAATTTTTTATATTTTGTATTTTTATTCATTTTAGATTATTATTAACTAAGTTTCTAGTATAATGTCTAGAACGAATGGAAAAGACTTAAGTCTTGCTGAAAAAATCAAAATTATTTCTGCATATGAAAAGACGAATACTAGCAATAGAGAGCTAGCGAAAAATTTCAAAGTTGGAAAAACACAAATTCAACAAACTATAAAAAGAAAAGATGAATATAAGACCGCATATGAAGCTAACACTCACTCTAGCAGAAGACGAGTTTGCACAAATTTAAAAGACGAGGACTTGGAAAAATCTGTCTGGGCTTGGTTTCAAAAATGCAGATCTTTAAACATACCTACCTCAAGTCCCATGTTACAAGAAAGAGCTAAAACTACAGCAGAGAAGTTTAATTTATTTGATTTCAAAGCATACACAGGATGGTTAGATAAATTCAGAAAAAGGAACAAATATTAGTTTTAATGAAATTAGTGGAGAGAAAAATGAAGTTAATATCAAAGATATAACAGATAGGAAAGCGAAACTGCCTTATTTATTGAAAGACTTTGCTCCAAGTGACATCTCCAATTTTGACGAAACTGGTCTTAATTATAGGGTTTTATCTTTAAAAACTTTGAGTGTTAAAGGTCAAAAGTGTAGTGGGAATAAAGTGCTCAAAGACAGACTAACAGTTGGTTTATGTGTTAACCCATTTACGACCAATGTTCCTATTTTGGAACATAAGTAATTTCATCTTCGTCTGCTTTTTTCAATGACTTTGAATATAAATCGTCTGCGTTTTTTAGATATCGTCTGCTTTGCTTGGTCTTAAATGGGTTAATATGATTGGTGAGTTTGAAACTCGTTTGGTGATTGGCAAAGCTTGGAAACCACGTTGTTTTAAAGTTTAAACAAATGAAAACGACAACACTTCCAGTGAAATGGTTTGCAAATAAAAAAGCCTGGATGACGTTTTCAATTTTTAGTGAGTGGATGAAAGATCTCAATAAAAAAATGCAGACGCAAAAAAGAAATGCCATTCTTTGGTTGGACAATGCTCCTTCTCATCTTTATGAAAGTTATAGCAATGTTAGATTATTGTTTTTACCATCAAACTCTACTCCTGTTTTGCAGCCCTTAGATGGGGGCATTATTAAAAGTTTTAAAACATTTTGTCGAACAAGACTTTTTAGAAATATTCTTTTGAGTTTTGAAAAGAAGGAAGTTGATATCAAACATCGTATGAAGTCTATAAATGTTTTGGAGGACTGCAAGTGGATACCTGCATCTTTGAAAGATATTGGATCTACATGCGTTTTAGAGCTTGTGGAATTAAAGGCGATATAGGCAATGTTGATGAAGAAAACGAATTTGAAAGTAATAATGACCTTGATCAACTAATTGTTTTAACAAGGGACCAAACAAAAGAGTTATCTGTAATGGCTAGAGAAGAATACCTTCGTTTTAACGAACAAGATGATCATGAACAAAAAAAGGAAAAAAAATCTAGACGAACTTGAAAATAACTGTCTTAAAGATTCAAATAAAGAAGAGCTAGAACAAGATGAGGAAGATGATCCTGAAGATAATGAGACTGAGGAATTGATTGACATGGCAAAAGCTCTTCATTACGCCAAACAACTTGCAATCTTTTGCGCAAAAAACGATTATATAAAATAGTTTGAACAAAACAGCTGTGTTAAAGGTAGTGTAAGCACAAAAGCCTTTCAAGCAAATTTGAAAAAACTTAAACAAACTTCAATTACCTCATATTTTGAAAAAAGTTAGTATTTAAAATTTTAATGATATACTTTTTGGAATAAATTTTTTCATAATTTTTCATTAAAACTTTCTTTGTATTTCAACATTCTATAATAAGAACACTCCCCAAATACGGACACTTTTTAAAATCCCATTGATGTCCGTTTTTTGAAAGTTTTACCGTATTTTAAATATTTGAGAACATTTCTCAATCCAAAATTTTTCTTTGATATACTTAAAACTATTTCAAAAATTTTATTACACATATGGCGTGTTAACCTTGAATATACATTTTTCATAAAGTGGCAAAAATTTATAAAACTAAAGTTTGCCATAATTAACGATAATTTATAGCGATATTTTTGCCTGTATACAAACATTTTTTCATAATTTTGTCTTTGACAAATACGATGAAGTAAAAATGCACATATCTTTAAAACGTTGTATTTTAGGAGAAGTATAGATGACAAAATTTTTCCGAATTTTTCCCAAATTCCGATAAAAAACGAAGTTTTACGAAAAGCAACGAATGAAAGCAGGATGGGTGTCTTTGTAGGATTTGAAGCTTTTCAATTCACTTCACACTCTTCCCTTCTCCTCACGTGTGAAGTTTTGGTTTGCACTATAAATTGTACTGACGTAAGTAACCGTTTACTTTTAATGAACAATTTATCTTAATTAATTAGTTAGGTTAGTAAAAAGGCAAACATGATGCTGTGGATTCAGACTGTATACTATTATGATAAATGCTGGAGATAAGTTGCATTTTTTAGATTGCAGATTTCAGGAATTCAAGTTTCCAGTTTCAAGTATAAATCAGTGAAAAAACAACTATTATTAATATTACTTGAATAGTAAAAGGGGTTAGAGTCTGAAATGAAAATGACGAGAATGATGTTAAATGTAACAAGAAGAGATAGAATCAGGAATAAATAAATACGACGAAGAACAAAAGTAATGACGAGTGTGATAGATGTGATCGAAAAGAACAAAATGAGATGGAATGGACGAGACGTGCTGAGAAGGGAAAAAGATGAGAAAATAAGGAAAGCATACGATGAGCAGGTAAAAGGAAAAAGAGGAAGGCAAAAAATGAGATGGGGAGATGATTTGAAAGAATTTGGTTTAAAAGAAAGCGATGCTACAGACAGAAAGCTTTGGAGAGAACGGATCAAAGCCATCGACCCCCAATAAGGAGATAAGATGAAGAAGAAAAATAGTAAAAAGGTAGTCAAATTTATTTTTACTGGATGTAAATTTGCCATTACTATCTAAAGAGGGTGTAAGAAGTAAGCACACTATTTGATAAGTAAATTACATATTTTTATCTTTATATAATTATTGTATTTAGATGGCGTTAATGTGAAAACATTTTTTCCCATATTTTGATAAATTCACAAGGACTTGGAGATAAATAAAATCAGAGAAAAATTGTCCCAATTTTTTAAATGATAAATAAAAAGCAGTTTTTTTTTAATTTTGTACGTCATTTATTCAAAAATATATGTGAAAGTTTTCACCATAATCAAAATTTAATTTTTTCTAAATTTTCGCTGCTTATATTTTATTTTTGATCTTATTTACTGATCTAAAAATTTTTAGAATGTCACTTTTCTATAATTATTATTATTAAACCTATTGAAATTAATATCTATTAGAGATCTCAATCAATAGTATATATAAATTACAATTGGTCTAGTATGTTTGCTTTTATCATAGTAAAAATTGACTATAACATCAATATAAGTGTTCATTGTTGAGGGTTACAGGTATTTAAATAATTGAGATTCCCAGTTTGAGTTTTCAGAGATCCGCGTGTGTGCCAAATACATTCTATCAATAATGATTTAGATGAAGTTAAATGAAGTGAGTAGAAGGCGAAGGCAGAAAAGAAGCACGGAAGAAGACGAATTCCACGATGAAGACACATTTTTAAAAACTCTCAACTCTCAACTCTTGACGATCGTTAAAAAAAGTGATAGACTCAGAGAAAGAGAAAAAGGTATTCTTTCATCCTCAATATTAAGAAAATATGAAGCATTGAGACGGTTTAATTTTTTTAATTTTCTATAAATCAGTAGAGGCTTCCTAAAGACCTGTTCAAATATTTTTTTGGATATCATCTCAAAGTGTTAGTGCCATATCAACTATTTTAGTTAAACTTAAATTTTATTATATACTTGATGTGCCTTTCCTTTAATATTGTGTATAAGCATTTTAAACTAAAATCAAAGTTTGAAAACATTTTTTGCATTAGATTCAGTTTTTAGTATAAACTAATCTTTTTCGTTCAATGATAAATAAATATAATAATGCAACAAATAGTCGGTAATAATTTAAACAAAAGAAAGTGAAAAATGACCTTGATCTACATCTAAGAGAAAAAAATGATTTGAAGGTTTCATTTTACTTTCTTAAGCTTAAATATATTAAATCACTGTATAGTTAAACAAAAGTAGATTATGCGCTAAATCGCATGCTTAAATATAGATAGGATTTATTGAGTTTCACTAAAATTAATATTTTGTGTGTTCTTCTTGTTCTGACTTTTCTGTTTGAAAACGCAAAATTAAGAGAATTTTAAATATATGATGTGTATAGGGAAAGAAATTGTTTAAAATTAATTCAGAAATCCATTCTTAGATTAAACGATAAAAATCAAATTTAAATGATTTTACCTTTTAAACAATACGATATTATTTACAACGGCGTGTCTTTAGTTTATCTGCTATTGGCTGGGCGAATAACAGTCATTGGCCTATTTTTTTAGACAGCTGTCAATTATGTTTCGTGCTTCGAAAATAGGCAGGGCTTAATTTTGTGAATATTCTCTGTTTTTTCAATTATTCAAGATTTACATTTGTTTACTATAAAATTTTTAAAAATATTCAAACAGAATTTATCGTTGAAAGATATGATGATGATTTCGATACCATGGATTTTGCATCTCCCACAAATTCACTTCAGAATCGGGATGCGAAATATTGTTACCCAAATTCTTGGATCATTACAGCAGCCTTTCTCTACATCTCGCTTCTCATTTCTTTCGTCCTTATTTCTCCGATTTTGGCTAGAAAAGTGCCAAAGTTGGTCAAAATCAGAGCGCTGCTTTAAAGCACTCTCCTCCACTCCTATTCAAATTGTGATACAGCTTTTGACTAGCAAATTCAAAATGAAATTCCTGAGCTTTCAAAGACCAATCAAATTTTCTTGTTTACGTTTTTATGATTGATTTATCATACACATATGTGCATATAAATACAAATATATACATGTGTATTCTATATTATTCGATTTAAATTTATGAAATAAATAAACATATATACTCTGATATCTAAACAAATTTAAAGCTTGATATTATGTCGTACTTTAGATAGATAATGTTGCAACTTTTGTTGAAAGAATGCAAATTATTTTAACATTTCAAACTTTTTGAAATCGAAAATTCAATAAAATTCTAAGATTATGGATCTTAGAATTCGTAATCTTTTTTTAAACATCGATGTAGCAACCTTAGAAAATTTAATGCATTCAATGCAATCTTTTTTTAAACGAAAAACGTTTTGTAGCGAATCGTCACTGTAAGAAAATTAAAATAATAACATTTTTCAAACAATTCATTGGAAACAAAAAATTCCAGTCTTTTTCTTATTCAAAGCAAATTTTGACAATTTTCCGGTGTGATGGTGAACTATTTGTTCCCGATAAGTGTAAGGATAAATGAAATCAGAAAAATTTTAATGTTATGTTTAGAGAGGGTTGACAAATGATGTCAACCAATTTTAATCCCCCCCCCCCCCCCAACTGTCACTGTCAACACTGTCAACGTTTGACAAAATCACCTCCAGGATTCCAAGGTCAATAAAAACTCTGAAATGTAATGGATATTATTTGACCATTAAACCGATTCCTGCACACAAGAGAGTGTGTGGTACAGATGTTAGCAATCATTTGGAGCAGATGGATGATGATTTGAAGTGGAAGAGAATTGAGAGATCAAAAATATTTAGGTTGCTTGACACTTCACTGAGAACATTGTAGATCGGATTGACAAATATTTCAACTTTATATGAATACGAAAATGAAAGAGTCGTTAGTATTTTTGTTTTGTTCTTGCTAGGGTTTCATCTATTTTTTATGTAAATCTTTTTGTACATATCTAAATGAATAAAATTAGCAAACTCATCATATATACAGTAGATCCATTATAGCACGGAAGGGGTCTTGGCTCCTATTTTTTATGGTTAATATATATAAAATTTTGTATTTAAATTTATAAATACTAAATTTAACTCTCTTAACACTTATAAAGGTGTTTTCTGAGGTTTGGATAAAACATGCAGGCTGAAATTATAACATATGTTTCAGTACAGATTCGTTATAACGCCGAATATTTATAAGGCAGATTCATTTTGTGCGTTATAAAGGATTTACTGGGTAAAATATATATCCTAGATTGTACATACTCATATCAAATGGCGTCAAATTTCAGGCGTAGTTTGTTCCTAGTCAAACATGCCTTAAAATTGTCACTATCTTTTTATAACATGTATTAAATATTATATATTAACCCATATCATACCAAACATAAAATATTTTGAAAAAATTATCTTTTTTTTTCTTCTAAATCTATGTTATGTATGTAAACTCTAAAAATGATAAAAAAAAATTATTAAACTTCTCTGTCGTAAAAATATAGATGCCTCAGAAATCTACAGCTCGGTTGTAAAAGTATACATGAAAAAATATTATTTTATTTTGAAAAAGCAAATTAGAAAAAAATAACTATGGTACTTGACAAAACATTTAACATGTAAAAGAACTTGACAAGTAGACAAATGTTTACTGAATTAAGTTTACAGACTTTGTATTCTCTGGATGAATGGATATCAAGTGCTTTTTATTTGTCAACCTTATATCATCACATAAACTTTTTCCCGGAAGAGATTTTTTCTCTTGATATGAGGGAGATCCAAAGTTTGAAAGGTAAATTCTTGCTACGTATCTCTTAAATGATGAGGGGTCATTCACAATTGACGTCAACATAGACTGGGCGGAGGCTTCAAGTTGACAAAAGGTGGACAGGGGGGGGGGGGGGGGGTTTGGAAAAGTTGACATCAACATTATATATAGATTTCTCTTTTTCTCAGATCAGTAGATTTCACATTATCTTCTGCAAATCATAAAATATTTATGTATTTTATCTATACCTTGGCAAAGCTTCGGAGGCATTGCTATATAGTATTTAAAGTTAAAAAATTTAAACGTTTATAGCTTTCTTTGGAGTATTTGAAAACTGACAAAACTTTACATAGCTGTCAAGATATAAAAACTTTAACTTATATTAAAAGTTTGTTAAATAAAAAAAAAACATTAAAAAATATAAAACCATCGTATCTCAAATGCAATGAACTAGGCAACTGGTGCAAAATAACAGCGTATGTATTACAGTTTTTGCGATGATATTTTTTTTTATAGAACTAGCATCTCTTTTTAAAAAATTCACATCATTTCTCAAAAAACAGCAGCCATGATGTTTCGTTAAACTTTATATCATTTTACATAAAACAGAATCTCATTTTATCTTATAAAACAAAACCAAAAGAAGAAATTGGATAAAAATGAGACAATGAAATGAAAAATGTAATTGATTTTGAAAAATACACTAACTTATATGCCTCCGAATAGTTTTTTATCATTTTTATATTATATACAGAGTAAAATTTTGAGGAGAAATCAATGAAATGGCTCCAAAGGACTACCCGCTATGCAGTTATTAAAAAATATATATATAAATATTTTTTTAAAAAAACAAATTAAACTTTCATAACTTGTAATTGTACTAATATGAGATTCACCACATGTAGAAAATCACCAAGGGGGCTTATAACGTTCAACAGGTTTTCTTTCGCGGGATGATCTTCTTAGAACAGGTTCGAGCTCTTTTTGGATCATCTTTTTTGTCTGCATTGATGACTTTGTTCCACCTCCTTTCTGTGATCATCATAATTCGGTTCTTCAGGGATTGAAATAACATCTTCAGAAGTTGGCTTTTCTTGTTCAGAACAATCAGAGTTTAGATTTTGTGCCAACTGCTTTCCACTATTTACTTGCCAATAAACGTCACCACTACTAGGAGCCGGAGCAAAGTGTTTTAGACTATCTTCCCTGGATCTTGGATACCTTATGTGTGCATACAAATGATTTGCATCCAGTACATCTCCCGTTTTTACCAATTTTCCGTAAACCTCTGCATGGAGAAAAGAGCTATTGTGGTACAGCTGCTCCCATTGAAGTTTTTCTAGAAAATTTAAAGATTAAATCATGCGGTGAAACATTTGTTGAAGTATTAATTAAAGTCCTGATAGAATGTAACGCTTCGGGGATAGCATCTTCCCAGTGGACTACATTTTAATTCCTCGATTTCAGAGTTAGTTGCATAGATTTCCATATCGTTTCCACAAATCTCTCAGACTGACCATTTCCAGCCTGGTTTTAAGGAGTCGTTCTACTAGGTACAACATTATGAGATTTTAAGAAGTTGCAAAACTGTTCACTCATGTATCCACTTTCACGATCAGAATGCACGTAATTTGGCAGTCCACATACGGAAAACAAACGGGTTAACTGCTTTATCAAAGTCGTAGACGATATGTCAAGGCAAGGCAAAAGGGAATCGCGAAAACTCGTCGACAACCACCAGAACACATTTATTATGCCTAGCACTAGGTAGTGGTCCTTTGAAGTCCAATTGAGTCGCTCCCATGGCCTTATAGCCTTTATCATTGTTTCTTCAACTTTTGTGAACCTTGGCTTGATCCAACAGCACACAGGACATTCGGAACATACGGACTTCTGCAACAAACAAATGATAAATTCTTAGTTCTGCAACCGCGTGACTTCAGGATGAGCTAATTTTGAATGAAGGAAACGGAGGTTTTCAATTGGATGACAGGATGATTGGCATGAACAAAGTCTAGAGAGAGCGAGCGTCTGCAGCAACGTTCAACTTACCGGATTTATGTTCTATGTCAAAGTAATAACTGGAAAGTTCGATTCTCCATCTTAAAATCTTCTCGTTTTTGATTTTGTTAGTTAGTTTTTGGTTGAAGTTAAAAGAGACAGAATGAAAAATTTATCTACTAGGTAATGCCGCCAGGGTCTCAATGATTGCGAGAGCTTCTTTCTCTATGATGGAATATTTCTTCTCACTGCCTAAAAAAGTCTTAGAAAAGAAGGCTTCAGGTCGTCCTTCTTGATGGAGAAGAACTGCTGATACGGTTTAATTGTTTGCGTCTGTTTTAACTTCAAAAGTAGTCTTACCATCTATAGCCCAAATTACAGAATTTAAAATCTTGTTTTTTATTACATTGAAAGCATCAATTTGTTCTTTACCAACAGGAAAACTAGCACAAATTAGCGGGTTAATTAATTCAGAAAATTTATGAATCCATTTGAAATAATAACTGAACAAACTTTTAACTCTTTCTAATTCAATCGGTGTTCCGGGAACCTTAGCACTCGAAGGGACCTGGTTTTTTCAGGATCATGTCTTATTTGTCCATTTACTATTAAACAACCAAAAAGGCAAAGAGAACGAGTATTGAAAACACATTCTTGCTTATTTGGTGAGATTAGCTTAGATTTTCAAGCGGTTGTTACCTGCATTCTTGTTAATTGTGTTTTTAGGTCTTTATCACCTCCTGTTCCAATTAGTTCAACAACAGAAGGTTTAACTATAGACATGATAAACGGTCATTTTGGTTCACTATTTCAAGTTCAGTTTATGAAAACTCTTGGATTAAGTAGATATTTCGATGAGTTCTGCCCTTCTTTGCAAAAATTGGATGCCGAAGGAAGAACTTTATAGAACGCCGCAGTTGCTTGAAGTGTTCAAAGAACTTTTGTTCAATTAAAGAAAAAAACAAGCACTCATCATTATGCATCTTTAAACCCACACAAGCTCAAATAATTTTAGAAAATGAAAGATACGAAGAAGTAAAATATGAAGATGAAAATAGTTTTGGGCTGAATATTTTTGATAGAATTGGCCAAATATTTTCTACAAAATAAAAATTTTTCATCTTCTATTTTTTCTTAAACCTATTAGTGCTGGGGGACGTAAAACGCCCCCTCCCCCCTTCACTAAAAAATAAATTGTACAAAATTGACTGAATCATATCCGTTCAAATTTTGTGACTTTTCCTAAAATCGCTAGCTGCATCTTTTGAAACCATTTTCATGGTAGTTGAATGACCTCTTCATGTCCAAAACTGTCAATCAAAAATTTTAATTTTTCAGCAAAATTTTGACATTATCTGTACTTAACCTTATAACTTAGGATCTATATTATATAATACCCTGAAAATTAATAATTATATACAGTTTGGAACGCATATCACTTCATATATTTAATTTTTTCAATAATCATGGTTACTTTTTAGAAAATGTCAATCAAAATTTTGATTGATCAAAAATATATCTAATAAAATATACTTTCAAATTTTACATAAATATATGTTTTTATACTAAATCGGTCATGCTGTTTTCATTTTTTACATTTAGGATTTGAAAATACCTATAAGTGTTAATCAAATTTGTGGTTTACTTCTGAAAATTGTCTCCAAAAACATTCCTTCACATTTTACATAAAATATATGTGTTATACTAAATCGGCCAGGCTGGTTTCATTTCTGGACTAATTTTTTACGTTTAGGATCTGGAAATACCTATAAGTGATAATCAAATTTGCGGTTTACTTCTAAAAATTATCTCAAAAAACATTCATTCAAATTTTACAATGAAATATATGTGTTATACTAAATCGGCCATGCTGGTTTCATTTCTGGACTCATTTTTTACGTTTAGAATGTGAAAATACCCATAAGAGTTAATCAAATTTGCGGTTTACTTCTAAAAATTGTCTCCAAAAATATTTATTCAAATTTTACAATGAAATATCTGTTTTTAAACCAAATCAACCATGCTGTTTTCATTTCTGAACTCATTTTTCACATTTAGAGGTTTTAAAATATCAGTCAAATTTGCGGTTTACTTCTAAAAGCTATCTCCAAAAATTTTCTCTCAATTTTACATGAAATATATGTTTTTATACAATATCGATCATGCTGTTTTCATTTCTGAACTCAATTTTTACATTTAGGAATTGAAAATACCTATAAGTATTAATCAAATTTGCGGTTTACTTCTGAAAATTGTCTCCAAAAATATTCTCTCAATTTTACATGAAATATTTGTTTTTATACCAAATCGATCATTCTGTTTTCATTTTTGAACTCATTTTTTACATTCAGGATTTGAAAATACCTATAAGTATAAATCAAATTTGCGGTTTACTTCTGAAAATTGTCTCCAAAAATATTCTCTTGAAATATATGTTTTTATAGCAAATCAATCATGCTGTTTTCATTTCTGAACTAATTTTTTACATTTAGGATGTGAAAATACCTATAAGTGTTAATCAAATTTGCGGTTTACTTCTAAAAATTGTCTCCAAAAACATTTATTCAAATTTTACAATTAAATATATGTTTTTATACCAAATCAACCATGCTAGTTTCATTTATGGACTCAATTTTTGCAGTTTGAATTTGAAAATACATATAAGTATCAATTAAATTTGCGTTTAGTTCTAAAATTTCTTTTTATAGCAAATAGATCATGATGATTTCATTTCTGAACACAGTTTTCGCATTTAGAGATTTTACTGCTAGTGTCAATCAAATTTGCGGTTTATGTTTGAAAACTATATCCCAAAATATTCTCTCTAATTTTACATTAAATATATGTTTTTATACCAATTCAACCATGATAATTTTAATTTCTGAAATTATTTTTTGCATTTAGAGGCTTTAAATGTCTGAAAGTGTCAATCAAATATTCGATTTACGTCTAATGTCTGCAGAAATATTTTTGAAATTTAAATAAAATATCTGTTTTTATGCCAAATGGAAGATGCGGGTTTCATTTTTGGACTCAGGTTTGGCATTTATGGTTTTAAAATATCTGAAAGCTTCAATCAGATTTGCGGTTTACTTCTAGATACTGTCTTCAATATTATTTTCAAAAAAATAAAATATCTGTTTTATACCAAATCGAATATGCATATTTTATTTCTGTACTGGATAATACAATTAAAAAATATCTCGAAGTGGCAATTGAATTAGTAATGTATGTCTGGAAATCAGTTCTGTAAAAAATTTTCAAAAAATGGCTGCATATTAGATAAATTTGTATGAGAGAAGGAACCAAGTTGAAAACTAATTGAAAAGAGAAAAAATATATACAAATTGACAAGCTAAAAAGTATTTTTAATGGTATACAGGTTTTATTTAAAAAAAATCAAATAATAAAATCCTTTCTTCTATTTGTATCACCAGTGGGAGGATGTATCCCCTCACCCCCCTCTAGATCCGCCCCTGTATATAGTATAAATACATTAACATATATACACATTGTTTGCTCCTATCTGTTTGGCTCCACCATATTCTTATATTATTATATATATTTTTCCCCTTTTTTGAAATAAAATATATTTTTTAACTTCTTTAGCCACAAATCTCTTCAACTCTTTCACACAATTTTTCTCTCCACCCCTCAAACAGCATGGATTTACAATATTGGCTGCGCCAATCTCATCAACCCCCTTCTGGAGATTCTAGTCTACTAAATGAAGTTGTCCTGATGCTACTCTCATAATCTCCTTTACTAATATACAAGCTATACATTCTATAGCTATTATACATTATATTATACAATATAAGCTATACAATGTATAGCAAGCATATACAAGCTCAAGTTTCTATGAAAAAGTTAAACTAAGACAACTGTAATATGTATTTTATTGAATAAGTAAGTATAATAGAAATTATATAAATTTTTAGTTTATTTTGCTTGTGCCCACTGTTTAGAAATACCCTGCCAATAGGACTTCTATTGTTTTGCTTTCACTATTTTAGTCAATTGATGATTGAAATATTGACTAAGATGAAGGTTTAACAATTTTTGATTCACAATGGAGGAGCTTCTTCTTCACGGTCGTAATTTTGTGAAAATTTGAATATAAGATTTTTACAACTCCTGTTTTATTGGAAAACGGTATATCTTCCATGTAGACAAGTTACATACTTATTTATTAAAACTATATAGTTTTAAACTTTCCCTAAAAGGAGTACTATATCGACGATATAAAAGCATTCACGCATTCTCGTTTCAATGTCCTTCAGTTCCCTTACATCTCCCATACTCAAATATTTGTACTAAAATAAATAACGGTTGAGATAAAACTGGACAAATGATTTTTTTTGAAAAAAAAAAGATTTTTACCAATTGGATTGCCACTTTTAGCCCATTTTCTTTAAAAAATGTACAATTGATTTTGATTAACAGTTTTTAAAATGAGAGTCTACCGAAAATATAGTATCAAAAGATGCAGTTAACGATTTTATTACAAAGATTGAAGGCATATAAATCAGCCAATTTTGTAAAATAGAAGTTTTAGTTAAGAGGATAGGGGAGCCCAAAAATGCCACTCCCGTGATTGACAGGGTTAAACTGACGATACGATAGGTTAATCTGCTTCAATACATTTGCATTCGTCAACGACTCTTATTCTGTTCAGGCTGCCCAGAGATCTCTTTTTTCTTCCGAAATCATTGATGCGCTTTTTGTATTCCTCACCGAAACACGTTTTCCGTGCAATTTAGATATAACTGGCTAATTTTGAATTGATGCCTGCCATCTCCGCTTCCAATTATCTTATGTAGGTGTCTTTCAATCACTATTTAGAAGGGAAACAAAATAATTCTTTTGTTGAACAGGCAAATGAAAATCTTCGCAGACATTTTCTCTCTTTGAACTTCTGGATAACTCGCTCATAGCCACTGTTGTAGGCTTTCACGTCATCTCAGTATACATTGCATTTCTTTTGAACTTGACTTTACAGCTGCATGATATTCTTTATCGTTCCACATCTGAAATGTTTCGGAATATATTTAGTTAAAATTTCCGATGAATACCGATATTCCTGAATATTTCGAGCCGATCCAAAAAGCAAATTACAGTTTAGATCAGCGGTGTCAGAAAGTGTATTTAATGGATGGCCTCAAAATTCATTGAATTATATGCCTTCAAACTCTGTAACTTTTTGGTAAAATCTTGATATCATTTTCATAGTAGTTGAATGATCAGGTTTGGAAAAAAATCTTAATCAAAATCAAATCTCCACTTTTTCCAGCAAAATTTTGATATTAAGTGTTTAACTTACATAACTCTTGAAAATTTGAAATCACATGTCAATCAAAATTTTGATTGATAATAAAATTGTTTACAAAAACTTCTTCCAAACACCAAATAAAATTAACTTATTTTTATGCCAAATTGACCATTCTGACTTCATTTTAAGGCTCTCTTCTCTTTACATAAAAAATAATTATTGCAGAATTGAATGACCGAAAGTTGAGTTTGCTACCTCAAAAACATTTGTCCTGTCCTCCTTCATCCATTGAAAGAGAAAGACTTTGTATTCGTGGTGGAATTACTCTCCAAAAAGAAATAGAGGGAAGAAAATAAAATTAAGTAGTGCTCAAACTTTAAAAATTAAAAGTCCTTGTATTTTTGAGTAGTTAACATCTGAATTAACTTCTACGCAATCTTTACAAGATCAATAATAAGATCTTCGAGATTGATCCTCATTTATTTAGATTTTAGATATTTTAAAAGCGTAAAAAAATTTTTATTTGAAATTTACTTTTTTGTTCAAATTTTTGAAGCAAGATTTAAAAAATGGTTGATTCCGGAGAACTAGTAATTCTTCACGTAAATTCCCAGGACCAAGGCTTGAAAGGAATATATTTATATAGCATGTTTCAGCAAGCAATAAAATCTTTTTCAATAATAATTAGTTAAAATATTAAAGCAAAAATTTGAGCTTTCTATTTTAAGAAAAATATCTGAAAGATATTAAATAAAAAACTGGAAGAGTTTTGAACTTTTACTAGACCTCCATTTTTGGATGAAGAAAGTTTCTGCAAGTATTTCGTGCAAGGCGTCTAAGTTGAGAAGACAAATTAGTTTTTGTCTACTAACGGAGAGGAGGATGTAAGAAATATACGGTTAATAATATTATCAAGTGTAAACAATATGTTAATGATTAATTAGCATGGAAAAGGCAGAGTTATTCATTTGCTATTCAAGAGATTCTCTGTCGATATATATTTTTTTTCAAAGAAAAGGGAAAAA
This sequence comes from Nectonema munidae, assembly GCA_030549495.1. Lineage (NCBI taxonomy): Eukaryota > Metazoa > Nematomorpha > Nectonematoida > Nectonematidae > Nectonema > Nectonema munidae. The sequence goes on from JAUIRK010000511.1 coordinate 234,763, forward strand.
CATTCCTTCTCATTGGACCACTGAACACTGGTCCAATCAAATTGAGCAGCATTGCAATCGCCATTTCCCAATCTTTGGAAGAAAACGAAAGCGAATAAATTTGGACTGGGAGTGAAAGTGAATGAATGCAATAAAGAATTGCATGATGAAAAATGGCGTACGATTTGCGATACTTTCAAGATATGCACAACACAGAGGAAAACTTTCATTTATTCAATTCATATATGTATGTATGTATGTATACAAGAGGTTAATTTAAAGCATTTTAAAGTGTACAGAATAAATAAAATGTCGTAAAATGACGTGTTGTATTGCTGTGAAATCCTTTGGCCTTTTTCATTTGGGTGGGTGAGTGTGGTTGCAGCAGGAAAAATAAATAATCAAATTGAATGGATGCCTTTTTGCGTATTCATCACACGCTTCCAACAGATTATTGCAGCAAGGTAAATATAACATATGGTGGAGTTAGGGGGTTAGGCAGTTTTAGATTTGTACGCATAAAAAAGGAAAATGAGAAACAAAAATAGGTTTCATGATCAAAAATGAGTAAATGTAGAAAAGGGAATAATAGAGCACGCCAAAACAAGAAGAAATAATATATACAGCGAGGGAGAGGGAAAGAAATATCAAAAATAAGATTTTACGCATTGATGAGAAGCAGCGACTAGTACATATGTGTAATAAATAAGGACAATATCAATGATATACACCAGAAAAATATTTTACGTTAATTTACGTTGAATAGCTTTGAGCATTTAATAAATATTACACAAGAAAAGGGGAAATGTTGTAAGATGCGTTGCCTTAATTGTGGGTTGGTTGATGAAGATGATGACGAAAATATGAAAACAAAAGCAAAAAATACTAAATCGTATCTTAGTTGGGAGTAAAATGTAGTATGATGATGGAGTGAATGATGAGTGGTAGGAATAGTGAATTAGAGACTGGAGTTGATTAAGTATTCTATCCACATTATTTAATTTAATTTCATCATTTAGCACAACCCCTGATTTCTTTTCTCAAGCAGAGCTATGCGAGAAGAAGGGCGCCAACATGGAAGAGGAAGATGGAAATGTTAGATTGGCTGGATTAGCAGAGTTGCTGCTGATGGATCTGTGAAAGTGAATGTTTTGCCATTTGCCCGTCTCCTTCTTGGACCAAATTCTCGTTTCTTCGCATTGATGCGTTGATGCAATGCCATTACTACACACAACGAAAAAGTTTGATTAAAAAACGTCTTTGATTGGATACAAACAACACACACACTCATATGATTGGTTCGTTTTGCGGGATCGAACCCAAGAACTTGGGTTAAGTATCTAACCAACCTTCTCACACCACCAAAAAATCTTTTCCATGAGAGAGGAATGCCTTAGGAAAAATGCAATGCGAAAAAACGCATACGCCTAATTCTATTTGGTGGGAGTAAATGCTTAAAGCTAATTTTCCATTTTTATGGCTCAGAAAATTTTTAATTTAAAAAATGAGTGAACAAAAAGAGAGTTTAAAAAAAATCTAATACAAATTATAAATGAATAATATTTAACTAGCAAACTAAAAATGTGTTTATTTTGCCATTTTTCCATTCTATCTGAATTTAAATTCTAAGATCATACATTAATTACAAAATAACTTGCCAAATTTACTGCGCGTGTTTTCATCCCTCCCAAGCTTTGTCAAGCTCCCACTATTATAAAAAGGCTTTATACAAACGCGATTTTCGTCCCAAATTCAGCCCAATGAAGTAGATTATAAAATATACCATTTTTAGTTCTAAATTCTCTTTTTTTTAAATTCTAATTGGTCTTTTTTCAAATCTAATTTGTTTTTTTAAATGCTAAACAAAAAAAGGTTTTATGATCAAAAATGAGTAAATGTAGAAAAGAGAATAATAGAAAATAAATTCTAACGGTGAATTTAGAACTAAAAAAGACAATTTAGGGGTAAAAATGGTAAAATTTAGGTGCGCGTTTGGTAAAGAGTTTTACTATTTTTGTGAAAGTGCTCTCAGAGAAATGTTTTTTTCCTTTTGGCTTTCTCGAGGTGTTATCTTGCTATCATAATAGATCACGCGATTGATGTGTCGGGAAAAATTTTTTACAGACAATTATTCGGGTGATTAGAGACGAAATTGAAGAATCACGAATGCTTTACCAATTTTTTCCTAGTTTTTTAATGACTGATTTTGTCTTTTCCGTGTGATTTTTTGTGCTAAAAGTTTTTTTTCATACTCATACTGATAGTATCTTAAATTTTTTTGTTTTTCAATCTTATAAAGAATATTTCTAATGCGTAACTGGTCTGGTACTAAATGTTCAAGAGATGTTTTAAAAAATAATTCTGCCAATGATTTCACTGAACAGCTCCAAAGTTTTTTTTATGTGACAACTGGTATTGCTGTGTTGGTCTGCACAAAGGTTTTAATAAAATTTTCGACAACTATTCTCCTTTCGGTTTAAATTATAAGTGTAAATGTTGTCTTGAGAAAAAAGAAGAATTCAAAGAGATACTTTCCTATAAACACAAAGTTGAAGTGTCTAAATTGGACAAAATTCTAGAAAAAGTAGGAAAACTTAGAAGCAACTTTGAACTTCAAAAATTATTCTGTTGAAAAGCAAACTGTTAAACCTGAAACTAGCCAATGGTGTTTGAAAAAATAAGTTTCAGTTTTTTTTATACGTTATTCAAAAATCAGCGTATTTTTGCTGTTTCTCTTAAGATCTACAAATGGTTGCATGACAATGACTTTAATCTATTCCTTGACTTATCAATTCGTAAATTATACCCTTTTCATGTACAAACACTGATCCAACTTTTTTTTCTCGGGGGTCACAATGTAAGCGCGCTTCCGTTTGTAGATTCTGTTTAGAGGCGCATAATAGTAATATATGTTCTAAAAAATAGTGCTAGTCCTAATTGTGTAACCTGCAAATCCCATGCTTTTGAATCTGTCTAGAATTGTGCGTGAGATTTCAAGCGCACCTCTGCGCAAAAAGAAACTAACAGGGTTAAACTTAATACCGAATTTTATCAGGAATCTACAAGCAGGAATCATCGTTGTATTAATTTCATAGATTCTTCCTCCACCTCATTCGATGTAAACAGATCGCTTTTTTCTTTAAATAGTATAAATCTCGAAAGATATTTCAATTCTTGTTCAAACTCTTTTCAATTTCTTGGATTTAATGTAGTTAGTCGCCTTAATATATCATCCCATCCTTAAGTAGTAAGTTTGCGCTTTTGTCAAATTTTTTCGACTCTTTTTACCTTTATAACTACTCAATTATAGATGTCTTGTTTCTTCAGGAAAGTTGGAAATTGGAATGTAGAAACGATTCACTTTAATATTCCAGGATATGATTACCTAGAATGTTTTAGTGGTTAGTCTTCTCATGGTGGTTTATGGTTCTTTATTAATAACAAATTTAAGAGTAAAAAGTCACCAGGAAATTTTTCGTTAAAGATGTTTTTGAGCATATGGCGATAGAAATGCTTACAAATAAAAATAGAAGCCTAAAAATAAGTAATATATATACTACATGGCTCCACGTAATTTAGTTTCAAATACAGAAAGCTTCTTCTCTTATCTAGATTCTTTTTTACGCAATTGTGATAATGAGGACTTCAACATTTACTTGGCGGATTTCCATCTTGACCTTTCAAAAGAAACAAATCATATTTTTAGTTTTATAAATATTATACACTCTAATAGTTTAAGTTTGAGTTCTATAAATTCAATTACAGTCCTGAGTCATTAATGAATTTATTCGTGTCTGTCTAATCTATCATCTATTATATCCTTAGCCAGCAAAAAGTTATCTAAACACAAAAAAGTAGGTATAATGTGAAACATAAAAGTTGGATGACTTCTGAACTTTTGAGTTTTGAGCCGAAGACGAATTTTTATCAGACACCCTCATTAAATTGCGTAATTATATAAAGAATACAATTATCTTAACATTAATTCTTTGATTAAAGTGAAAAATCAATAGTAGAAATAAATGGGAATTGCAAAAATCTTAGAAAAAGTCATTCAATCTCAAATAGTTTCTTTCCTTGAAAGTAATAATATTTTATCAAATGCTCAGTTTGCATCTCGTAAAGGTTTGTCTCCTGAACCCTTACATAGTCACTTGCTTGAAATAGCAATTTCATATCTTGAAAAAAACTTGATATTGGGGTTATTTTTTTGGATTTATCAAAAGATATTATTAAAAGATATTATTACACAAATTAAGTATTGTTTTGTATTTATATGAATGATTTGAACAAAGTATGTGATTTTTTTTTCCACTTTTTCATCTATGCAGATGATATTACCCTTGATTTTGTATATAGTTGTAAATATACTGAAATCGATGATTATATCTAGAAACAACCATGTTGATAGAAAGCTTCTCATTGATGAAAAATTAACTTTCCAAAGACATATAACCTTTTTAGAAATAAAACTTGGTAGTTATTGTTGGCATTCTCAAACATGTAAAAAAATACTTCCCTACTAGAATTAAAATTATTCTGCTCAAAACTCTTTTCATCGCTATTATGTGCTATAGTTTGAACAATTTTGGATCTGTAATCTCAATACTCTCGAAAATCAGAAGCTATCAGAATCGCATCCTCAACAAAGTTTTACTCTCACACCAATCCTCTCTATCTTCCATTTGATTTAATAAAGTTAAAAGATTTGTACCATCAAAAAGTTGGAATTTTTCTTCTCCAAAACTTTGATGCACCCTACACTTCATTCCAAATCTTGATCTCTTACAACACAAAAAGCTTTTACTCATTTCGAAATCCCAAAACTCTGAATAAACCTAATCTCAGATTCTCTCTCTCATGAATTCTATGAATCCTATAAACACCTACTAGGTGATGAGTGCTGCTCTTCCATTAAAAAAGGTAGAGAATTTGTTGAAGCTCCACTTCCTTTCAAAATACAATCCGCCATATACCTGTGCTGATCCCTTCTTGCTTACTCACGTATCAAATCTCAGTAGATGAATGTAAAAAATAATGGCGGGCATGAAGAATTATTATCAGTTTATTTTTGCTTCCACTCTGGATTTTGTTCTTCTTGGTAAGCTAGAAGGTGTTGTGATTACAGTTAGAAACAAGGTAAATTTGATTTGATAAAATCTCTGCAATTATGGGTGGATTTGGAGATGAGAGTGCACAAATAAAATAATCGTGGTGTGTTCACTGGACAAAATTCCTTTAAGAAAACAAATTTTGAAATTATATAATAAAAAAAAAGTTCGCCCCTACCCAAAATTTTGAAGATCTGGGCCCCTGATTCACGGAATGAACACCCAAAATATGTAAAAGAATTAGACTTCAAATATAAGGATCTTCAAAAAAGATAAGGAAATGATCCTATCTCGAAGGCCTCTGGAAAGAAAAACAAAACCTTGGTTTCTATCGAATAACACTAGAATCCCTTCGCCAAAGCACGCGAAAAAGCTTCGAAATGTGAAGGGGCAAAGTCGAAATCAGATCGCTCCAAAATCATTGGAAACATATTTTCATATGCAGATTAAAAAAAGTCGGTGAAACAAATATGTCATACTTTCATTAATTATTCCAACGCTCACAAAATCGCACACACATAAAAAGCCAAAAAAGAAGTTTTATCTAAAAAGGTTACAATTCAGATTTTTAAATTTTCTTCTTCTTCTTCTTCTTCTTCAGAATTCGCGTTTTCATTATTCCGTCATCCTTATTTTTATACACCAATTTATGACAAGTAATGCTATAATTCAGCCATGTCAAACATGCGGCCCATTACAAGCAGATTTGCGGCCCACACAGATTACAGTATTATTAATTTTCTCAGAGAACTAGGTTGACTGATTTTCACTTATCATCTCTTATAAAAGTTCGCACTGCACAGAAATTTCAGGCAGCCATAGCAAAGATTGTCAATAACAAGAGGTGTCAAGCCTCGGGACAAGAGCATGTAAAGTATTTGAATAATTATTAATAATAAATGTTTATTTTGAACTGTTGTAATTTATGTGCTTTTCATTTGTAGTTCATTCAAACACATGTGGGCCATGTATGTTGCCTTATAAACTTTTTTTATATTAAAATAAAGAACAGATTTATATCCGTGCTAATTTTTTAATTAAATTATTTTGTTTAACTATACATGACTTTGTACTTGCATTTTTGAATATAATCAAACCATTACATGTTTCCAAGTTAAAAGTAAAATATTCTGCAATAATTTTTATTGAACAACTTTAAATATAATTGTAGGAGTGCGGCCCTCATGAGAACACAAACTCACTCCTTTGGCCCTCATGGGACTCCGAGTTTGACATGCCTGCTATAATTAATATAATTTTAATTTTTATATTTTGAAAATTATCGAAGAAATCAATGATGCCTCCTCAATTTAAAAGCATTTCTTTGTTAAACATATTATTATAATCACTTAAGTTGATGCCCTCCTTCCATTTTATATCATTTCTTTGTCAGACCTATTATTATTATTATTATATCAATCAGTCTAATCCATATCATTTCCTCTTTATACTTAAAAGTATTTGATAACCAGAAGTAAAACAGTAACACCTATTAAACATCTATTTCCAATATACCCATTTTGTAGATGTTTAACAATTCTTGTTAAACAAATTCCTTGTGCATTGCAAAGATGTGGAAATAGAAAAAACAAGACTTACTTATCAACGCATTGAGTGAGTCGAATATAAGCGATTGAAGCGAAATCGTCGCCCAAAATATGAACATATGGGTTCAGGATTGTCGTGTTGATTGATTTTGAGTTCTTGCCTAGAACTAAAACAGAGATTATAAAATTTAAGTATGGATGCAAATGAAAGACAAGATTTTATGAAGGCACGTGTATCTCAAACAATTTTTAAAGTTTATCATACAGAATAAGATACAAAATGAACCACATCGATTTTATTAGCAGAGTTATGGAATTCGAAATGGGATTTGTAGTACTAAAATATGAAAGTAAGAAGATCTAATGACCCCTCTTTAGCCCAAGCTGGAAGTAAGAGTTATGTTAAGAATTTGGAGTCGTAGACGGATTAGTATTTAGAATCGAAGTGGGATATTTTAGCTCTGAATTGGACACACCTGATTATTAGAAACAATCACATATTTTTAAGGACTTATTATCTTAGGCTATATTATCAATTTCAAAAAGTTTGAGAAACGAATGTTAAAATTGTTGAAGTGAAATTTTGGGATATGTTGGAGAATATTTTTGTGAAGGATGTTTAGACAACTGAAAAAGTTTTAACGAATACTCGTGATATATATTAAATATTCAAAAATGTGCCTACCCTAGCGTGTATACAGAATATTAATTTTTGGCATTCATAATAAATTCCCAAAATCAATGAAATTGTTAAAATAAATAATCAATCAATCAAAATTAAAACAAGCACAAATATGAGATAATTTTATCAACTTTCAAATACCAACCAATCAACTAAATAATAATTAAATTGATTGATTGACTGAATAAAATAGCCAACTATTGCTACACAACTACAAAATCGAAATCTACAGCACTTTTCAGTATACACATAAATGCGATATCTAATAGAAATGGTGCCGTATATGCACGACACAGCTTAGGAACCAACAAAATTTTTATACCAAATTTAAAGTCTTCTTTAGTATAGTTTTGTAACACTGTCTTTTATCGATGGAAGTCAGGCATGAAACACACGCTTATCAGAAATATGCAATCATTAGCACATTATCAAATCTTGTGCATCTCTGAGTATTATTGAAATATTTAATTATTTTATGAAAGGCATGCCCGAATTTTGCAACAAAAAAAACATATGGTTTTTTAATGAAAAAAAAACCGTTTGTAATGTGTGAAAATTTTCCAAAAATGTTAAAAAAAAAATTTTGTCTAATCTTTTTGATGAGAATTTACTTTTTTTATAAACTTAACTAAAAAATTTGGTTTAGAGCAAAAAGCTATTCCTAATTTTTGGCATTAATAATCACAAGAACAAATTTTTGGAAAATAAAAAAAAATCCGTTTGAAATTATGAGAGGATTTCGTCACGCTTAGCAAAAACTTATCCAAACGCGGCCTAAGAAGTAATACAGCTTTGGAAAACACAGTACAATCATAAAAACGAAAAATAGGTTTCTGGGGCATTCTAGAAGCTTCCTGATGTTTTTGAGAGGGCGAGTTACTCCTAAGAGAAGGGAATGCATAAATATCACTTTGTCATTACTTATTTTTACAATCTGCTGATCTATTTTCTGAAATTGAATGACTTTATGCATTTTGACTTGTAATGCCAAATAAATAAATTGCGTCATTTACTTCCTATATATTTTTTGCAGAATTCTATATCATATTTTTATGTGTAGAAGATGCAAGGAGGCGTGGAGAGAAAGGTTTGCTCTTAAAGGGGGCGCGCGTAATTCTTGTAGGTACATTGATTCTTTCAGTAATAGAATTAAATAAAGACTCGCGCCATCTTTCTACCTGCGCATTTGCTGCAGAGATGCTAGTTATGGGATTGTGCGTTACCTTGAAGCTTAAAAAAGTTGTTAGTTGTTAATCAATATCTGTGCTCAGCTTGGCATGAATGTCATGCCTATATCAATATTATTTAACTACACTTTAATGTCCTTGTATCATTTGTATTGTACGTATAAGTGTACTGATTTTCGTTTTATAGCAAACATTTAAGAATACGAACGCGTCGAGAGAGAGACACGAATACATGTTATTCTGTTCTTTCACTTAGCCCGAGCACCACTGCAATGATATTTGCAATTGACGAATGCATATTTAGCTTACCGCCAGCTCAAATTTGAATTAAGCTTATTGGACCTTGATTGGAGACCACCTGTCCACAAAGACTTGATACGGTTGTCCATAGTGATTGCCTTTTAATGCAGGTCTGGATGTGGTCTTTTTTTTTATTTAATTTTTTCGTGAATGAAACGCAAATACTGGCATAAAATAAGATAACCTTATTATTGAAGTATAGAAAAAGAGTAGGTAGCAAAAAAAGAAGGCTTATGTTTGAAATGGGAAAAAACAATCATTTCAAAAGCACACACACACACATGTGGCTTTCCTCGCAAAGAATTTAAAAAGGTACCAAAATTTTTTTATTATTATAACAGAATGATATCTAATTTTTATGAGGAAAACCAAAAATTATATCAGAGGATAGATAAGTCATTTGCAAAAGAACCTGTTTTGAAAAAGTATTAACTCCAAAAAGGAAGCCATGAAACTCATAAATACACATTGATTATTTTTTATTCTTTTGCGTATCAGAATTCTAGAAAGTAGGGCTTTTTATATGAAGTGTGCTAAAGTCCAGTATGAAGAGAACTATCACGTGGCGAAGTTCTTCCCATTCTATAATATACCCCCTTAATCTCAATCTATGACAAGGGGCCACGAACTTTTAAAATCATTACCCTAAACTATATCAATTCACGGCAACGTTGGAGCATTTGCAAGAAAGAATTCATTCTTTGAATCTTCAAATGTTAATATGGGAAAGAAAGCTCTAATGACGCCAAGCACCTCTTCTGCCCAACTGTTAGCGGATAAAATGTCAAAAAAGAGGAGTTTACTTACAATTGTCGAAGTAGAATTTGTGAAAGTCGAGGCCTTGTATGAGATTTCCAGAAGATTCTGGTTCAAAAGCAGTTATGTTTGCATCGCACAGCTGTCTAGAATGAAGCAGAAAAATGCTCAGCTACGGTGTTGACTATTGTGCTACAGACGCTTATCACTGCTGAAAATTGCTAGGATTTTGGAGTTATAATTATTGTTGAAGAACTATCCAAAATGATAGCGATAATTCAGGAAAATTGTGACCGTGAATAATAAGACGCCACAATATTTATAATACATGTATCGTTGTTAGTGTTAGTGTTAGATTTAGTGTTAGCATAGTTAGAATATCGTTAGTGTTAGAGTTAGGATATTTAGAATATTGTTAGTGTTAGCATAGTTTGAATATTATTAGTGTTAGTATAGTTAGAATATTGTTAGAGTTTATTTTAGTATAGTTAGATACAGTGGCGGATCGAGAAATTTATTATGGGGGCTATTTAATTTTTTTGCAATTTTGCTAAAAGGCTTCAGAGAATACGACAGCTGTATTATGTCTTTTAGAATTCGACTTGTCATATCGTTGATATAAACGTAATGAACTACCAACAGGTATTGTTTTATGAAAAAGCAAAATTAGTAAGGGTAATTTTCGAAGCCATTTTTCATAAGGGGGCCTAGGCCAATGAGCCCCACCTCCCTGGATCCGCCACTGGTTAGAATATTGTTAGTGTTAGTTTATTTATTTAATTATGAAGTTTAATAAGGTTTTTTATCATTGAAATGTGAAATTTGATTTAGTTTCAAATACAAATGACTATAGATTTGAGTATTTATTGTGCATACTAACACTAAAATCCTGTGTGGCATGCTAAAGCCACAAAAAGTTACATGTACCCTATTGAGAAATAAAAACACTAAATGGTAAAATAACCGCATTTAACACTAAAAAAATATTATTATAATTATATATTATTAAAAATAGCTAACAAGTATAATAATACAAGAACAGAGCACATTCCCTTGATTTTCCTATATCTTGAAAAAATAAGGTACATGTAAATAGTAAAATATCAAGGCAAGTATAAGTCAAGTAAATCCATTACAGGCATATTGTGACTACTCCAGCTTCATTATGATTTGAAGGTTGCTGGACTAGAGCTGTTGTTCTGGCTTAGACATTTATTCAGTTAGAACATAGATAACTTAAAAACTTTCTTGAATATAAAATTTTTAATTTAAATTATAACCTTTTTTTAAAATACGATAAGAACAGTTTTCATTGTTCAGAGAGGAAGGAAAAAGCTTGTGGCATGAGGGGTGGTCTTTCAAAATGGATTTTAGAACCATTATAATTTATTAAAAAGCAAAATATATCTCGAGTTGTGTATTTGCGTTTTACAATGGATTGAGTATGAAAGACTCTTCTGATAAAGAGTAGGATGATGATGAGATGTTCAATAATATCAAATGGATTGCACAATGAATATTTATTTGTGTTTTATGATCATCACCATGATCCAATTCAATTATTATCCTTTCACATGCAAGAAGAATAAAACTCCAATCTCTCATTCTTTCAGTATCTGACTTGCATTGCTGCTGAAGTATTCTTGCGAAAAAGAAATCAAAGATGCTGACGTCTTGTCAAACATATTTCAAAGATTAATTGAATGTGCAACTCCTTCATCAAAAGCTTCTTGTCTTTTCTGATATAATATGAGCATCACTACCACACAAAGTGAATGAGAATTATTAGTGTTGTCAATTTAGAGAAAAGTTGCTAAATTTAGCCATTTTTATTTCATGTTAATGAATGTGATTTTTTTTTACATTTATGGGGACATGAGGAAGGATGGTTAGATACTTAAGGTGTAATCCAGAATCGTCTTCTTTGTTAATACTTCAACATAAATGGTAGAAAAGACTTCATAGAGTTGAAGAGGAAGAGAAAGACATTTAAAAATTTTGGACAGATGATAAGAAAAAAAATAATCAATTTCAACAAACAAAAGCCTTTTCAAGATTTATTAAGGGTATTTTGTTCCCTATATTTAAGTGCAGAGGTAGAACACTTGTTTAGTCAAGTATAGAATTGGCTAGTTAAGTATCATGGAAACTAAACTAAGAAATCAAATTCGGGTAAATACTTTAAAAAGTATAATGTTTTTATTCTAAGTGTGGTTTGAAAAATAGAATTTTTATCGCTTTCGACACCCAATCACAACTATACAATCGCCGAAAACGAAGGTAGCAGTGACTTATATTTTCCAAGATTTTGGTAGCAGGGATTTTGACTAGGAATAAATTAAAAGTGCCAAGGACAAGATGTAGTCGTATTAATTCGAAATTTTGGCTGTACATTGAAATCATATCGGTTTCTCATGTGTCATAACATAAAGAACTGTGTGTCGTATAAAAATATGCAACGTAGGAAGCAGAACAATTTGGCCTCTAAATTAACCCATTTACGACCAATGTTCCTATTTTGGAACATAAGTAATTTCATCTTCGTCTGCTTTTTTCAATGACTTTGAATATAAATCGTCTGCATTTTTTTAGATATCATCTGCTTTGCTTGGTCTTAAATGGGTTAAAGTACGAAATTTTGGCGCGGAATTTAACCTTTAGCTAAATTAAATGCGACGAACTTATTTCCAAAATTTCAAGTATGAAAACTTTTATAACATTTGAAATCGTTGGTACATAAAATTAAAAATCGTTGTAATTTGGATATTAATTTTTCTAGGGTAAACATCCAAAATATTACAACTGTTGTTTTTGTTGTCGAGAAGTTATTTTTGAAACGGGAATCGAGAAATCTAACTCTCACAAAATTAAATCCTTTATAGTACATTAATATTATCCAAGTCGGAAATGTTTATTGAAGCGAACAGTGCACTCAATGTCGAATATACGTGACGTGAAATACAAACAAGCAACGCAACAGAGATGACTTCCTTTCGCTGCGCTTGATGTTTCCGCTTTCGGGCGCTATTTCCTCAAATGAATCATTATTTGTATATCATCTGGCGAACTTCCTCCTCTGTCAACTTGGACATCGGCAACAATGACAGTTTTCACAAGTCGATGCTCTATTATACCTCAGTTGATGAGAGAGGAGACATTCGAAAATATTGTAACTATTATAAACCTATGCATGCTATATGTGCTAGATAAATCAGCTTGTTCAACAAATAATGTGTTTGTTATATATTTCCTAAAAGCTGAATGAGTGGATATGGCAAAGCAGCTGACAAAAGCGTATTTTCTTGACACATCGACGTATATAGCACATATGTATGATCATTATCTATTATTGCTATTATGCAGGGATGTGGATACGTTACCGTTCAAAAAGAAATATCGCTCGTATATGAATAAAAAAAAACTATGATTCGCGGATGAAGATGTAAAAATTTTTGCGATCCGATGATACATCTCTAATATAATTATATCACATATGATTAACGTTTGCGGGCGCGTAGCCCCAAAAAATTTAGGAGGCCCTAAAAACAAAACCATATGTTTAAGAAATCTCTATATCCTACATTCTTTCATCCTTCACGCGTAGAAAGGACTGTGGGATGGATAAGGGTTAAAAATTATTAAGAAGGGGGAGGGGTAGGCCTCTCCCTGGCTAAGGCCGTGCATAATATAAAGATAGCTTATTCATGATACTTGTATCTGGTTAGATTTTTTATAAATAAAAACTTGGATTTTTGCTTCGTTACCATTTTTCTATATTATTTCATCTATGCATTGGTATAAGAGCACAGCTAGGAAATAATTGAACAATAAACTTCTTCTCCTTCTTCCTCATTGGAAACCAATTTTGGAAGTCGGATTCAGCAAAGAGTTCACAATGGGAGTTATATAAAGTCAGTGAAAATCCACGTACATGATTCAAAAATATTTCAAAAGCATATGCGGCCATGACAAATCATATAAGATTTCATTGTATGTGCTGTGTAGGTTAATAATAATAATTCATCAGAAAAGAAAAATGGTCACTTACGAATAGGATGAATAGTTGCCCATTGCAATCGCCTCCAACAGGATTTCCGTCAATTTTATGATATCTTGCTTTTTAGCTGAAAATAAAATTTGTGTCAAGAAGGCTGAATAAAGCATTTTTTATTTAGTTTTTATCTAAAGCAATCAATCATACAAAATATATAGAGAGCCTATAATTAAAAAAGAATTCCAGAATATTTTCATCAGTGCCATTCGAAAGTGTAATAAAAATGAAAACTACCTTGAAAATAAAAGAGACTATACAAAGTCTAACTAATTCAGAATTAACAAAGGAATATCCTCTAATAAAAAATTCGAGACAGAGTAACGAAATAAAATATTTATCGATAGGTCGTCAGGTTTCAAAGAAGTATGGAAAGATTGATAAGAGAGGTACTAGGACCTTGAACTTTCTAATAGAACATTACTCCTACTCTTCCTACCTTCTAATAGGATAAGGAAATAAGGGAGAAAAAATGGTTTATATAACATAAATCAAGCAATTCCTTACATGTCCTTTAAAGAGATGAAGAGTCTAGACTGCAGTGGTTCTCAAGTCGAAAGTTCCAACTTGGGAAAAATTAGCCCAAGCAAACTGCTAGACTCTAACTGAAAATTCAAAAAAGATAAAAGTCTATCATCAGGTATAGTATAATCGCTATGCTAAGAAGAAGCAAATTTTAAGAGAGATGTCAATGTATATGTCTTATTATCATAAGAATTTTTGATAAAGTAAAAATTGAAAAATTGCAAAAAAAAAACTTTGCGGCAAATAGAAAAAAAGATTTTTTCAAAAATAGGCGAAGCGGATGTATAAATTCTTGCGGATAATGTCGTGCACTAAAAAATATTTCATGTAAAGATGCATTAGTTACACGACAGTTTGCAGTGTTGTGTTGACAGAACACTGATAAGAAAGAAATTTGATCATTTTCCGATTTTATATTATGGTTATTTTTCATTTAAATGTTAATAATAAAAAAAATTCAAATACAAATTCTGAAGTTAATAATTTTTAGAAAAATAGGGGGGGGGGGTGAGGAATCATAGGGAACTCTGGGAGTAAAAAGGTTGAGATTCACTGGTCTACAGTATATAGTCTTTGTATTTATAGTAAAAATATAATGTCGCTTTTGTTATATACTAACCAACAAAAATGGAAAAAAATTGAAGTACACTATAGATGGAAACATAGATATCAAGAAAAGTAGAAATAAAGTAATTAAATTTTTGTGTGATCCAAAAGAAAACAGAGAGGATCAAACAGGTATGAAAAACAATTGTAGTTTAATTTTAAGAAAGACGTTATGTATGAAATTAACCTGTAATTAACGAAAAAGTTCAAAAAATTGATTAAAAAAAGGCTTTTGAAAAAAGTATAGAAATCCGTTCTTACCCAAGTGCACATCTGGTATAGATTTTTTTTCCTCTTTACTTAAATTCTTGGCTGGCAAAGCAGAGGATGTCACTGCCTTATTATTGTTACTTGCACCGGACATTGAAAATTTGTAGCGAACGCTAGGAAACTCATTCGTAAGTGAGGTAACATCAAAAGCTTCCTGCCTGTCTCCACAACTCGATTTCTTTCTCGAAATGAAGATCTCAGAGCTTTGCTTATCATGATGAAGGGCTGTAGATGCGATGTTGTCGTAGTGGTCACTGACGTGCATTGACGAAATCGTAATATTGGAAGACACCGAAGTTGGCTTCTTTGCTGCACTCATCAGCTTCGTTGTTTCCGATGCTTCAACAACAGAATCATCGGCATTCAGAGGGAGTGAAGACTTTGATTGACATAGAAGACCTGTCATTTCATTGGTTTGAATGGTGTGCACCGAACAAGTGAGGATATGATTCGTTGCTTCTTTCGCATTAGCTGTTGTGTTATCGGTGTCTTTGGCGTTATCGGTAGGTGTCGGTGATAGCGTCATTATCACGTTGGAGCTTTTTTTAGGTTTAACATACTTTTTTTGATGGCTTGGAAAAGTTCCGAAACAGGAAATCAGAGCTGGAAACCAAAAGTACATGGAAATAATGATCTGTCTTTGGGAGAGATGGGAATAAAATTCTCAAGGGGAACCTTTGATTGATTATTGCAAAACTTTTTTATTTAAAAAAAAAGCGTTTCAATGCGAGGAATGAAAAGTCAATAAGATTATTCACATATTTTTTTCGAGAGGAAAAAAATGTACTACTAGGTAGACAAGCGCGCTTAGCAATAAATATAAATCACAAATAGCATCCATAAGTGGGTCTGTTCTTGAAACACTTGTTTGCAACTTGCAGTTGGCGAAAATAGATAGGAACGAGATTCAATCAGTATCAAAAAGTGAAATATAATAGAATAGAGATAGATATGTATTGTATATATATTATATTACACACACAAACAACAGCAACTAATCAACACAGTGTATTTGTTGCAAGCATATAATAGAGCACCACCATCATTATCATCAACAGTAATACACACAGAGAGACAGAAAGAGACTTAGATACACACTTACTCTGCACACAATAGTAGTAGTATATATGCATTTCACAGTCGATATTTATAACAATGAGGTTCGTTTGTGAGTTGACGATGATGGAAGAGTCTGTTGTAACAAAGTTTCTTACATGAGAGGCAGGCAAGAAAGATGACGAAGATTATGAAGGATGCAAATCAAATAAAAGTTCGTTTTGATTTTGTCAAAGAAGATGACAGAAACTAAGCAATTTTCACATGGAATTTTATTTGACCAAATTTACAAAAGTGTCAAAAGTAATTTTCCAATTTAAATTTTTATAGTTTGAAGACAAATGACAAAAAAAATCAATAGAACAATTTTCTTGGTTTTTACCAACAGTGAGTATGCTAAAGAAATTATTTTTGCGTTTGGATGACCAGTCAAATGCTGGGGATAAGAAGACCCATCTAGCAGGAAAGGTATTACAGTAGGTTTTTAAATCAGCTTTAACGTTGTCAAGAGATGTAGCATAATTTAGACGTAGAGCAACTTCGCACGCCTACCACGAAGGAAAGTTTTTGGTTCAAGGAAAATTCAATATTAATATCAATTGTATATTTAGAGAACGAATTGACCGGCTTCCACTCTTTAGAGGCTAAATATCTTAGATTTTAGAAATGTGTTCGCGGATTTGAATTCTTCCGAAAAACATTTAGAAATAAAAAAAAATATTAAACTATAATTTCAAATTTTTCATCCATTCAATTTAATCAAAGTTAATTATTACTTTCTAAATATACTAACTCTAAAATTAATCACATTTTTTTAATGAATGATTAGGTTTATTAATATGGGCAGTTGTTCAGGGGACAATTGTCCGGTTAGGAAAAAAGGACACTGGCCCAGTTTTATAATTATTCTGAAGAAATTTTAAATTGGTTAAGGATGTTACTTCGTTTTAAGGTTGAATAGCTATGTAGTTTGTAAATATGTTGGCTAGTCCCTTTCTCTCATATAAAGAAACTACCGTAAACTCCAAAGTTGGATGAGTCAAAATTCTGGTTAACACGAAGTCGAAACGCGGTTCCAGTCTCAGCTGTATGTCACATATGTTAAATTCTTCGTTTAACTCGAAGTAATTCACGTGTGCTTTGACGCCAGCGTACAAACTTTGAACCTCGGTTAATTCAAACTCAAACGTGTCAATTCTCTCAATAACAATTTTTAATGCTCTCTGCTACTAGTTGCTAAATATTTCAGATGCTTTGAATATCAACGTTTTAATAACAAATGAAATAGAAGTGTGAATCACGTAATATTTCGTTGTAAAACATTTATAGCGCTGAGAAAGACAACGTTTGCAGTCTTTCTTTATAGGTTAATTCTTTGGGCCCTGTAATTTTTTGGTTATTCGCTTCTATACTTTTTCTAGCGCTTTCATGTCTTTTTTACAGCTTGGCTGTGCGATAACATTACCGCATTCCAGAATAGGGCGTATTAACGCTAGGAGTAGCTATTTCTGGTTCAAAGGAGGACCACTGACGATAAATTGAGTGAAATACAGCGTAAGCTTTAGAGGCTATTTTCGAAAAATGAGGCTTGTATTTCAAAGAATTATCAACGATAATGCCTAAATCGTTTATTTGCAAAGTACGATAATATTTTCAAAAAATTTTTTTTTTAAGTTTTTTCACTTTTAAAATAAATATGAAATACACAATATTAAAATTGTTTTTTTTATAAATTTTTGAAAAAATTTTTTTTTTTTTTTAAAAAAAAAAAAAAAAACCAAAATTTTTTTGATAAATTAAATATAATTTTTTTTAAATTTTTTTAATTTTTTGAAAGTAGAAACAAAAATTTTTTTTTTGGGGGGCCCAAGGGGCAAAAACCATATATTTTTTTCTTTTTCCTTTTTTTTTTTTTTTTTTTTTTTTGTGTGATTTTATCAAGCTTTATATTTGCTATCTTCAAATCTCATACGCCACTTTATGATTAATTCGCCTTCCTATTGCCATTGTGAATGATATCAATATACTTTTCCTACATCTCCACTTTATTTCCTTCATACTGTTAGAAGAAGCATATTGTGAAAAAATGAATTCATTCTTTCATTTTAATCTGTAAATTTCAATTATTTGATTTGTGGAGCACGGTATCAAGTGCCCCACATAGAAGCAAATAATTTTATCCAGTTAGCCAAGTTGGCCAATGTTCCAAGTTTAACACAAACTAAGTATCTCTTATAGGTCTTGTTAATTTCAAATCAATTTGAATCGCGATTTACTTCAAGCGCTTTGGCATTGATTGCCTTATTGCAATAATAATTCACTCTATTTATATTTCAAAAAATGTTTTTCCTTACTTTCAAAACATTTAACATAAATGGGCTAACAAAGGTCTTTATTTTTGGTTTCACTGGATAAGTAGAACCATAACATCGGCACATTTTTTTCTGGTGATCACTGTGCAAAACACTTGAAAAAGTACAAAAGTTTCATAATCGTTGTTATATACAAAATAAGGTTACAATTCTAGTCCGGTCTTATTTTTCATTGATTTAGGCGCCATTTTGGACAATATCATCATTTTTTATTGATTGTGTTACACAAAATGGTAAAAAAAAATTCAATTTTTTATACAAAAACTTTTGCCACTTATAATTATTCCGAGCGAGATATTAGCAGGATTTATAAAGGAATGATGCCTGTCAAAATTTGTTCAAAAGTAAGCGCGGACTATCATGCATAATGATTCGGATCAAAATCATGACATCCAAAAAATGCTAAAGAAGACTTTGAAAAATTGAGGAAACTTAGCAGAAACTTTCAGAACTAAAATTTGATTTTCCCAAGAAACTTTTGCTACGCGATTTTATTGCACTTTCTTATGAATAAAAAGGGGAAAGAAAAAAAAATTAAAAAGCTACTTGGATTACGGCCGCAATAAGACAATTTGAATTTCAGACTCTAAAAAATATCTAGTGATTGTAGTTTCTTGAAAGATCTTTTATTTTTCTTCGTAGAATAAATTTTTTTTAAGTTTAATATCGACAGTTGATTCTATATCTAAAGTTAAATATTTTTTTAAAATTGTATCTAAACAAGTTTTCCTTATTTAATTGGGTATTGTCGATGCTAATAATTTTTTTACTCTTTTACTTCTCCTACCATTTCGTCAGAGCAGTAAACTTTAACCCTATTAGCCTATTTTCATTTCCTCAGTGACGGGGGGCTATATGGCTAAGGTTTTTCTTGAATGATTGCAAATTTTTACAAAATTTTCGCGCGAATCTACTAAATGATTGATTGCGAATGTGATCGTGACATTTATTTTTTTTTATAAAAATCAATCAAACTTGTCAAAAAATTGATTGATATATGACAGCTCAACTTAAAAAAGAACCTTTTATATGAATTTTATATCCTTTTATATTTTTCTATTTATATACACCCGTTTTCATGTATGCTGAATACAATGGTCACGTTTATTTTTTTAAAAAATCAATCAAATCTTGTCAAAAATTTGATTGACATATGACAGCCCAACTGAAAGAATTTACTCTTTATTTAAGTAGTTATAAAAAGTTTTTTTTTTAAACATTTTTGATTAATTTCCGACTTTTTTAAAATTGTGGTCAGATATATTATACTGATTTTTGAACGATTTGTTTTCATGCTATTCTCCAAAGACTATATTCAAATTCTGGATTATCAAAAAGACAGATTTTCGAATAAAGTTTTTCTTTTTTTTTAAATTATTTTTATTATCCTTGACAGTTTTTAATAAAGGAGATCATTCACTTTTTTTTAAATACTGCTAGCAATTATTAAATAAAATAGCAAATTTTATGCAGAAAATTCATGTTGAGGTGAAAATATTTTTTATTTTAAGGAAACGATACGACAACCAAATGATTAGATATAAAAAACGATCAAATTTTTATTATAAATAAATTATGTTTCAACTTTATCATCTTCGTTCATTTGTATATTGTTTGATTATACGTATAAAAATTTCTCAAAATGGTCAAACACAAAACTTATTTAAATTGATCGATTCAACTTGTTTCGAGATATTGTAGAGTGAATGGTATATAAACGAACTGTCTTTCTCCTTCAAATAAAATGATGTACATCAAAATATGCCTCTACAGAGTCCTTGTTTTGTATTTAATTAATTTCATTAAAAAAACCACCTCATTGAATTCGGTATAAAATCCCGTTTTTAGTTCTATATCATTTCCAGTTATATTTTCTTTTTTTGCAAATTTGTTTTGCCTACTTATAATTCTATTTGTTCTGTGACAAAATAAATTACATATATAGCTACGTATAACTATTTAATCATGACGTCGTTTATTTCAATTCAAGTGTTTTATGTCAATCATTTTTTGACAGGTATGATTAATTTTTATAAAAAATAAACATCACTGTTGGATTCAGCCTACTTGAAAATGGGTACATATGTGTAAAACATCTGATTTGCAAATTTGATTCACGCTTACAAGTATTTTCAAATTCTAAATCCAAGAACAATCTTTAATTGGAATTGGCATTGTTGATTTGTTATAAAAATGTGTGTATTTCATGTAAAATTTGAATAAATCAGACTTTAGATGTAAACCGCAAATTTTGTTTTTGGGAAGAATTTACACTTATTGGTAATTTTGAATCTAAATGCAAAAACAATCTATAAATGAATTTGGCATTGTTGATTTGATATGAAAATGTGTATATTTCATGTAAAATTTGAATGAATGTTCTCGAAGACAGATTTTAGAAATAAACCGTAAATTTGTTTCACACTTATAGGTATTTTTAATTTCTAAATTCCAAAAATAAGTCCAAAAATGAAATCAGCATGCCCGATTTGATATAAAAAATATATTTCATGTAAAATTTGAAGGTATATTTTATTAGATATATTTCTCATCAATCAAAATTTTGATCGACATTTGCCAAAAAGTAACCATGTTTGTGAAAAAAAATTAAACTATAAAGTGTTATGTGTTCAAAACTGTATACATTTATAAATTTTCAAACGAGTATATAATATGAAACCAAAGTTATAAGCTTAACTAGAGATACCGCCAGAATTTTGCTGAAAAAGTTTAACTTTTGATTGCCAGATTTAGGCATGAAAAGGTCATTCAACTGCCCCGAAAATGGTATCAAAAGATGCAGCTATCAATTTTAGGAAATTTCATGAAGTATGGTAGCAAGAGATGTAGCCAATTTGGTACAGGATAAATTTTAGTAGGGGGGGGGGGGGACTAAAATAGCCCCCGTCACTGATAGGGTTAAATGAATTTTTTGTAATATTTTTATATTCTTTTCAATAAAATTATAGTTTGTTAAATTTACTTTTGAATAAGTTAAATTAATCATTATTTGTTATTATTAAAAGTAGTTGTAGTATAAAGAGTAAGTAGAAATACTATAAAAAATTATTTACATCGATATGATGTCAAATAATTACAACAAATGCTGAGATTAAGACTATCTGCATTTTGTCTGGCAAACATAGATGTGTTAGATGGAGCGTAGTTAGCTATGTAAATTTAGTAAGTATAGACATTTTAGTGTGTGGTCAAAATCTAAAAATGGGTCCCTACGCCAGAGCTGTCCAACCTGCAAACGGCGAGCCACATGCGCTAGCAGAGTAGACCCTTTTTATATGGCCTTCACGCTTCATTTGTTTAAATTATTTTTCATAAATTTTCAAAATTTCAGATCAAAATCATGAATGAAAAATACCTTGGTATAATAAAGAAAACATATTTGCAATTTATTATTATGCTTTAAAATTTTTCCTAAAATCAAATATGTTTGCGGCGAGCAAAACCCTAGCCGGACTCCAACGAGGCTCGCAGCTAAAAATGATTGCCCACATATGTTCAAGACTGATTCAGATGTTACCACAAAATTACGTATTATGCTCAACATTATTGCCACATTCATTAAGAAAAGGCATTGAAAATTGCTGTCATATTTTGTACACTGAATCTAATGTTTTTTTAGAGCCCTTGATTACACCATCTCATTATCAGTGTAATAATCAATCAGTTCATTATAGAGAGAAAAAAGTTAAAATTCCTGTAATGAGGTCAAGGAGTAATACTGCACTCCTGAATCTAATTTCTTTATACACCGAAACAATTGCAGTTTCGCGAGACAAATCTAGATTACATGCTTTAGGTGTAAGGTTGGGTGAGAGTTTATTTTTAAAACTACGCGTTACCCTCAGAAATTTTATGTGGGTGTGGAAGGATATTTCAGGCTTCATCAAAGATGCACTAATTTATATGCAGCTGATATTATTCTAGATCAGAGATTTGCAAGAAACTTTGTACGACTTTGCAAAGCTCAAAAATATACTTAAACAATTGGATGAAAATATTTAACTTTCCTTTCAAAGGTTTTAGAGTTAGAACAAAGTATGTAATATGTTTATGAGTTTTTAAAGTATTTAAAATTTGTTTGAAAAAATTTAGTTTGGAGTTTTTTGACTAAATTATTAAAATGGCTGCAGGCAATTTGTTTTATATTATTAAAAAGTGAATTGTTTGATAATAATATTTTTTTAATTTTTAAAGATAAATGTTGACAAATCCTTCAACTTTTATTTTCAGAAGTTTTTATTTTGTTCATAAATTTTATCTTTTTTTTTTTTTAGATTTTAGAATATTTGACTATGCACTCAATACCAAAAAAACGACAATACGAGAAAGCTATACTCAATCTGGCTTTGCTCTTCTCAACAACAATGGCATCGTTTTTCCTCAGTATGTAATATTGCACAAAGTATTATCAGTGGAGTGCATGAAGCCTGTTAATTCTTCCTGCTTTTCTGAAACGCTCTTTAAATAGTTGTCATCCTAATTGTAAGTTTTTTTGTGCTTTTTTAAGCAAACCAAAGCACGTGTTCATCCATCTCAGTCAGTTGAATGAAGCCGGTTTATGAGCATCTCACACGGTATCACTAAGAATAACACAAGAAAAAGTTTTTCCATTAGAAGTAATGCTGCACAGAAGGTTTCATCAGCACCTCTTTCAAATGATACTGTTCATCGAGGAAGAGTAGATATGCCTGAAGATGTCAAGCTGAAGAAGGAAGCGTCTATCGGAAAATTAGCAATCAAACTTGATGAGACGAGTGATATTGTTACATGCACCCAGCTCCTTGGGCGTGTACGATATGTCAAAGGTCAAGATTTTAGAGAATTTTTGGACTTGTCAAATGTTAAGTTCAACCACAAAAGGTGAAGACTTTGCCAACGATGTTTCATCGTTTTTTTTCCGAAAGAAGACTTGATTTGGAGCAATGTATGTGCACGCAAAACTAACGGAGCACGAGCAATGCTTGGCCATGGTTCAGGTTTTCGAAGAAAAGTGAAACATCTCAATTGCATGTCGTATCGATATGCGCTGGCATCAAAAAGACTTCCATCCGATTTGAAATCACTGCTTGATGATGTTGTGCGTGCTTATGGTGAGTCTGTTGTGCCAAGAATTAGGAAATAATGAAGAAAAAGTGAGTTGAAATCCGGTAGTTCTCTGATTATTGAAGGGAAATGTAGTAGAAAGAGTGGAATCACTGAAAAAAGAACACACTGAATTCTTCAAATGAGATAACAAGACGCAGAAGTCAATGGAGTTTGACAGAAAATTATCAGATAGAGCCAGTGGCTTCAAAAGCTTGCCTATTTAAGTGACAGTTTTCCCGCCTAGCTTTATTTAATTTATCACTCCAAGGCAGGTTAACCACTGTGATTGATTTCATGGACAAATTGAGGTCCTTTATAATGAAGCTGAAGCTTTGGGAAGAGAAGGTTGAAAATTAAAATTTTACTATGTTCGAACTTCTTAGTTCAAACTTAATTCTCAAGCTTGTAAAATCATATCTACCTGCTCTACAGATGAGTCCAGGCTTATTTTCCTGAATTGAGTGAAAGTGAATCAAAATTGATTAGAAAGCCTTTCAGGATAGATGTTCATCTTCTCCCAGATGATATGCAGGAGGAATTCTTGGAACTGATTAACGACTCTACTGCAAAAGATGCATTCGAAACACTTTTCCTCAAAGACAAGATTTATTATTCAGAGACAAAAAAACATTTATAATCATAATATTGGTGTTAATTGAGGAGTCTTTAGAATGAATCATTTCAAGGTGAACTCATGAAATTTGACAAAGGAAGTTAGACAAAGGTATCCATTGGTATGTCACAACTTTGGCTAAAAGGAGATGTTTGCAAGTATTCACATTAAAAGATAAGCAGGTTAAAACTTCTCTTCTTTCATTAATTTGGACAGTCTAACTAAAATCTTCCACGAACATGTATTATTTACTTTAAAATTATTATTTATGATTTTAAGTTTTCCTTGACTCCGGCGCTCCATGACACAAAAAGTCACTCTGACTCTGATTCAAATACGCTAAATTTTATGTGCGTGAGCAAAAATAAAAGTTCATTCATGAAAGCCATTGATAAACTTGGAAAGTAAAAGATGTTAAAAAAACAACAAAAGTAATAAATGTGGAGATATGCAGAAAGATTTTGTGCATATGTCAAGAGCTCCATCAAAGATAAACAGATTTATACACAATCATCATTTCAGATGTTATAATATTCAGAGAACT
The DNA here is from genome assembly GCA_030549495.1 of Nectonema munidae. Taxonomy (NCBI): domain Eukaryota; kingdom Metazoa; phylum Nematomorpha; class Nectonematoida; family Nectonematidae; genus Nectonema; species Nectonema munidae. Next base: position 259,468 of record JAUIRK010000511.1, read on the forward strand.
TATATGCTTAATGTATACTCAGAACACAAAATGCCAAACTTAAAATATTTTTGAACACTCTATTTTTTAAATCGATTTATTTTTGGTCTAAAGGTCTTTTTCTTCAACCTTTTTTACATATGGGCCAAGATTTAATAGAAATTAACTCTATTTCCTAAAAAGTTTATTTAAGGGGTAAAACGATACAGTGTATAAAAATGGAACAAGCACAATACTTTAATTTTTTGAAATCGATGCCAAAGTGTACTTAAATATAAGTGTATTAGTGAGATGTTTGTTGTTGTTTTCCTTCAATTCAGAAACTTAAAAGTAAAGAGGGCCGCATCATTTTTCTCAAAGCCCGAAATGAGTCCTGGGTTGAATAAGCCTGGTCTAAAGCAAACTACACACATTAAGACAATTTGATTTAAAAAAATAACTTTTCGATGATTTACAGAATACCTTATTTTTTAAAACTAGAGTCGATTTATTCACACAGCGAACTGTATTAAATATGAAAATTTAGCTTTTAAATGTGATATTAAACATTAATAATGTTGTATTAGTTAAAACTTATTTTGATTACCGATATAGACAGGTTACTAGATATTTTACAGACAAAAGATTTATTTGATCTTAATAAACGTCCAAAACTACATCCAAAAATGTTCGCATCGTTTTTAAAATACAAAGTTAAATATTAGTTTGGTAGTTTATAGTTTAGGAGTACAAACATTAAAAGATAAAAATTCTGAAAGTTTTTGGCGAGTATCCAAAGTATAAGTTAAACTTGCACATAACTTTTTTGACTCAAGCGTGCGCACTGATTGGCTGAAGAGTTAACCAAACCAACGAATGAAAAAATCAAAATATTACGATTGACAGGAATAACAGGGGATGATGACAATTGGTCAGGAAGAATGGAATAGATTTCATTGCTTCGAGTATTTTCATCCATTTCCACAAGACAATTAGTAGCGTTATTATCAGTGCCGCCTCCATTTTTCAAGCGGTTGGTATCGCTGATTGCATTGCCCACACTGTTCAAAACCAGAGTTCCGTCTTTCTGAAGAGTTGGCGAAGAAAATTTGTGTGCTAGAGTAATGTGTATAAAAGTGTGCTTAAATATTTTAGTTTTAAGTTATTTAACAATAGTAATATTTCTCAATTAATCATTAAATAAGTTATACATTTTCTGAAAACTATTCAAATGGACATGGTCATTTTTCTAATAGATATGTCCATTATAATCAGGGCCCTCACATAAAAGGGGGACAGAGGGTTCTCATTGGCTCGGGCGAGAAATATAAAAAAAATAGGTATATGGAATGCACTTCACTCAAATGTTACAAATGAAAAAAAAACTTTTAAAATTTGCTATCAACTCTAATGGAAATTTACGAAGTAATTTAGTATAACTTTTAGAAGTTCTAGTAGAACACACCTGAAAGCTGTCATTCATTTTGTAAGATTATTCTTTAATTTTCTTATGATACGCGGAGATTGGGGGACGGGCATCGCTAAAACGTTTGCCCTGGGCCGTAACATAATGGAAAATTGAGAAAACTAGACAACAGCTCAAAAGTTTAAACTTCTTAACCAAAAGTATAGGCATTCTGAAACGAATTATGATAATGTTTCTTAATATTGAATGTGCGTTTGCGGCTGGGGATTCCAAAAAGGAGTGTTATGAGATCGCAAAGATTTTTGGAAAATGATACAATACCGTTGATGTGGATTGATATCAGATCTGCGTGGAAATAATAGATTACCTGATGACCGAAACAAGCATACATACAAATATTATTAAACATAGACATGCCCGTAACTAGAAAATTTCCAAACCAGAAGATTACGTTCAGAGTGCTTAATCTCTATATACTTAAAGTTGTCATTTGTAAAAGAGATCATTCATATGTTCTAAGATTAATCTAAATCGATAAAATAATTACAATTGTATACAAATATTTTGGAGATTTTATTGGAATTATCATTAATCAGAAAAATTTTGTTCGGTCAAACTGTCCCCTATCTCTCCCATCTGGTTACGGAAAATATCCAACAATAGATATCGATAGATTGTGCGTTTTAAGATGCAATTAATTAGTTTCTTTACAATACACAAACCGAGATAACTATATAGAGTGCAGGTTTTGGCCATTATAGATTATTTATATATGAGCTAGGCAATTATTATTATTAGGATATAAAAGAATATTTTAAGTAGTGTCATATGATAGCATATGTGATTTTGGAACTAATTCTGACGAATCATTTGCATCTCTAACTTTTTCAGGCAAACTCCTATTTAAACAATATAAGTTGTATCTTTGCAATCTGTTTTAGTACGGCACTAAAAAGATATCTAATAACATCTGCAATAATTCAAATTCTCTTGTAATATCCAGAATATTCAAAGAAGTGAAGACGAAAACAAAGAGGAATAAAATTACTAAATAATTTTCACACTTTTCAGCATGCTTTCAAAGATGGATTTGGGACTACCCAAGACTTTAAAGAAATTCTTTACTAAAAGTAAATGCTTAGCTGGAGCGACTAATAAATATGAAAAGTTAAATTCTTTGAAGAAAAATGTTCATCTCAATTCCTTGATTTTAAAACCCTCAAAAAATATATTCTTTTAAAAAGTAATCTAATTTGATCTGAATCAAAATTGACAATTTTTGCGCAAAAAAACATTTGAGTGGAAAATAATTGAAGACTTGATAAAAGTAAGATGTTTTACAAAAATAACGGATGCATAAAAAGGAGTGATATATCAAGAGTGATTTTTGAAACACGTCTCTACAAGGATCAACTTCATGTGAACAAATTTTAAAACGAAGATAAAAGGAATATAAGCTCTAATATTCAAATTTGCAACACTATAATGTTAAAAAGCTTTGATAAAAAGATTTCAAACTTGTGGAAGACAACTTTTTGAGAAGTGTGACTTTAACTATTTAAATCCTCGTTTTAAAGAAAGGGGTCCATTTTAACATTTTCACTATATTTTAGCAGAAAGATTGAGACAGAAAAAATTGGAAAAGGATGAACTGAAATGCAGAAAATGCAAGTCTTTTTCTAAACTCTTGTATTGAAAATATTGAATATCTTTTCTCTCGCAAGCAAATCGAACTTTTAGATGCTTCAAAAAGTTCAAAAGAAATGAACAATTATGAATTACTGCCAGATGCTAGAAATGAACATAGAATTCTTTAATGGTAGCAACACAAAAGAAGAAATCTTGTTAAAACTATTTCATTGTTAGGGACTGTGACTTGCGGAGTCGATGATTTTGAAGAGATAGAAAACGTAACCGGTGTCAGGAATATGATTTTCTAAGTATTTGAATTTTGAATCAGATATTAGTATTTTGGATATTGGATTTCAAATCAACGACCACCCACCTCCTTGCCTATAACAACTAGTTCAAACTTTTTCCAATTAATCAAGATTGATAATCCGTTCACAAACGTCACTTTTTATCGTTCCACTAGGTATAAGCTTGCCAGACGTAGTAGATTTATTAAAATCTGTAGTTGTTTTAGTAGTATATACAATTAAGAAATGAGTCGGGAATTGGGAGAAGTTTTATTCCAAAACTTGAAAAGACCAACATTTATTGCATGAAGCTTCTATCTGTTTCATCAGATAATGAATAAAAGCATATCTAACCTAAAAAATTCACAAAAAGTTATTTCACTTTTTAAGATGTTTTAGTTTTCTTTAACATTACCCTTCGTCCAAGGATCTTCCACTAAAAAAGCCTAAAAAAAGCCGTGAGTATATATTATATCAGAGTTTTTATTGAATGCCTTTAACAAAAAAAGGTTTTGAAAATTGGCGCTCTTTTATTGCCAATTGTTATAAAATGTGAAGTTTTAGTCATAATAAAATATGGTCCGTCTATTTAGGTGCTGGTCTCTCAATATATCGAAGAGATATAATAACGACTCGTGTTCCATCTGATTTATTGCTTCTTAAATCACGACACATATGGGCTCTGGTTTAGAAGTCAAAGGCTTGATATAGTCGGCTATTTTTGCAAATAAATTTAATTGTTAGGAAATAAGTGATTGATTTCTCCAGGATATTTTCGCTTGCATCGAACTATGAAGAAAGGGGGATTGATGCCGAATCGAACCCAAGACCTTGAGTTATCGAAGTCCAGTATCTAGCAAACCTCACACACGCCCAAGCTAAGATACCAAATTTATTATTATAATAACATTTAAGTGAAGGAAAATTAGCTGGAATGATGAAAGTATAAGAAACATGGAAAATGTTTTAATATTAGTGAGGCAATGAAAATATAGAAATAATGTTAAACATAGCAATCAACTAAAGTAGTATTGGCTTATTTCCAACAAAATTTTGTTCCAGCGATTCAATCAGGAATCTTAAATTTGGCAATTGCTTGGGATTTGGCGTTAAGAAATGGCGAAGGCACAATTTTACAAAACCAGCATTTGCTTTATCCAATCAAATGTGAATTGATTGATAAAGATGTGCGAGAAAGAGCGTAATTAAATTAGCGATTTTACTTTGACAAAAACAATTCATCAATCAACATTAACAACTCTCTCTCTTTCTCTGGGGTAAAGAATGATACTGCGATGGCATGCATTCTTCATATTCCTATGTACTTCTTCTTTCTATACCCTTTCAAGTTCAGATTGGAAGCAAGAATAAATCAAAATTTTGTCTTAATAACTAAAATATTTTAGCAATTACTTTAATTCAAAAACGAAAGCAATTTTTATGCATTTATTTTGATTCAATTAGCCTACATAAAAGTCTTTTAATAGGCTATGCTAAGTCATTTATTATGTCCATATAGCCTAGTGTTAAATTTAATCGGAATTTTTAAAAAAATTTTAAGCCTATTTGACCCCATTTTTAAAATTATTTTTCACATATGAAAAATTCTTATTCCTGATACTATCTAACTCATTTCAAAAATGAAAAAAGCAAATTTACTTGAAAATGCCTGTAACTGTCGAATCACGTTAAAGAAGTTTCTCACAACGCACTTACGGTCTACAATTTCGTTGACAATAATAAAACGATTCATCATAAAACTACTATAAAAGATTTTGCGGATAAAAAAGCAAGAAAAGTCTTTTTCTAAAAATCTGTGTCTAATGATATATCATTATACTTGTAATTACCCTTTTTTGGTATTTAAAAATAAAATTTCATGTTGCCTATCAAACTTTTGCTATATCAAAGATGAGCAAAAGCTGGAAGCAGTGACAAAAGTAAAAAAGGAGATTCACAAGCAAAAGTCTCAGGAGAATTTGGAGTTTCAGAAGGTACACTACGTGGTTGGATTCGAGATGGACAGAAACTGAGAGACTTCGTTAGAGATTTGGATGCACAAAATGGGCTGAAGAAAAAGGGAGCAAAGTTAGATGCAGATCCTGCCTTGGATAAAGCCACTTTTGATTGGCTGTCTCAGAAGAACAACACCAATGTACCCATTTCTGGCAGCATCCTTCAGGCTGAAGCTCAGAAGTTTCACAAAGAGATTCATGGAGAAAAAGATACTGGGTTCATAGCTTCCAAGGGTTGGCTGCAACGCTTCCAAAGACGTCACGGAATCAAGTCAAAGTCACTCTCAGGAAAAATTTCTTCTGCTGACACACAGGCTGCTGAACACTTCCTTCCTTCAAAGATACCACCAGTTAATAGAAGCAAATACCTACAGTTAAGAACAGATCTTCAATGCTGATGAAACTGGGCTGTATTACAAGTTCCTTCCAAGAAGAACTCTGGCACCCAAGACTAATGAGTCAGCTTACCAGGGACTGAACAAGAACAAGGATAGGATGACCCTTCTACTAGCTTGCAACGGAGCAGGAACGCTTAAGATCAAGCCCCTTGTGATTGGCAAGTCAAGAGCTTTTCGTTGTTTGAATAATGTCAACATAGACAAACTCGCTCCCTGTCATGTATACTCATTCATCTAGCGCCTGGATGACATCTTCAATCTTTGAAAAATGGTTTTTCAACATTTTTGTTCCATCTGAGGAAGAAAAAGCAGTACTACTGCTCGATAATTGTCCTGCCCCCCCCCCCCCCCCAGCAGAGTATCTTCGATCCCAAGATGGAAGGATCACAGTATACTATCTTCCAAAGAATACTAAATCTCGCTGTCAACCACTTGATCATGGCATCATCAAGGCAGTGAAGAGTAACTACAAGAAACATATTGTTCAAACCATCGCCGATGAGAATGCTATTGTAGATTTCTTGAAAAATTTTTACATCAAGGATGCGATTTATTCTACAGCATTTGGGCATGGAGTGACTTCACACAAAAGTGTATTATTAACTGCTGGTACAAGGGTCTTCCATATCCCAAGGATGAAGATGAAAACTTCTGGGGATTCTCTCAGGCAGAAGTGGAGGATCTCATGAAACAGAACTTGTTCAACATTTCCGAAGAAGAACAAGAGCAACCAACCTTCCTTGAGTGGATGAAAGCGTGGGAGGAGGATGAAGACAACATCTCAATAGCACAGCTTCTCACAGATCAGCAAATCCTCAGCAATGCTGTGTCAACATTGGCCAATACAGAATCACGTGCAGCTAAATCACAACAGACTGCTGAGCTACTCACTTCTGATCAGGTTGATGACGAGATGGACATACAGTTTTAAAAGAACTTAAAAGAAAAGGAATTAAAGCCATTGGTACTCTTAGAGAAAACCGTATCAAAAAGTGCCCACTGATACCATCAAAAAAATTAACAGAAATGAAGATAGAGGTTTTTATAAGTGTTATAGTGATGGAGATGTTGCCATTGTACAATGGAAAGATAGCAAGGTTGTATTGATTGCATCAAACTATCTTACAATCGATCCAATATTTGCAACAAAAAGATACAGCAAGAAAATGAAAAAAAAAGAGTAGAAATTTCTCAGCCAGCATGCTTTCACGAATATAACATTGGAATGGGAGGTGTGGATTTACTAAATCGTTTTGTTAGTCAATACCGCCCAATTATCAAATCCAAAAAGTGGTATTGGTCACTTTTTATAAACACACTTAGTATTGCACCTGTAGCAGCTTGGACAATCTACGTTGAACTTGATTGCTTTCCAAATAAAGACCTTTTAACATTCACTCGAGATATAGTCCATGAGTTATTGACTAAAACCAGAAATCACAATACATCAGGGCCAAGTGGAAGAAGATTGACTACCTTGAAAGTTGATTTACATCATCCTATTTCAGCGAAAAGCCAAGGAAGATGCATGCTATGTAAAAAATACAGTAAAAATGTGTGCTACTTGTAACATTAGATTGCATCATAATTGTTTTTTCAATTATCATAATAAATTGTTAAGTTTCTCATTTTTCTACTTTCCAAGTGTGATAAAATTTTTATACATTTTCGTAAGCAGTATAAAATTTTCTTTAAAATTGAAAATTGGATAAGTTTGAAATTTTACGAAAATTTTGTAGGGGGACCTATAAATAAAAAAAAATCTAATTTTTTCAGTGTAGTATGTTTGAATATTGGGTATATTTTATGAATTTGGAGAAAATGGAAAAAATATTTAATTATTTATTTTATACGATAAAATTCAGTGAAAAAGCAAATTTGTGCATATTGTTCAAAGGTTTATAAAAAAAATTTAAAAAAATTTTCAAAAATGAGGCATGCAAAATGTGGGTAGGATCTCCTTAAGATAGGCATAGTTAAAACTATTTTTAAAAAATTTCCTGCATAAAGTTTTCTTTCAAATTTAAAAATTTGTAAACTTTGAAACAAAAATTTTAAGAAATTGTTAAAATAAAAAAAAATAAAAATAAATGTGTTTTTCAAATTTTTCAATAAGATGATGTAAAAATTGGAAAAAAAGTTTGTTTTGATGAAAAATGTCACCTTTTTGAAAATTCAAACCTTTTTTATTTAAATCTTTTATTTATAAAAGTGCTTTAGCCCACTTGAAATTTTTTCAGTTATACATGTCGTGGGAATTCAGGATATGAGAAAATTTTGAGTTCAGGTACGGGGCAATGAACTCACTCTCAGGTCATTTCACTTGCACCACGTGATAGCGCTATCGAAATGAGGTAGGTTAACATTTTATAGTTTGCAAAAATCGTTTTTAATCTAAAAGTAATTAAACTTTGAATGCAAATATTAAAAAAATATAATACATATAAATGAGTCAGATCCAAGCTTCTGCTAAACGTCCCCCACAAAGTAAGTAGGTTAACCATTTTTGATAATAAGCTTTGACCATAAGTGACTTTGAGTGTCGTGTGGACATTGATTGCAAACTGGACAGAGTGGATTTGTTTGTGTTCATTCTGATACTCATTTAACTTGTGTATATTATTCGTTTATCAATTTCTTGAAGGCACACAATTGTGAGCTCCGTAAATAAGAACAGATCTTATGCACGATGAATAAACCAAGATTTTTAATGTGCGATAACTGCCCTTACTGCAAAAAAACTCCTCAGACTTTGAAACTTGTTCTAAAATCAATTTCACTGCGGAAGTTTTAATCCATTTTTCAACAGCAAGATCATGAACAATAAAAATTTTCCTCTCTTGCTCCATTGATTTGATTGATGAGCTCCATTGATTTGTATTTTTCCTTTACAAGACGTACACATTGAATATTCATTTTGTTAACTTGAATGATGATTTGGTAGAAAATCTTGCAGTGACGCGAAAAACTTTCAGTCGATTTATTAACAAAAGAAAGATGTTTATCAATGATTTACAACTTCGCATAAAAGCAATACATTTCTTGTATTTATTATAAATAATAAAAAGAAAACAATATATAAGATGTAGCAAAAAGATTGGAGTCTATTATTTTAGTAAAAAAGTTCCATAAATTTTTCTGAGTGGTTAAAAAAAGTTTTGCAAAATAAAACTAAAAATAGTTACAATTCAAATGTTTTTTTGAGAGTTTAGAAAATTTTTAATAGTTTAGATGCAAGTTGGGTGATTCATTATTTGTATTTTATAATTGTATTTAAAAAGGAAAAATCTAATTAATGTTTATTGAAAAATTCAAAAATTTCCGTGCATCATTGTGTTCTTTTTGAAGAAAATTGCGTTAAATGTGAATTAACATTTTCAAGTATTGGAAAAAAAATTTATTGACAAAGACATAGAAAGTTCCTTATTGAAAACTTTGAATTATTTAAGGAAAATTAAAATAATATAAAAAAACCTACTCAAAAAACACTTTTTTTCTAAAAATTTCTTTAAAAAAAATTCCGAAAATTTTCGTTATTTTTGTTTTCGAGCTATTTGACTTAGCAGCATATAAGAAGATTTCAAGACACGAGGAAAAAAAATTGAAAAACTCTGGGAGAAAGAATGAATGTATGCATATGTGATTTACCTTCATCTTCTTCAGTGACGGAATCATTGGAACACTTGTTAGCGATAGATGCTGGATCCAAAACTTTAACTGCTGAAGACTTTTGAGCTAGAATTAAATGAAAAGTTCGGAGAAAAAAGTGATATTTTTTCTGAAGTAAAATAAAAGCCTACCACTCGAAGAAAAGTTTCTAGTCGATATCATTGCTGTGAGAATGGCGCCCTACATTAAAAAAAATATCATATTCATTTCATTTTCCAAGATGGTGGTAAACTGTTACACAAATTGGGAATTTCATAGAGTGAAGGGTATGGCGGGAAGACAAGGGGCATTGTGTAATTGTGGTCACGTGGTGTTTGTGGACGATATGGCCTGGAGAGAGTAAGAGAAAGAACCATGATTTACGATTATATGGATTACAGGTGAATGCTATGCTAAAGCTCCATAACTACCAATTTTTATTTTTGAAGGTCAAATCAAAAGTCTTTTTTTCATCTTTAATTTCTACATTCTTTATTTCGTAGTTGTATATTTTCTCGACTCTATTTTCCTTTTACATTAATTTACATTTGTATATTTTTATTTCAAGGCAAAATCATTTTAGCATTTGTACCAGAGAAATGATATCTAAACTCCCAATTATGCCATTCAAAGTGCTCACAACTCTTTTCCTGGGGTCATAGATGCACCAAAATTTGGAAGATTTTTTTTATATTTAGGAATTTATGTTATTGTTTTATATTTAGGTTTTGTCATACCCAACCCAACCCCCCATCCTCTGGAAGTCGTATGAGATGTTTATACGAATCATGTAATCCCTTATGTAGCATTGAATAGGCAAAAAAAGACATCAAGATAAATTGGATAAATAATAACGCATCTAAAAAGTGTTTTAACATTTTCTAAAAAAATATAGTTAAAAGGACTTTTACGTCTGTCTGGCTTTCCATGGTTTTCTATATACTCTCTCTTCTAGCTTTTAATCGATATCATATTTCTCTCTAAAGCCATTACTATTTTATTTTCCAAAGTAAATATTTATTCCCTCTTTCAAACTTTGTTCAAGGATAGCAGAAACTTTCTTTCCTTTATTTAGAAAACTTTTAAAGTTTCTTTCCGATTTCTTATAACAATCCAGACACATATTTAAATAAAAAATTGCGTTCTTCAAATGCGCTTTTTGCAAGGGGACACTTGTTAACAAGAGTACGAAACCCGGCAAGCAGAAGGAATACCGTAATAAAGTTCATCTAGCATCAGTTAGAAAGCATTTGAACTACTTCAAAATGAAACATCAACTCAAGCGTTGTTCCATCACGTAGTGGAAAAGAAGACCGTCATGGAAGGCCTGAACGTGGCATGTGGCAAGGTCCTCACCCTATGGGAGAGGGCCAGGATACCGACACAGTGGGTGGATGCTTGCGTCAGGAAACTTCGAGGAACCCACGGCAAATACCAAGCGCTCAAGAAACACCGGACTCGTGGGCGAGAGTCGGACCGTGTCAAGGAGAAGATGTTCCTGGATGACCTTCAGGATCTCTTCGATGTTGCCACAAACGATGCCCTCCAGACCATGACCAACGAAGAAGACAGGGAGTTCCTCAAGATGCAGCGTGAGGACGTCTTCTCGTGCAGCATTGCAGGGATCGACGCAAAGAAATCTGGAGTCGAGGCCAGGCGTGGGAAGAGAAATGAGCAAGAAGCTGCTCTCAAGCGGAGATACGACGAACAAGAGGTCAAAGTTCAAGGGGGCGCTGCTGCCTTCAGTTCCAGCTCCACATCGTCGGAGGAGTCACAGGGTGATGACGACTACCGACCTTCAACTTCTGCCTGTACATCTGGTTCTCCTGCAAAGAGGCCCAAGAACATCTTCACATCTCCTGAAGTCGTCGGCGCCTTAGATAGAGTCAATCTCCCAGATCGTGGTGCTGCGTTCGTCACTGGCGCTGTTGCACAAGCCCTGGGCCACGATATTTCTGATCTGACGTTGTCCCGAAGTTCTATACGGCGGTCGCGTAGTCACACACGCCAAATCCAAGATGAAGAAGCACGGAAGAAGTTTCACGCAGCTGGTCCCCTTCTCCTGCATTGGAACGGGAAAATGCTGCAGGAGATGGGAGGGAAGACAGTGGAGAGGGTTGCGATTCTGGTAACCGGTCAAGGATTCGAGAAGTTGCTGGGTATTCCAAGCGCTGCACGAAGTACTGGAGAAGCTCAGGCTGCAGCGTGCCTGGAATTGCTTGAGTCTTGGAAGATTCGCGATGAAGTAGTCGAATTGGTCTTCGATACAACTGCAAGCAACACTGGCCTCCACAAGGGCGCATGCGCCCGGATCGAAGAAGGTCTTGGAAGGGAGTTGGCGATGTTGGAATGCCGCAATCATGTGTTGGAGATTGTTCTCTCTCACGTCTTTCGAGTCGTCTTTGGGGACACTGGAGGTCCGGAAGTCGCCCTTTTCAAGCGTTTCCAGAAGGAGTGGCCGACCATCAACAAGCAAGGGTACATAGTGGCTGAGGATACCCTCTTCGAAGGACATCTGGAGCAGCTCCGCTCCCAGATGAAGGATTACCTGGCATCTGCCCTGGCTGATCCAACGAAGTGTCCGCGCGAGGACTACTTCGAGTTCTTGCAGCAGGCAGCCCTGTTCCTCGGAGGGGGCACAACGACTCAACCATCAAAAATGGGCGACCCCTAAATGATGAGATAGAGAGACAAAATTTTGCATGTAATTCCTTTTCATGAAGTGTAATAAAATTAGCCCTGTGAATTTGGGCATACACAAGAAAAGTTTGGGGACCAATGTACTAGGGAAAGAGAGCGTAAGAAATAACCCTGAATGATGAGTATATGGCCGGTGTGCATCTAACACAGTGTTTCTCAACCTTTTTTTTACTCATGGACCCCTTGACTTTTTTTTTCTTGGTGGACCCCTTCATAAAAATTGGGAAAAAATATTTATTTTAAAATTCCTCACTAATAAAATTTTTGAGGTTATGATAAAGATTAAATAGTATATACTTAGAATTCATATTGAGATGAAAGCAAATCTAATGCAACAATTTTTATAATAAAAAAAGAAAGACATTTAATGAGATCCCTTTGGTTGATGCTGCTCAACGAGTTCTTTATATCTGGTTGCATTGATGTTAATGCTAGTCGTAAAGCACCTCTTTTTACGATGCCAAGTCTATTGCGAGGTTTTTATAATAAAAACCGTTATGGGATGGTTTTCTTCATGAACCACCAAAATATCATTGTGGACCCCCAATTTATAATATTTCGCCTGTGGAACCCCTGAATTATTATATGGACCCCTGAATTATTTATTACTCAACTAGTAATATTACTACTTATTTTTTTTCAGCGATGAAAAGGAGAAATAATAAAGCTACACTTTATGGACGAATGGAGTCTTAGGCAAGTTTGAGAAAAACGAATTTCTACAAAAAGTTTCAAGAAGATTGGTAAGACTAATTCAGCATGGCCTATCATTTCAATGTTATGCCAGAAAGTTAGACGTGTTTAGCGAGTTATAACAAATTATAGGCTACACTATTAATTTAAGTCATAAGTGTGTTTTTCTAATTCACGAATTTCCCACTCATTTTGATAAAAACCTAATGGACTCTTACCTACAAAACTTAAGATTTTTGTCCTTAAATAGCATTTTTCACATTTCAATAAATTTTAGATTTTTGTTTCGAATAACAAATAATTTTGGGACAAATGAATTATTCACCTTTAGACCACATGTTCATTCTAATTTTCTTTATTAAATTTTCAAAATATAAGAAATTATATCAGCAAATTAACGCCATCTAAATACAATAAATGAATTTAAAATATTAATTTCTTGTATTTGTTTTTTTAGTAGATACAAAAATTGCGTACAGAAGGCATCATCAGATATCCCAACAAGCGGAACACCATTAGTTGGCTTTTCTCCTGATGAAGGGTGCCAACGATATCCCCAAAGTATTCCTGAATATGTAAGGAATTTAGCATACTTCTCATTTATTCAAGTATCGTCCACTACACAGGCCCGTAGCCAGAAAAAAATTGTAGGAAGGCCAAAAAGCAAAAAATAGATATTATCAACAAGGTTCCCAAATGTCTATGTTCCATTAGATCTCAATATTAATATTTTCTTAAATCTTCATCTGTAGAAAAGACTGTGAGATGGCGTTAAGATCAGTCGGTGTAAACCTATAAAATTAGTGTTTTTTTATGTAAAATTTCTCCAATTCTCTTAGAAGTATTATAAATTTGAAAATTTTAAGGATTCTAGTTTGTCCTTTTGCAATTCTATTATTATTTATTTTGAATATATAAACTTCAAAATAAATTCTACTTGCAGTATTTCTCTGGTAATTATTTTCTTAATTTATTTAATAAACCAACTTTAGGTGTTTAATTCACTCAAAATATTTCATTTGTCAGTAAATTAGATATCTCGATAGGACCTCCATCTTTTTGGCTACAAATTCGTTATCGGCTGGTAGTCTCAACGTCATTTCTTCTATAATTTACAGTATGTAATTTTGCTATTCATTCTATGATGATCCTTTCTTGGTAGCTCTTTTTTCATTGAAAATTTATTTTCTTCAATGTGTGTTTGAAAAACCTTTTTTAAGGTTTTATTTTGAACAGATTTTTTCCTCTTTCAAAGCATTCTGATTAAAGAATCTTTTGGATGATCTTAGACTTTTTTATCAGTATCGTGTATTTTATTATCAGGCTTGAATATTTGTCAACCAATCTCAGTTCAAAAATTTTTTTCTGATGAATTATTCTTGATGTTCTTGTTCAATTACAAAAAGTTGTCCACGTTCTTCATCTAAAAGATTGATGCTGCTCCACGCGTTTCTTTATATTTGGTTGCATTGAAGTTAATGCTAGTCGTAAAGCACCTCTTTTTACGATGCCAAGTCTATTGCGAACTTTTTATAATAAAAACCGTTATGAGATGGTTTTCTTCATGGACCACCAAATATCATTGTAGACCCCCAATTTATAATATTTCTCCTGTGGACCCCCTGAATTATTATATGGGCCCCTATGGTCCATGTGGACTTCGGTTGAGAAACCCTGATCTAACAGATCAACTGTTACCGATAAACGCTATACGAAAAGACCATATTTAATGATCTTTGATATCGAAGGGCAAATTAAAAATGTCTTTTTTATCTAAGATTTCCACATTTTTTTATTTTGTCTTCAATTGATATTTTTATCCAAAAATTTATTCTCTCTGAATTTTTTCTTTAAACTCTCTCTTCTTCTTTTTTGAACGATTTAAAGAAAAATCGTTCGTCAAAAAAAGCAATTAAGCGCAGTAATTTTACATTGGATAAAAACTCCCAATGCAATTCAAAATTAACTAAAATAAAACTTTTACTAAAAAAAGTAGTTAATTTTTTGTTAAATTAACTAAAAATTAACTAAACTTATTTTTTTTGTAAACTTTCTGTAAAAAAAATTTTGCTTCAGCAAAAAATTAGTGTTCTAACTATTCCCAAATTTATGAGCTGATTTTTTAATACAAAACTCAGGTACAAATAGCCAAACGTTTTAAGGCCATATGATAAAAATGAAATAGTATCCAGCATGTTAACGAGGAGCACAGAGATATCGATAGTGGACAAGAGGTGTTTCTTATTCTCATGAGAAAAAAACTTAATAAAGAGATGTGGCTTAGATCGCGTTCACTTTTATTACTGTATCGCATCTTATTTGTAGTGAAAAAATGAAGTTCTTTCTTGTTATATAGAATGAAAATTCGCTAAAGTTTTTCCACTTAGAAGGATATCACTCATTATTGCTTATATAACTTTTAAAATATATCTTCTATGTTTATAAACATAAAATTGGACAAAATTTAAAATGTACAGTTGGTGTAAAGCGCTAACGACAACATTGTATATGAAACAACTATAAAATCAACATTTGCCACGTGTTGATTTTATAAGCCTTTATTTGCCCCATCTTTTTAAAAATGGAAATAGCATTTTTTTAAATTAAAAATTACCTTCAATTTACGCCTGGCATTGAATCTGCGTAAGCAATCAACAGTTTGTTGTCTATGAACAGCGGATGCGAATTTTTCTCGGTGCTAAAATATTTTTTAAAAAAAAGTATTTTTTTAATTTGAGAAAAATAAATTGGAATACCATTTGTAAATTCCGGTATTCACGATTACTACTTTTACCATGACGTCTAGCAAAAACTTAACAGTACTTGCCATATTTAACAAATATATAAATGATATTTTAAGGGAACTTAAGAGCCAATAAAGTCACAAACTTTTTTTTGTTACTTTTTTATTTTAAGGACGCGCTCTATTTCTTTGGGGGCTGTGTAGTTTGTGGGAAGCAGCACAGCGAGGTATAAATAACTAAATTTAAAGCATGAAAAGTGTAAGATAAAAATTTATTAAGTTTAAAAACTCAAAAAATCGATACTATAGATTTAGAAAATCATATCTCGACCTTTCTATTGATTCAAAGTCTTTTCGGCATATAATAAAAAAAATTTATTTTATATTTATTTATTATTATCAACATAGAAAAAATGCAACATTCAAAAAATGTTTTTTGAAAAATTAAAAAAAAAGAACATTTATATGTTACGGGAGTTTAAAAAATTCAATGAAATTAATGCACAATAAAGTTGAATTAGAGTCAGAAAAGTGATAATTTTCACTAGATTGATTTGTTGATTTTTCTTTTAAAAATCGCTTTTTCGAGGTGATCAAATATTCGAAAATGATCCCTCGATATCTGAAATTGAGTAGGGAACTAATATAAGCTTAGATGAGAAATTAGAAAAACTATTCTTTACCCAAGGTCTCATATCAAAAAGTATAAAAATAAAAAATTTCCATTATCAATTAAAAAAAATGAAACGCAAAAACCTGTTAAAGTATTGATTTCAGAGTTTTTAAACTATAATAAATTTTTGATAAACCCAAGTTTTTACTGGATTATTTATGTTATCTTTGATCCAATAAAGTATAATAAAATGAACTGGGTAAAAGAGAATACTAAGATATAGCAACTCCTAAGTTTTTAACTTAGGATTGTCATGTTAATTGGATAGTTCTTTTACCCTAATATCATACATAAACACACTGGTGTAACATATCACAAATTCAGCCACATGGTAAAGAAGTATGTTAATGGGAAATTTCTGATTGGGACATTCAGATCGGGATTAGGAAATGAAGATCAAAATGATTTGAATTTTATTTTATTTTGAGACTACTTAGTCTATTACGAGGCTAACTTTTTAAAAGCAACAACAAGAAATGGTTTTATGTAAATAACACATTTTATATTCTTTTTTCTCACATTCAAAAATCTTTTGAAAACTCAATTGATAAAATGCATTGCTAGCCTCAATTGGGATAGGCCTGTCTGACGGCCAGTATAAACTTTCGTTAACCCCCAGTAAAGACAGTTTCTAGTTAAGCCTTTGAGGACGAGTGTCCGAAGAAATGAAAATCGTCTATAAATAATATTATATAATATATACAAATAAAATAAAGTACAGATCTCTGAATTGCATATCTAGTTAAAATGTACTTTAGTTGAAATTTCCTATCAATAGATATAGCAGAATCGAAGTGGCATATGGCAAAAATATTTTAAATAACATATGGCTGTAATACTGTGTTTAAAATTGTAATACGGTAAAAAAGGTGAATCATAAAATGCAATGTAGTTGATTAAAAAGTCTCATGGTTAAGATCTGATAAAGTTAAAATTATAAAATGTCATGTGGTTAAAGTTTTCCATTACTCATTATTAGCACGTGTTATTTGTTTACCATAGTTAAAGAATTTCTATTCTTTTCCTTAAATATTTTAAAATAGAAAAGAAAGCCTACGTTTAAATGCTTTGCAACTTTATTCTCAAACCGGCATATCGCTGATAAATAGAGAAAAGGACGAAAGAAAGAAATCATACGATGATCCAAGGATGCTTTAAAGCTTCTGATCCAGTTATGCGTTTAGAAGGAGTCAGATTAAGCATGGCATTGATAAGATCTTTAGCATTGGGCGTAACAGTGTCCCATTCAGGAGAAGGAAACTAAAAACATATGAATGCTAGAGTAGATACGACAAAATTTCATCTAACCATGGACCATTTAAGTATATGATATAAGCGTATAAATGTACAATGAAGGATAGTTTGCTCTTCTAAAAGAAGAATTTTACATCATCTCTGTAAGATTCTGACATGAATAAATGTCTTATGTAATATGGGTATTACTCTGGGTGGGCATTCATCCTCAAGCCTCTTGTATATTGAATATTCTGAAAAAAATCTGGGGAAAATGCTATAAATCTTTTATTCTTGATCCGCCCTTGCCGTAGGCTTCAGCCAATAGTGGATGTCAAATTTTAAAAGGTAGGCTTTTGTCAGAGACGTTGTCAGATTTAACTAGAGAGGTAGCTCTTGATGTAATTGACACAGGTTCCATCATAATACAAGTTCACTCATTAGAGCTCACTGCCAGTAGTTAACATATGTTCTTAGACATTATTGATTTTATCATTAATAAGAAACGGTTTACAGGATGAACGATGGGTGCGGAATTAGAAGGAAAATATCCTACTTCATTTCCAAGTACTACTTACAAAAATCGGACGTACAAAAACCAAAATCCGAAAAATGAAACTTTTTTCCATTTTTTAAAATGCTTAAAAATAGATTTTGACTCTGAGTCCAAGTACGCAACGCTAGAATGAACTTAACATTTCTAGTCCAAAAAGAGGATCCTTAGATTTCACAAATTCATTTGATTGATTGCTACATTTTGAAAGATTAAAATTCTTCACGAGAGTTATATAGCTAGGGGAATTTATTGACAAAGACATAGAGAGTTCCATATTACAAATTTTGAATGATTTAAAGAAAATCGAAAAATACTTCATATGCTCCAGATTTAATTTGGGCGTACAGCCGATGTTGATCTTCGTCCCAAAATGGCGGATAGCCAACGAGAAGTATGTACAAAATTACACCTTAATAAAAAAACGGTAAAAATTAGGTAATAAATTTAAAAAAAAAATCTGAAAAAAGGCATTGGAATTTTTTATTATTATTATTACTTTGGCCATGACGATGACACCATGGAAATACCTCTCCGCACCAAATAACACAGGAAAGGGCCTAATCGTTTATTTCGTGGAATCGGGATTCTACACAAACGTGGATTTTTTTGAAGAGATTTTAGATCTCTAAAATTTTTCTCTTCAATGAATATCTAGTCAACTTTAATAACGCCAAAATGAGAGCTTGATTGACTACAAAAATTGGGTGCTAGAGAAATGTTTTCTTTCAATAGGCTTCATGAAATATAGAATAAAAACCTTATTTCCGCCAAAATATTATTCTTAAACTGGTGCATAGATGAAGATAATTTTGAAAACATATGCAATTGCTCGCAAAACTAACACTACTAGAACTTTTTTTACTCGCAAATCACGAAAATTTAACTTCGGGGAAAATTTCTCGATTAACACTACTTGAATATTAATTGGAAAAACGGTGTCAAACACAAACGAATATGGCAAAAGAAGGATTAGATTATTAACACACAAAGTGCGCATATCAATATAGCATGCTTTGATTTAAAAAAATGTGGAATACCCCCAATTAAAACAATCGACACATATTTTGAAAATCTTCCAAAATTTTTACAGCGATTTTTTTGCATTACTTTATCCGATTTAAACGAGGAAAAGGCTTGAAATCGAGTAGCGTATGGTAAGGTTGGGGGTAAGGCGTGTGTGATTTTAAAATGTCAAAAAACAAATAACTTTAAACTTTTAGATGGTATGAAATATTCTAAAGATAACAAACTAAATATTTCAATTTATTGTATTTTTTTTATCAGTAATAAAAAATTTTCAATCATTTTTTATCAGTAAATCTTTTAATTTTTAAACTTCCATTTATTTTGATGAAATGTAACTATTCTAATGCTCTACTACTATTTATTGCGGTCAGACTAAACACCCCAAAACACGGCAAATAATTTTAAAGGATTATAAAAAAAGATGGTTAGACTAAAAACATCACTGGACAAGCGAGGAGAGGGAGACCGAAAAAAGATGGGAAGATGCTGTTAAAGAAGACATGAAGGAAAGGAACCTGGAGATTGAAGATGCTGAAATGAAAGGAAGATGGAGACGTCGCTGCAAATTTAAGGGCGACCTTGGCTCGCCAGGACAAAGACCTGCTCATTAGAGCGAATGGATGATGATGATGATGATGGTTAGACTAAAAAACCCCAAAAAATTAGAAAGTTTTAAGGAGTTCTTAGGATTTTTTTTGTAGTGCTTTATAAATATTTGTCGTTTTTTGCAATTTTTTGAGGTGATTAGGGATTTTTGCGCTATTTTGAAATGTTTTGGGGGATGCTTGCAGTGTTTTGAGGAATTTTTAAGATCTTTTTTGAAGTGCCTTAGAATTATTTCCCGTGTTTTGGGATGTTTTGAGGCGCTTTGGATTATTTCTGGGTGTTTTGGGATTTTTAGTCTAACCTTTTTATGTAGTGCTTTAGAACTATTTGGCGTTTTGAGGTGATTCCTGTTATTTCTGGGTGTTTTTATCTAACACTCTTTTTTGTAGTGCTTTAGAATTATTTGGCGTGTTTAGTCTGACCCTATTTATTGTGATAAAATGATATAAAATTAAAGGAGCCATTTTGGATTGGATAATTAATAACTATTTAGTTTGTTAATGTATATAATGAATATATTACAAGTGTTTTTAAAATGGAAGAATATATTTTTATAAATGAAATTCCATATGTGCCTCCCATTCAAGGTTAAGACACATCCGATTATTATATAATAAATGAGCAATTTTCCGCTATTTAATGTATGAACGAGGAGGCACATATGGAATTTCATTTATAAAAATATTTTCTTCCATTTTAAAAACACTTGTATTCATTTTATACTCTTAATCTATATTTAAAAATTCAGCCAAATTCAATAAAAGTTTTAATGCCTCCAGAGCTTTGCCAAGCTCCTAATATTGATTTGAAATTTTTTTTCAAATTTTTCTTGATCGGATATATATTTATTAAAATTTTTTGTGACATTTTATTTCCAAAAATCCTCCTAAAGATTGTGACAAGGCAAGCGGTTGAATCTCTTTTATGGCTGAGTTGCCCGATAAGAAGTATTTACTTTCTTTATGGGCGAAAACGAAATCTTTTATTTTTCTTTCTTTCAACAAAGAAAAAAATAGTTATTGTTAACTTTTCTCACAGCGCCCATAAAAAATATCAAAAACTTATTTAAGGCGATTCTTCGAAAATATCAAATTCATTAAGAAGTTGAATAAGTGCGGCTAACGAGTATTCAAAAGTTGCCAAGCTTATAAATGTGTAAAGCATTCGTTGTTAAAATTGTATTTATGAATCAATAGGTATTGATGGAAAAACACATATAAAAACTTTACCCTTTATTTAAATGCTTATTTTTATTTATGGTATTGCAAAAAATAACCTACAATTTATATTTAAAGGTTTTTTTAACATAATATATACCAGTGTTTCCCAAACTGTGTGTCGCAAAAACTTTCCAAGTGTGTCGCGAGATTTTTTAGAAAAAATAAAAAAGATACAGTTATCCCTCAATTAGCTTCCTCAATTGGCTTTTCGGCATTAACAGAAATCAAATCCAAAAAACGAGAAAGACTTCTCGGAATTGATGATGAAATACGAGTTTGTTTGTTTGTCGCCTTTGGACCCTCGTTGGAATTTAATTTGTTCTCGAAAGCAAGCTCATTTGCCACACTGAATAAAATTTTATTGTTATTGTTGTTGCTTGTTCGCCCAGTTTCCTTCTGTTGCTATTTTAAGCTTAATGTTTAATGGATTACAAGGATATTGTTAATTATAATACTTGAATTAATAGTTTTTTTTTGAAATATTTGTTTGGTGGTGTGTCGCGAAATTTTTCTATGTAAAAAACTTAAATCTAGCGTAAATATATTGCTGATAATGTGTAATTTCGTTGAAACTCTTGACTAGGCGTGTTGAAATTTATTAGTTAAGTCAATTATACTTCGTGATTGATTTATAAAAAGTGATGAATTATTATGTATTGGAAATAATGAAAACGCATAAAGTGGTTTGGTTTGAAAAGCTTGAAAGAAAAAGAAACAAATGGCGAAATGGAAGCATCAGTTGTCTAAAATCTCCTATAATTTATGTATCCAAACGAAATTTGCTATTCGTTTATAACGGAAAAGAGTCATATTTATCTTGCAACAAAAATGATTAAAATGAAATAATAAAGAATGAATAGAATAATAATTATTATTGATAGAGTGAGTAATTGCTCAAATTCTTAGAAGCGGGAAGATTCAAGGGATGATTAGTTTGTCTACTACACATCAAACCAGTATGGATTGCTATCTATGAAGGGACATCTCTCTCTCTTACTTACACAAACGTATATAAGTCATAGAAAGTCGCGATAAAAGAATATAGCACTACCAATAAAATAGAAAGCTTATATCATTTTCTCATGCATATCTCCTCTACTCTTTGTAGATTTACGCTCTGTTTTTAACAAAATTCTTCGCAGTATCCAGAAATGATATTGCGAAAGAAAACGACTTGTTTCTTCATCATCACAATGAGTGTATTAATCACCATGGATAATAATATAAGCAAGCCTTATATGATTTTCCTATGGAATTCTTTCTACTGTGATTTTAATATTCTGTCTTTATTCCAGATTCTAATATAGAATGGATAAGATCGAAAGGCGTATTTGGAATAAGAGCATGACTTAGAGCAGTCGTTCCCAACCTTTTTCTTCTCAACGCCCCTTTGACTGGAATTTTTTCACCCTCCACCCCATGTTTAACGATATGTAAAAATAAAATACTTTTTTTTATAATAAAATAAACAAAAAACAAAATTAAATATATTTCATAAAAAATTAAATTCAAAAAAATATGAACCATGAAAAATCCTTGAAAAATCAATGGCTTCCTGGCTGATGATGATTTGTTATTATTTCATTCAAATTAGGACTTATTTTTGTGAGTTTAAGTCTTAAGTCCCCTGGCTCATCTATTTTTAATTTATTTCTTTGTTTGTTTTTCAGATTACGTCCAAAGTTTTGGATGTAAAAATCGCCGTTCTACCCAGATGTTTTCATATCTTGATAAAGTGAATGAAGCTTTTGATTCAATGTCATTTTGTAAGTCAATCATTTCATCTTGAATTTTATAATTCATTTCTTGGACCTCAAACTTGAAAGGATCAAAACACCAGTCAGCAACTTGAAAATCAATCAAGTCTTTCAACCTTTAACTTTTATAACATCATCAACACTTTTTATGCCTTCTTTAAAAATAGAATTAAGATTGGCAAACTGATGAAAATTATGGAAGCGCAAACGGGAAACAAATATCTCTAATTTGTTGATGGATCCACCAATGATTCCCTCCTAAGCTTTCATTATGTTTGAGTTTGAGATTAACATCATTGAATTTTCCAAAAAATATCAGCCAGGTATCGTTGTTAATTGAACATATGTTTCCTTATCATCATCTTCGAAAAATTCTAAAATGCTCTTATAAAGTTCAAAAAATCTTTGAAGACAGTTTCCTTTCGAGAGCCATCTCACTTGTGTGCATCAAAAGAGAGCTAAGCTCTTCTTCATTTTCCATACATAGATTTTGAAAAAGCCAATCTTTAAGTGAGATCGTCTTCATTTTAATAATTGTTTTAATAACAATTTGTAAAGGTTTGGTGACATCGTTTTACCGAGGAGATGTTGTCTATGAATGACACAATGAACCGTTAAAATTTCTGGACAGTTCTTTTCAAATGAGCTAAAAAAAACCTTTGTAGCGGCCAACCATTGACTGTGAGCTGTCTGTTGCACACGCTAAAATATTTTTCAATGAAATGCTCTTTTCAAGTAAAAAGTTTTCTACAACCTTGAAAATTGTTGAACCCTTTGTATCACTAGCGAGAGACTTCCCAAATAAAAATTCAGTAAATGCAGAATTGTCATCAATGTATCTAATCATTGTAGATTCATCTATCTGTAAAACAAATTCTTTAAACTTTAACTGGTCACATAATGTAGTTTCTACGTTTTTGACATTTCATTAATTCTTGCCAATACTGTGTTGTTGCTAAACGGAACAAATGAAAGTAAATTATTATGACCTGAACCAATCATTATGCCAACAAATTCTTTGATACAAGGTAGTACCAAATTTTCTCGAATATTATGTGTTTTAGTTGATTTCGCAATTTGTAGAGAAATTTTGTATGATGTTAAAAGACCCTTTTCAAGATTATTTGAACTTTTAGAAATATTAATACTTAAACATTGTTTTTTATGTTTTTCCTTCAAGTTTTTGAAATACAGTTCATCTTTGCTATCTTTGTCAGGGTGATTTTTTTCCAAATGGTTCCTTAATCGGGAGGGCTTCATCGCTTCATTGGAAAATGATTTCCCACAAATTAAACATAAATGCCATTTATCTTACTAGGACATTGAATAAAACCAAACTTCGAATAATCAGAGGAATATTCACATTTTCCCCCTTTCAGACATTCACAACCCAAGCTATTTGGCATGGATCTTTGAAAACAAACAGTTGCTGCAATATCCCTATAGCCTTTCTAACACAGAAGAAAGGATTGTGTGGTGTAAGGAAAGTTCATCATCACATGGTTGTAGTCAAAAGATAACATCTCTATTGTTATTCACTCCCACTATGATGTGCCTATGCCAAGTTCGCATATTTACGTAAGAGTCTTACGTGTCGTCTTGTTATATCAGAGTGTGTCAATCTTATTAATGCATCATTATGATTGGCCAAATAGAGAAGATATGTCTATGATCAAATGGAAAAGAATAAAAATATTTTTCTGATCGTTATACTTCACTGTAAATTATATATCAAAAATATTTAAAAATTCGGAGAGAAATCTTGTAGAACGCCCCCCCCCCCCTCTTAGTGCCCCCGACATTAAACGGTGAAAATAAAAATTATAAAGCCCTAAGGGGCGATAACGCCCAGGTTGGGAACCCCTGCCTTAGAGTATTGAATGATTACTGAATAACCAATAAAATCACATAATGATTAGTCAATCAATCAAACCTGAATGTATATAGCTTATATTGCATCAAGTAGATAGACGCTAGGTAAGGCACTGAGTATATGCTGAAAAGAAATTGTCTACACAAACTACCCGCTACTGATTATTATTTAGTGTATGGTGTTGTCGGAAGAATCGAGAAAACCTATATAAGTATCGAGCAAGCTTATGTCCAGGGTTTTAGTAGCACAAATAGCAACCCACCACTGTTGAAATCGATGATAAAAAAAGAAAAAGAGATAATAAAAACAAAAAATAGTCAATTGCCACTAATGCCCACTTATTTAAATTTGAATGTTATATTATAGTATAAATTTTAAGCGTTTTAAGCTTCATAATTGACATATTAAAAAGTTGCAAGTTTCCAGGTCTTCAAAAGCTGTGAGCGTTTGTGACGTATTAAAATAATTTTTTTATAGCAAAAATAACACATCATACTTTTAGATTTTGCATTTTATTAACAATATACAGTTATACTGCGCTTCTCAAAGCACATCAGTTTTCGAAGAAGAAAAAACACTACAAAGCTCGAACAAATTTCGCTTTTTGAACGACTAAGCCAAAAATGCGTTAGCGAAGCAAGAACAAACTCAGTCAATAACAAGCATTATAAGCACGCGTATATTGTGTTTAGCGTTTCGTTGTGAGTTATAGATAAAAACAATTATCGTATATTTCGGTGTATAAGTCGACCTTTTAGCCCTACAAAATCGGCCCTAAATTGAGGGTCGGCTTAGCAAACCTTTAAATCTTGTGGCATATTGGTGCAGGAAAACAGGCCTAACATTAGGCTAATACCCACGATAGCCTCGATGGGGCAACTACCGATGTAAATACATGTAGCTACTAGTGTAAATAGAGATTCTTGTTAATACTACCTTATATATTATTTCATATTGTAGTAGGTAGAACAAGATTTGTAATAACAGACCGGTAGTCTTTAATTAATGCAAGGTGTTTTATATATATATGGTAACTTTTACACTGCTGCCTAGGCTAGCCGATAATCTAGGCGAGTTCTGTATTTTAGAGGACGACTTATACCTCGGATATTAGCAGAAATCATATAAAAAAATTACCCTCATTTTGGGGGTTGACTTATACATGGAAATATACGGTATACATTATTGAAAATCAATCAGAGCTTGTGAATCAATTTACACAAATTCTGAGAAAAATGTTATCAGTCTTCGAACAATTCGTTATTTAAATAGCCCCTCAGAATAGATCGTGTTAGAGACACGAAGTAATAGTGTATTTAATATTAATGAAATAAAAGTTTCCTTATGGTTTTATACAGTTTTGCTATAAAAATTCATAAAGATCATTTTCGACCCACTGCCCATTTTGGGGAAATTAGAGCTCGCTTTTATAGTCTTAAATACTTTAAACACTAATGTTGGTAATAATATAAATCTATATATGCCTCTTTCACTATTTAAAAAATCGATAAAATGATACCACAGGCCCATATGTCAACAGGTTTGCCATATGGCTCTCTTTTCAAAACTTCAGGGGACAAGTAGCCAGGAGTTCCAGCAAAACCTAAAATAAAACATTTTTGTTCACAATCCATTTTATTTTTGGAACGGATAGAAATTCGTAAAAAGAAGAAAAAAGTTTTTTTTGGTTATACAGTATACAAGAGAATTTTTATGAACTAAAGGCGAAACTGATACTTTCCACTGGCTTAATATGCTCATATTGGACACTCACAACAGTCATAAGGAGGGTAAACAATTTTTGACACAGAAAAAAATCCCTTTTTTGACTTTATAACAAAAAAATTTAGACTTTTTTTGACGTAGAGAAAATTTGAAGTTATTTCAATTAAAAAGAGTCTACTTATATTATATTAGATTAATAAAAATATTGAGTAAAATAAGTATAGCTTTAACATAATATTTAATATTTTTGTTTCTTGAAAGTTTTTTAAATTTTTGTTAAACTAAAAACTCCCTTTTGAACTTTATGATCCAAAAAATTCCAAAAAAAAGATTAAAAAAGAGTTCAACTAGTTTAAAATAGGTTCAGAATTACTTTTTGTTCTTTTTAATGTTTTTTTTACTTTATTGACTTTTAATCGCCCTGGAAGCGGTGTAACTTCGAAATTTTTTAAAGGATGTTTTATACAAAATACTTTATTCCACTTTTAAAACAAATTTATGATAAACGTTAAAATAATCATTGAAAGTATTTTAAATTTTGGTTTCAAAAAAAGTTTTTGTGTTTTAACAGTTGACTTTTTATTGACTTAAAATTTTTTTTTACTTTCCTAAAAATTCAAAAAACACAAGATAATATAGTTCAAATTAGTTTAAAATTGATTAGAATGATTTTTTGTTCTTTTAAAAAAATTGACTTTTTGACATTACTGACCTTTATTCGTTCTGACTACAAGTGACAGTGAAACTTTTTGAAGTGGAATATATTTTTTTGTTTAAAATTACATTAGTTTTTCACTTATAAGCCAGGATGAACAAAAGTCTATAAAGTAATTTTTCTGAAAGAGTACCAAAGGTCAACAATAAAACGTATAAATTTCCATAAGATTAAATAATTATTTCTAGATTTTGATAAAATATGGTATTGCTTGAAGATCGGGAATTCTCGTGTTTCTGGCAATAGTTCGCTTATTTTCGGAAAACTGCGAATTAAAGATTATGGAAAAGTTATTAAAAAAAAATTTATTTCGAGAACACAACTTTTTCTTTCTAGGATAAGTAAAAAACTTTATCGCAAGCCGTGGATTCGAACTCAAAATCCTTTTATCTACAAAGCCTTCCTCTTACCCAGAAATCATTAAGCCTGAAACAAAGTGAGAAAAATACTTACCATACCAAGCTGGCTCTTCTTTTTCCAATTCAATGGCCAAACCAAAGTCAGCTAGCTTAACAAGGGCATTTTTCTTTTTGCTCGAGAGAAGCAAATTTTCTGGCTAAACAGACATGAAAGAAAAAGATAAGTGTGTAATCTTCAAAAATTTATGCTGTGTCACTAGTTTCTTTATCATGCTGTTAGAACTCAACTATAACGATATTCCGCCGAGAAGAAAAAGAGAGAGAAAAATTTCTTTTTGTCTCTTACAAAAAATCTAGTTTTGATTGTTCACGAACGCTCGTCATGTTTCGGTCAACAATAAATCTTATAAATTTCCATAAGATTAAATAATTATTTCTAGATTTTGACAAAATATGGTATTGCTGGAAGATCGGGAATATTTCTGTCAATATTACGATTATTTTCGGAAAACTGCGATGATAAGTATCGATGTCAAGAACAAATAAATAGAAGAGCGATTTAAGGAAAAATAGGGTACGAGAAACAAACAAATGGATAAATGGAAATTGCGAAATAGAAGTACTTTCAAGTCTCGATGAACCACACTCTTGCTGTGACAGTGATTCACACTTTCCAAAATTTGTTGAATGCAATAACTATAAAAGAAACAACGCATTAGCATATTAGAGTTAAGTGCTTTGGTATGAATGGAATAAATAAGATGTTCCAATCATATGAATGGCATACCTTTAAAAATGTCAGATAAAATATTTTCTAAAATTTTAAATACCACAAAAACTTTTCAAAAAAGCAGATAATGAAGAACTATTTTGCAAATAAACGATTTGACCCGTCTTCACAACATAAAGTGCCTAAATATTCCTCTAGTGCTTGAAGACATCATTACAATTACCCGATGAACAAATGTCAAACAAAATTCTTCAAACCAAAGTATCCATATTAAAGTAGTCTTTATTATAAAGTTAAAATCGAATTGTTATATGTGCGTGTGGGATCATACATAAATGACATCACCCCACATTTTTAAACCCCCCCCCCCCCTCCTGCTCTATTTTTTAATACAGAGCATCTATAATGAGTTTACCCCCCCCCCCCCCCCCCCCACATGGTAGGGGATATGATATATGTATGATCCTTGAGAGTATTTTAAAAAATGGCCCATTGAAAACATATGTTGTTTTATTTCAATCTTTTTGTGTTCATATTAATTGATCAAAAAAATATTTAAGACAAGAAAACCTAAAGTCTATCCAAAAGAAAGATATGTGTTTGGCGTTTAGTATTTTTTTATTTATTCTTTCCCTTTCCTATTGTGAATTTCTTACTTTCTCTGTTTTTTCAAGATGGATGATTCGGTTAAAAATAAATCATTAGAAGAATATTAGAATCGTTTACAAGATGATGATGACCTGATTTGATCAACGCAAAAATCGATTTGATAAACAAAGAAGCTATATTATTGAAGGACAGTAAAGAAGACTTGTAATAAATTTGCAAACAAACATATATTAGCAATAGAATGGAAGCGATTTTGTTATCAGAAGAAAAAAAGCTAAAATTTTGTTATTTATTACTCGAATAAAATCAGGTACAACAAAGTGTATAAAAATCGTGTAAATTTTCAACTTGAAATTTAATCTTAGGCAACAATGCATCTTAGCACAAAGTAATCAATCCACCGAACACATTCACTTGATATGAAGCAGACTTGTTGACAATTAGTGAGATGAGAGACTGAGAAAAATCTTTTAGCTCCTAATCACTATTGCATCGGATAGTGGGGTTATCGAATAATCTATTGTCAGAAAAATAAGGTCTGGCTGTATTGCCAATGAGTCTTCTAGTGCAAACATTTCCATATGGTCTTTAGAATCGAAAGACATTTTTAACCTTTGAACACCAAATGCAGAATCGCCTCTACCAAAAATTCTGTTCCCTAAAGATTTATAAAGAGATCTATACAGATAGATGGAATATGACCATCTGTTTTAATAACTGCTAAATTGCAATAAGGAGAGATAAGGGCTTAATTACATCCGATCAGAAGTGATCTATCATATATGATTTTGTTCTCTTGTTGAGCTTGAAGAATTGTTCACAAACTCTAAAAATTTTCAGCGTAGCGGTCTAATTATAATTTTTTAATAGCTCGAGGTCTCATTTAGAAAAAATAAATCAACATATAAACTACTGTACTAAAAAATAGACAAAATTGTTTATTCAAAAATTATCTGAATAATAATCCAATCAATGTCAATGGGATGGATGCATCTGCTTTGTCTACGTTTGGCTGAATGCAGCTCTCATATCATTACTCACTTCCAATCTGTTTCGGGATTTGGTTTCAATCGCAAGTAGCATGAAAAACGCCTACTCACGCTCATATGTAGTGGAAAATCGAATCAGACCATCTTTGCAACTGAGCCCAGAAAACTAATCGATATTATAAATGAGGTTTTGATAAATTGATAGTATTTTTCAGATGTTTGTAGACTAGGAAAATAAGAAGAAATTTCCTCACTAAGATATGCTACATGGTGTTTTATGGTCTCCAGGATATGTTTGAAAACAGAGACAAACATTTTTTGTACAAGAATGCCATAATTCCAGCATCATTTCAAAAGCTGATAATTTTTTATGACAAAGGAATACTGTGCTTTTAGATGCATGACTGATTTGCTTTGCAGAAATTGCTTGATTTCTTTCCATAGTATCGCATCGAAACATTTCCTTTACAAAGCCTACCTCACATTTGTGTGCATCAAGAGTTTTTCAAATTCGGAATCATTTTCTTTGCATGACTCTGAAAACAAACAAGAATTTAAGGCATTTGCTTTAATTAGATACGCAATTTTAATGACTTCATTGAAAAAAAATTCAATCATACATCATGTAAGATTTTCATTATTAGGGCTTGACGATGAATAGCGCACTGGGTTCTGGTGATGTTTGCTTAATCAAAGTCTGAAAACTAGAACAACAACAAGAAATTGCTAGAGCGCAGTGAGTACACACTTCAAGTGGATGTTCTGTAAAAAATTGTTCACCTTGTGAAATATTTCCCTTGCAGTGGTTCTACTGCTAAGAGTTTGTAAAGTAAAAAATTGTCTACGAGGTGCTTGTCGCATACATATTGTACCTCTGGTACTGAGATCAATCGTTTTCATCAAGCTGAATTGCAAAAAAGTTGAAAATCGAATTCCGAATCAATAAAACCACCTGATATGTTATCAGACATCTCTCCTATTAGCCTTCTAACGCTATCGTTTGGCATCATGCTTAAAATTTACAAGTTAAGAACTTCCTATCACATTCAATATGATATCTTTGCGCGCTCTCATGTGGTGAGGGATTTTTTGACAACATATATTTTTAGAAACTTTTCAAACCATATTTAATATTTTGCAAAAAAATATCTTTGCTATCAAACCTAGATTTGTGTAATCGTTCAGCTTGACGTTAAAATTAGTCAATAGTTTTGTTTACCAAAATCTGGTGCTTCACTACCAGCGCAAGCTTCACTTGAGGTACTTTAGAAAAGTGGATGCTAACACTTCAGAACACAAAAGGCTCATGTTCCTCCTCCCCACGAGACGTTAATGCAGTAAAACCAAATGATAAACATGCGTCGTAATATTTCATTTTTTAAACAACTAAGAAAAATTCACGTTTACATCTATAAAATAAAGCCTGAAAAGCAATAAAAAAATAAAAATAGTACTCAATCCAAAAACTAAATTTATCCATCCCTTTAAATGTGACTTATTGGCAAAAATCACAAATGATCCAATATGGATGCAATATGTTGCACAGAACGATCCACTCAGTCACCTCTTCTCTGTCCACATGGAACTGCTTCGCGATCTCCTACTCTAGTTTGAAAACCACTGAGCTAGAAGGTAGTGAGTGATTGGCGGGTAATAATGGATGTTGTGTTCATTGGACAAAAATTCTTTTATAATAAATTTTGAAAATTATATTTAAAAAAAAAAACTCTACTATTTGAATTAATCAAAACATTTTCTCATTATTATTCCTTATTCAAAATTTGACTGTGTCAAGAAGCAAAAGTTCTTATTTTTACTTCAAAATAATATTTCTCTGATATATCGAAGTATAATCAATAATTTATGGAGTTTGTAAAATTCATCAAAAGTTTTTTTAGTGTGAATACACTGATTAGAAATTAATGAATTCTTCTTATACCGACTGATGAAGCAGAAAAGTATTTCATGTCAAAAAACAACCTAAAACATGAATGAAAGAAATATGCAGGTGACTATCACTAATTCGATAACATTTGGACTTGAAGGCGACCGACCCGAGTGGCTGTTTCACTGGATTAGCGATGACTTAGACGTTAGAAACGTCTTCATTTCTCCCTTTCCTGAGGGAATAAAACTTATATTTGAGTTCATTTTTAATATAATTTCATAAAAAGTAAAATCTAATCACCAAATTTACAAACTAATCACACGATATTTTATATTTAAAACTTTAATTTGTTTAAAATTAATTATAAATTGCAGGATTAATGATATTCAAGGTGTATACAAAAAGGGATTGCTTTTGAAAGAATTAACATCCTATTTGATTTAATATTGCTGAGATGTCTAAAAAGACTAAATGTTAAGAGTACTCCCTTGCATATCTGGCATCAGACACAGGAGGCAAAGTTGATTTCAAGGGGGCTTGGATAATAGTAGGTGTAAAAATTGATATACCCCAATATAAGTTAGATAGGCGTGTCAACATATATATATATATATATAAATAAATATAAAAAGAAATTGTAAAACCTGGCATCATTTTCACTGTAAAATTCTCTGGCAACGATATCTTCAAATAATTCGCCACCAGTAACTCTATATCGAAAAATATTTAAAAAAATATAAGCAAATACTTAAGTTAATGCTCGGTCCGACGTGTATTTCGGAGTAAGATAAAGATAGTAGTGAGCTTAAAGGTAAAGGGGTACCAGGGGTGTTTTCATCGAGAAGGCACACTTGCACAGCTTGTATCGAACTATGAAGAAAGCAGGCTTGATGCTGGATCGAACCTAAGACCATGAGTTGTTACCTAAACCCAGTATCTAACCAACCAACCTTACCCACGCTCTTTTAATTTTCTAAAATCTATATAAAATGCGGCATTTGTTTCTGATGAACTTACACACTGTTGAATGAATACTGAACGAAACAAGTCTGATTTTGAAAAGTGAGCGTAAATTTTAGCAGTTCAAAGTATAACATGGATGAATATTGCAAATAGAGTGGGGGGGTTTTTTCAAAGGTAAACACTTGACTTCATAGATTCAAATGTTATGCCGAAAACAAATTCAGCTTTCATGGGAAAAACACGCGTTCTTCAAAAAAATCTTAGGTTTTATTGAACCAAGTTTTTCAGCCCTACATATTATATGAAGTTATAAATTAATATCTGAATGCAAAGTGTGTACACATTGATCGATTGTACTTTTATATTAAAATACTTGATTTTATCTGTTTTTAGTAGATGAAAGAGGGTAGCCGGTTAACGACCAAAATAACCAGGCGATTTGTATTAAAATGCACTAATAAACGCACACGATCAAATGTTTATAAAGTTGATTGCAGTGGACTTTGGTCGCTATCGGATTAATATGATATTGAAGGATACTTTACCAAAAATAATGAGTTTAATGCATATCTATCAAGAACTCAAAGCAATCACTTATAGCTCCCTCCACAGCTTTGCTTCGCTCACAAAAACGGGGCACTCCTATCGAAGATATGGAAAGAGATCGTATCAGAGACTCAAGGTCAAAAAAAGTAATCATCACAAATAATAATAATCAAGTATTTTCTCACTCAAATGCGCATCGCCTTCATTCATCGCAAACGAGATGCGTTATTTGTTGTGGTTTTTCGTGTGTATGCACATGACACAATTTATAGGAAGTTAAATAAGTCGATACGTATATATATATATATCTCTGATCTGATGAAAGTTTTAAAAACATGATTAATTCCAAAACCAGCATCGATAATAACGACATACTCAATATTATTGATTGGCGCAAAAATATCTTTCATTGGCTTGTAACACAAGAGTGATGATATCTCTTTTTTCCGAGCTTAGTAACGCTTCTGCCTCTTTAGGAAGATTAATTCACACATATCACGATTTAGAAGTTTGAGACATAGCAAAATTCGTAATTGATATATCTTAATGCTTATTATTAATTTCTTTACAACATAATTATCGTGGAATGAAAAAAGATATTCATTACACTTAAAGTATCACACAGACACACACAAATTAATTGCCAATAAAAAGGAATTAAGACAGCCAATTACTTCAAAAAGAACTACCAATTTGTCGACAAGGCTAGATAAATAGGCAAGGACTTTAATATATCACAACAATGGAAAAGCAGATATTTCGTTTTTGACGGCGGTTTCAAAGACACATTTTTAAAAAAAAAATAAGACATTTCTAAATTTTTTGATATAAAAATTGGATTGGATTGGATCGGATTCAACTTTTTAGGTAAATAAAAAAAGCTTTATGGGGAGAATATAAAGTTTAACTTACAAGTCAAAGACCAAATAATGAAAATCTTTTTCAGCGAAGGAGCCATGTAATCTAACTAAAAAAAGTATACATTCATAGTATGATAAACATACATATAATAAAGTTCATATGCTGAAAATAGGCCAATATTACTATTTGATGCGGTAAACCTGTTTTAAAACCTCACTACTAAGTTTCTCGACCGTTTGCACGTGATTTCACGTAATCACTTCGTATTTTGATGCTCCTATTTCAAGATAATGTTGTATAAAATAAAGTTCATCAAGAAGTTTAGCTGTCTTCCTCCAGCATGATAGAATTCTCTTGCTAAATTTTTGCAATGGTAAACATCGCTCTCATTTCTCCCTTTCTTCATAAAATAAAACTTATTTTGAGTTAATTTAAATAATTTTTAAAAAAAATTCAAAAGTTTAGATTATGCACATAATGAAGTTGCAAAAGTAGGTTCCATGGAAAGGAGGCGAATCGCAGAAGAGTCATTTGCAAATCCGTGAAAAAGTTCAGATTATATAATATCGATGGTAGGTACTGTAATCAATTTTCGCTTCACTCGAAACATAGCGAGCACTGGCTAACGCTAAACAAATTAATAACGGATTTGTTTCTAATCAGTAGTTATAATCAGTTGAAAGAAAGAAATAAAATTTTTAACTGGAATAAAAAGAAACCTTTTTACAAATCAAAAATTAAAATAACCTCCGTATCCATTAACTGGACAGTTTAATCTGAGAGCGAGTTAAGTTAAGTTCAAGAACTAGGACACATACATTTTGGAACAGATTTAGAAAGAGAATGAAAATAAAGAGTGAGCTAAAAGCTATTTTCACATTCCACATAATTTTTCTATAGAATGAGCAAACATAAAAAAGTTTTTTAAAACCCGTTTTAGACCAATGTTCGACAAGGCAACGCAAAACTCTTAATTTCAACGAAATGAAATAGTTATCAATAAAGTGGACCGACTTTGTTCGTCACGGAGATTGAGAATTCGAAAAAGAAGAGGATGTTACAAAGTAAAAATTACTATACGTCAAGGAAGCTTCCTGAAACTCTAGAATAGATCAATAATTCTCAATCCTTTTCAAAGGGGGAAATTTTCTGTGGACTCCTCATTTTTTATTGCTACCAATTTCATTTCTTAGGTGATTTTATTTATCAAAAATATTGTGAATAAGTAAGTCGCACTTAATCGCTATTTTTTTATATGTTTACTCCATTAATTTCATAAAGCACATATTTTTGACCAGGTTCATCTATTAAAATTTAATTTTATAAAATCAAACAAGTGAACATTTTGAACCGAAAACTTTCTGAATGCAGTTAAAGAAGAAGACTGAAGCAGGTAGTTAAAAATTAATTATAGTTTCACATGTAACTGAACTTTTTGTCAATCTCATATTTTTTTCAATTTCAGAAATTTTTCCTCACCAAATTATCAAATGGACACTTCTAAAAATAGCTACTAAAGAGTGAGTACCTATTATAGTAATACTACTATAAGAAACGCTACGGATCTACATGTTTTATAGACTTTCTAAATACTTTATTCAAAAAAAGTCTCAAGAAACCAATATTACTAAAATTTTTGGTCTTATCCCATCTTCTATATTACGGTCTCAAGACCAGTGGACAATAGGGACATTGTATACCTAAAATTAATGAATTCGCACGGATTATTATTTATCTTAATCACTTTTTATCATTTTTTCTCCATCATCATGACAATAATTTCTTACATAAACAATGAATGCGTAATCGAAAAGGCTTGCCACTTTAAAAATGATTATAAAAACGCGTCTCTCTATGCTTGTCAACCTAGAAGAAACCATGGACTGCAAAATATCGTTTCGTTAATTGACTAAAAATTGGAGTGATTTAGTGAATTGCCAAATGGACATACAAATAAAACATATACACATATGTACCGTCGTCATAGACAAGTAATTATTGGAAAAGCAAAATGCATGCCAAAGATGAAGAGAGAAAATGTATTACCAATATTGTGATGATTCAAATTTCGACAAATCCTTGCTTCTCTTTCCAACTTTTGCAAATCTAAAAAGATGAATAATGCATTTGCTTTATATAAACCTTTTTTTGTGGGCGCAGAGTTTCATCATAAAAGGTACAAAACTGGAAGCAAGTTTAGACTTTTGCAGACAGACGTGATATAAGAAGCACCAGGAAAAACGTTTTTAAACTAAAATCTTTTGGGGAAAATTTTTATCATTGATTTCTGATATAAATCAAAGTAAATTCATTTGTCTTAATTTGGAAAATTCTTCATATCAATCATTTAAATAAATTAATTCAAGTATAAAAAATCAATTTTTTTTGAATATTTTATAATTAATATTTGAATGTATACAAGATAGTTTAGACTTCAGTAACCGATAAAAACAATATCCAAAAAGATATAAAATTTATTTGTAAGATGTTTTATGAGTGAAGGCGCGAACTGACTTTATTGGCTTTCATTTCCTTTGACAATTATCACTCTAGTCCAGCGTTGCTCAACATTTTTACCTTAGTGGAATCATAAAATCGTTCGGAATATTAAATCTTTCAAGGAGCTCTACACCAAAAATATCAAGCATTTATTTGTAATCAATTTTGTTTTATTTTTATTATGCCTTTAAATAATTTTAGTGTTTAGTAAACGATAGATGGTTTAGTGGTGGGAGTGTAGGTTCTCTATCCAGTTGTTCAGGGTTTTGGATTCCCGATCATGACTATCCCTAGCATCTGTCCATCTATGGAAAATCAACGATTAAGAAAAATTATAACAAATTTAATGTTTACATTGTATGCATTCAATAAATTTGCGGAATTTTAGCGTTTTATGATATTGATTTATGATATGGGGCCATCAGGACCACGGTTGAGAAGCAATATTTTAAAGCCAACTCTTGACTGTGTCTTCGACCAAAGAAGGATCACTCAATATGTTTAAAAAATAATTGTCAATGTCAAACTAATATTAAAATTCAAGAAAGACCATCCAAAGTTGTCAGAGTTGATTCAAGAGAGAAAGTTGTTAATTGGTAGAAATTGAAACTGAGTTTTGTCATAAGACAGGTGACTACACTTAAAAAATTGGAATTCTTAATTTTGTTATGTACGGACACCAACTGGGCAAATCTCCACCTAAGAAGATATGCTAGAAGATAGAGGATAGCATTTACGCCATCTTTGTGAGACGTTGTTGTTTTTATAGGCACTGAATGAAAAAAGTCAATAATTCCAATGTTACATCATATTGGCAAAAACTGAATTATATTTAAATTTATGTTAATAAAATTTTGTTTAGAGTATCGCGCTCTGTTTGTGTCCTGTGTGTGTGTATAAATCAAGAAGACAATAAAGTTAATTATGGCACAGAGGCATGTCGTACACATTCTTCGCATTTGAAGGAATATTAATACATGAATGAACACAAAACTAATTTATTCATACTCATTAACCTACAATATTATTATTATTATTATTACTACTGCTACATCCTTCCTCATACAATGCATTTTGACTTTACCAAAAAGAGTGAACAAATTGAGAAAGTCTTCAATCTATATAGATCAGAGCTTCTCAAGCCGTGGGGGCCGCTAGGTAGCCTAAGATTCCATCTAGATCAGCAATCCTTATCAAGGGGTGCACGCACCCCCCAAAGAGACAGCATAACAGGGGGTGCGAGAAACGACCAAATAATGGACAACATATGTAGTAGTAGTAGTAGTAGTGGAGAAACTCACATATTTCTCTGCTTATATACGTTATATATGTGTATATTATTCAATTTATGCTACTATTACTTCTGCGTATGTTGTCTATTATTGTACATATATAATAAATGTACAATGTATTCTCTAATTCTTTATATTTTTATTTCAAAATTTTATGACTGATTTTTCCATATCAATCTCAATGGTGCGCCCCAAAGTTTCAGTTATTTCATGGATGCGCCAAAGGGTAAAAAAAGTTTGAGGCGCACTGCTATAAATGTATCGGATGGGAAATTTTATTTATAAACGAATTCAGATGTCAAATTTGACATCCTAAAGGATGCGGATATCAGAATTGCCTAACTTCTTGAAATTTAGAGAGAAGATTTTGGATAATTCAATAAAAATTCCGATAAAAATTTGCGGTATATAGAAAAAAGAAAATTTTTTGAAAATTGAGGAATGCGAATGTTGAAACTTAAATAGTGTAAATATTTTTGCGGATATCCGATACATCTTAACTTCAATCCTAGACAGTTGGGGAAGGGAAGGTTGGGTAAGTTATTTAGGGTCGGAATTTTAAAAATTCTTGAAGTCTTTTAATTAATTTAAAAGCAACACGACAAGATATTTTGGATCCTGTCTTGAGAT
Source organism: Nectonema munidae (assembly GCA_030549495.1). Classification (NCBI taxonomy): domain Eukaryota; kingdom Metazoa; phylum Nematomorpha; class Nectonematoida; family Nectonematidae; genus Nectonema; species Nectonema munidae. The sequence goes on from JAUIRK010000511.1 coordinate 297,718, forward strand.
TAAAACAAGAAAATGCAAACGATGTTAATTTCAGTTGTTTAGTTTTATGACGCTGTGCCTTCTAATCGCACAACTAAACAAATTCATGCAGAAAAAGGAGGCTTTATAGAAACAAAAATATGCATCAGATAATAAAATAAAAAAAACGTGAAGCTTAAAACATCTTTAAATTTATTTCTTTGCTTTGCAAGCATCGGTGGCATCGTGGTTGGACCCCTAGGATTTCATTCCAAATGTCTCGACTTCGATTACCAATGTAACCGAATTGTACTCCGAATTGCCCCACTGTGCATTTTTGTTGTTAAGACACTCACTATCACATTTGCGTGTAATCAATTTAAATTGGGGAAAATAGATTAAATAAACAGAGGTATGAAAATTGAAGGAAATGAGCTTTACCAAAAAACCTAGACAAAGCATTCATCCCTTTTTGGTGGTTGGTGTATCAATCAATGATGTAAAAAAGAGAAAATCAATTGATGATGATTATTGAATTTTCACAAACGCATGTTTTCTCATCTCGCAAAAGGAAGAACATAAAAAAGACTTTTCTTATAATTGATAACGTAACAAAGATAAAGGAATTAAGGAATAAAAATTGTGGAAAAAGAGAGTAGCATAGAACAACATTTTGAAATGATATGCAGGTTATATCTTTCATTTTAGGATATATATATATGACATATATAGAGAGAGATATAGGTAGCATCATTTAATAGCATATTTTAGTATTCTTTACACAAACTACACAAGTTTCAGAGTAATTGAAGTGTTCGGTGTTTTCTTGGTAACATATTAGGTCTATTACACTCAAGAAAATCTTGAAGTTTTAATATGCGCAATATGGTCCCATCAGTGTTTCTTTGTAATTTTTCAATTTCAAAATTATTACAACGTGTGTAAAGATGAAGAAGAAATCAGTGCAAAGTAGTGACTTTATACTTTGAGGACCTGTGTAACATCAGTGTCTCAAGAAATTATAATCATCTGCTTTAAAGATATAAAAGTCGATTGAAAAAGTCTCTGGTCACCAAATCGTGAGTAAGGTTTGATTAGATACTGGCTTTCGATAAATCAAGGTCTTGGCTTCGATCCCCCATCAAGCCTACTTTCTTCATAGTTAGATACAAGTTGAATGAAGGTACCTTTCTTTACCTTTATACGTCATAGCTTTTTTTCACTAAACAACGTGGGAAATTAAGCGTAACAAGTGCTTAAAGCAAACTTGGAAAAACATCAGCGAGTCCCAAATTGATTCAATATTTGGCATTAAATCTCACGTGATTTGAGCATCATGATGCGTGTCTTTTTGCGCATAGGATTATGTGTTATAGAATAAGGAATACGTCATCTTTAATCAAAATGGGTACACGTATAAAAGACTTCGCCAAACTTCATTAAATATGCATTGCTTATTAGTTTTACACGCTCCCTTACAAAAATAGAATGAATAGGGGTATTCATATTGAAATCACTGCAATCATCGAGACCATTTTATTTGTACACTGCTTAGTTACAGGAATCCAACAAATATTATGAAGTTCATTGATCCAATGAATAGCTAGTTTGTAGGTTGTTTGATGCGCCGCACATACATATATGCTGGTTTACAGGCAACTATACGTCATCCGGCTATGTAGCCATATGTAGAAGCATGCAAAAAGCCAGCAGTACAGTACAGGTTTATCGCTTCTGCTGCGAAAGTGTAACAAAATTCTACACTTTTCCCTGAGAGTTTCCTCTTTTCCTGAATACTCTCTCAGTTTAAACAAAGCTAGTGTTCCTGAAATTTTGTCTCTTTTTTGTTCCAGGAGTTCAGGGTTGCCGGGAATGAATTATCTATAAAAGTTAATTGTTTAAATATTTTTATATATGCTTCAAATAACAATAGGGTATTGATAAAAATTTCACGCTGTAGTAACAAAAGAATATTCAATTTTTCTAACACTGAGTCTTAAAATTTTTCAGTCACGGACCTCTTTGGGAATTTGGTAGAACTCGCGGACCCCTTACCTAGGAAAATACATATAAAAAGATGACCTTTCATAAAATGAGTTTATTTATTCACATCTAATGAAATTTATGAAATCAATATATGAACACAAGAAACAATGTGAAAATGTAACATGTATTTTGTAAATTAATTCAACCAAAAACCTTAATCTTGCTGGAAAGTTCTTTTTAGTGAGACGGATGCTGTTGTTTGCCCTGTATAAAAAGAGGAAACTGTGGAGTGGTTTTCGATAATGTTACACGTATATTATAATCTCTTTACTTTTTGTCTTGATAGAAACGAGTGAAGAAAAACCCGTCTCATATAGGCTTGATTTTTTTACTTTACAGCTCTGTGGCTTAATTTTGTAAGGGTAAATCTGTTTTTAATTTGACCTTGACGGACCCCAGATTAAGAACCCCAGTTTAAGCGAAAACGCTTTTTTGGATTCGGATATCAGGGTTCACCAAACTACGGCCAGCGGACAAGATCTTTCTCGCGAAATAAGTTTATCCAGCACGCAAGCTAAATTTTGATATTGATAGGTGTTAAGAAATAGGTATTTTGAAATATATTGTGTTCATTTCCACTTTTTATGTATATCTTCAGTGTATCAACTTTGTCACATCCATAGGGAAAAAACATCGAAACGTTTGCTTTATTTTGTTTTAAGCAAGTATTAGTAGGAATTTCACAATGACAATGTTTTCAAGCTTTTCAATATTCAGGAGCGCGTTTTTAAAATGTTCGGTAATCCCACCCGCGTAAAGAAAAGTTTGGTGAGCTCTTCTTTCATAGATTGTTGATAGAGTATATGAGAAGCAGGCTTTTGTGACAAGTCGATTAAATGTATTCGAAAGTAGCGTGTCTATAGAAATGTGTATATACACATTAGTTAGGATATTAGGAAGGTTTAGAATTTTTAGAAATACAGAAAATGATTCTCGGAATAAACACTTAAAATCAAATGTATATTTTTACTTTAAAGTAGCACGCGGAAAAGGAGTATGCAAAAGATTTTCAAAATTCGGGAAGGAGTCCTCAGTGAAAATTAAGAACTAGTAAATCTCAGAAAAGATATCAATTCTCAATCGAAAAAATTCTCTCGCCATTCTTGATGGAAATCAGTGATTCTCACAACCAACCCCTTTTTATGGATCCTTTTAAGGTGAGAAATTTTTGTGTAGATCTTATTTTTTTATTGCCCCCATTTTATTTTTTAAGTGGGTTTATTTATCAAAAATATAAGAATAAGTCATCGCTATTTTTATTTGTTTACCCAATTAAATTTATATTGCATCTAAACCTACTTACTTATCTATCAATCAAAAAAGTGAACATATGAAAAAGCTTTTGAAAGCAGACAAAGAACACGACTGACGGCTTTGAAACAAATACTTAAAAAAAGAGATATTTAACCATTTTTAGTGTCAACCCGACCCCCAACTTGGGGTCAAACACGATTCACATATAAATGAGCTTTTTTCCATGCTATTACATATTCTTTTCACTTTCATAACGTTTTTCTCACCAACTTATTATAGAAAGACTGTTCTAAATCATTGTTCTTATGAAAAAACGCGGCGTTGCAGAGTCGAAGGGAAGCAACCAAATCCAACTCGTGGGTGGTGCCTTAAATTTTTTTGACTCGGATTCCAAGTAATCGTTGAAAAATCAGAATTTTTTAAATCTCTGTTATTAATTTGTGTCTTTTAGATAGAAGGTAGAACAGAACAAAGAACTCAATTTATCAAAGCCTATTAAATTTCGCTGCCTTCTTTCAAAAAGAGTCAATAATAGAGATGATATCGTGTGCTAGCAAAAGTTATCAATTGGAAAAAATGCGCACATTCAAAGACGATTTTAATTGTAGATGTGATAAATAAGCTTCACAGAGACGAATTTGCTATCTACACAACCCCTCCAAAAATTCGGATGAACTATCGGTGTAGAAGAGTTATATACTTTAGAAGAGATTGCAAAAAATTCACCATCATTTGCAAATCGTCGTTCACTTTCGATTGTAATAAACTAAATAATGTGTGTGTGTGTGTGTGTGTGTGTATTTTATTTTAGTATCAAGACTTTGTGTGATTTAGAAAGTTGTCGGGGACACGCGAATTAATAATATTGAAGACTAAAAATACGCGAAATAGTTCCGGAAAATTGATATAAAAAAATATCACACGTAAATGATTGAAGGAGTATTTGATTCATCCATCATATCTAAAGATATACATCCTCATCCGCTCTGGGATTCTTGGGTGAGTGAAGACTTAGAGTTTCCAGCTTCCTAATACAAAATGGTTGGCACCAAAAAGGGCATCCGGGCTCCATAACAAAATGATTTTGCAGCAAATGAAAACTAATTTTTATATCAACAGTTCCCAAATACAATATCCTCGGGTAGTTTCTTATAATTTGTAAACGAAGACAGCATCAAACCGATACTCTTAGAATTGCTTCTGATTGGAGAATTAGTTGAAATGCTTTATAGGAGATGATGATGATCCGCGAATCATTTAAGTCTCAATATCCGCAATTTTCAAACATTTTTCTTTTTTCTAGTATACAGCAAGGATTCTTTTGGAATTTTTTTCTTTTTACTTCTGTCAAAATATTTATGATAACACATTACATTTACTAAATTTTTCAGAAGTATAAAACTTGCATTTGCTTAGAATAGCATCTCCAATCATCAATATAAAAATTAAAGATGGATACTGGTCTGTAAAAGCTTGGGAGTGACTGGGTTTATGAAGTCAATAATAGTGTTCATTACATACACACAATAAAGACAGTGCGTGAGTTATTGGGATTTTTAATTTTGTGCTGCCCCCATTTTTGACATGTGGAGTTATAAAAACGATAATTTTTTTAAGGCCCACCTCAAATTTTTGTGACCCTTTTTAGCCACGTGCTAACAAGTTTGGAAATCATGGCTTTGAGGATTGAATTTCAATTTTTAAGCTTTCTTTTTCAAAAAAATTATATATGCCATTTTTAGTTCTCTTTTTTTATATTTTAGTTCTTCATAATAAATAATATACAAATTGCAACTAAATCTTATCTTCCTTCATTAATTTTTTCAAACACTAAATTTATAAAGTGATATCATTTTATACTATATATAGGTATAACAAATGAAAACTTTTTTAAAAAAAGTTATCCCATTTGCCAAAAAAGATAAAATAGAATTACAAAGAAACAAATTTGAACTAAAAATGGTGTATATATTTAAAATAAACTCCTTTCAGTTCTTAGGACAACATTGGTGTCCGACTCATGACCAAAGGACCAAAAAAGAAAGTTTCATTTTACTGCTTAATTTCCTCCACTTTTTATGGATCAAATGACTGAACAGGGTAAAAAATTTATGAAGTAACTAACAAAGTAAAGTAGTACGCCTAACTTTATAGCAGGTTAGTGGAACTGTTCCAGAGGTACGTTTTCCAGCGGCAGACGTTCCCAACATATGGTACATGCACCACCACTGCTACATTTTCATTTTTAAAGTGATATTTTTGGCATTACGAAATATTCAAGGTACTCTCTCTCTAATAATAATATACAAAAACTACGCAATAATGATTAAAATAAACGAGGGTTTCCAACTTGACATTTGGAGAGATGTCATTCGGAACTAAAAGACAAAGATCTTGAATTTTTCAAGTTCAGAGAAACGGAAATTGAATACAAGTGGTTTATGAGTTCTTCCAGCTACAAAAAATCGCCCTCCCCCATCCTCCACTTATGAGTTAACAAAAATCTACAAAAATGGTCAAGTAACACAAAAAATTTTGGGCCGCTGTAATAAGAGCTGGATTTGTCTTCACAGATAATTGTCTTGATATGATAGACAGAGTCATGTCCGTGATTAAGAAAGGGAAGTGGAGCTTTACTCCCCCCTGAAACTCCTTTGAAATATATACAATTTTTTATAGTTCGGGCACCATTAAAATCAGCCCCCCCCCCTGTACTTGGAGTTTGGCTACGGAGCTCGATAGAGTAGAGATGATGCAAGGTGAGGTTGTATGTCAATAGGTGCGTTATTGGTGTCTCAATCAAAGTTTTGATCAGTTTCGTTAAATAGTTAGTATAGATAACAGGGAGTAGGATGATTACACTTTAGATTATTAGTAGATGGAAATGTAAATAATCATATATTGTGAAAGAGTAAAGATGTAATCGTAAAGAGAGATGATGATGATGACGGTGGAAGAGATGGATTATTTCAGTAGGAAAAATTAATTAAAAAAAGTCGTGAAAAAAGTGCGAGAGGATCAATTTTGTCAAAAAAGTAAAAAAAGGACACACACACTTCCATGCGCTTTTTGAAGAAATGTGACAGAAAAAAAGCAACGAGAAATAATGAATTTATTGCACACAACAAAATCTTGATGAAATTTTTTGTTTTGAAAATAAGTCTTGTGAAACTTGCTTTTCCTAGAATTACATTTCGCGCTTATCCTTTTCACTCGAAATGGTGGAGCAATTTGGGGTTAGTTAATCGCGTTTGCTTTATAGATTTGTTAACCCATTTACGGCCAATGTTCCAAAAAAAACTTACTTACTGATTTTGGAACATAAGTAATTTCATCTTCGTCTGCTTTTTTCAATGACTTTGAATATAAATCGTCTGCGTTTTTTTAGATATCGTCTGCTTTGCTTGGCCTTAAATGGGTTAAGCTCAATTTCCCACAGTGGTCAATTGCATGAAGTGTACACAGATTGGTCAGTAGTATATAGGAATGAAAATATGCCAAGTTGTTTGATGAGCTTTAGGCAATATCAATTCAAATATAAAGTTTAGAATTCAAAAAATTTTGGTAGAACAAACACTTCCCTCAAGTATCGTGTACAACTTCGATCACATTAACAGAATGGGAGGCGTGAAATTTGTTCGGGTGAACTGGTATATGCACGTAGGAAGTCTAGAAATCCTTAAGTGATTAAATTCAAAATGGGCATTCACGTCTTGGCAGGGGGGAGGGGGCATAACAGAAATTGACTTTAAAATATTCCAACTTTCAAGTGTCAGTTTTGCAACAAAAAAAATGCGTAAAATAAGACGTATTAAATGATCCGGTAGCACTTTGAGTAGTTTACCTCAAGTTAGTCTCCTACTTGACGGCATCATTTGAAAGTAAATATGAGTTTTTTTTAGATGAGATAAAGTTAAATACAAAATAAAGTTGATGAAACATTTTATATGGTTTGTGAAAGACATTTTTTATATACAAAAATGGGCTATTTAAAAAGTTGACTTATTAGTGAAATTATAAATAAAGAGTTGATCGCCTTTGTTCACTCTTTCTTTGAAAATAATTGAGGAAGACAAATATACGTAACTCATTTAGAACCAATGTTGGCAAAGAGAACACAGACCGTTTCAGCAATTCACATTTACTTCTATTCAAGATATGCGTTTCCTTTGACAACATTTGGTACTAAATCGTTTGATTAATATGAAACATAAGACATAAATCATGATTAGCAAACTGAAAAATACAAAAAGTAATTAAATTACCGAAAGCGAATTTCTCTAAGAGTAAAATTGCGGGGAGTGAAGACACGTGTGATATTAACGATAACCAAATAATTTAAATCAATCCAATAATTGATTGCTATTTTCTGTTAATTTGATAGAATAGGAAATAGGCAAAGAAATTCATTCAATGTTGGATCCTAGTAACTAAACATTATTAGAGGTAGTCTTCCTTCATTCAACTTCTTGAGGTTGAGGAAAACTGAAAAAACGCACTTACCATACACACACCTGCGTCATTTTTGCCAGTGACTGATAGATATAATAGACCTTCAACATATGGCAAGTGACTATATTAACTATTTTTAAATAATGAAGAGAACCAAAAAGTTTCTCTTTCTCTTTTCACGTTTGAATGCAGGAGACGTAAAAAAGATCGATATTTTTAATTGAAATACATGATTAAGCATTTGACGTTTTTGATAAAATGTTCATAATATATGCTACCTTTTATTTGCCAACAAGTTCATAAAACATAATCTATAGTTAACTAATTTTGCTTTAAATTTTATTTTTAAAAAGTTTTTTAAAAATTAATGATAATAAGAAATGATTTAATTATAAAAAAATTACTGTAAAATAAAAATTAAATTTTCGACAAAATGATTGATTTTTCACAACACGAGTAAATTATTATCCGAATAGTAGCTTTGCCCCCCCCCCCCCGGGGGATATTTTTCCCCCTGGAATTCCCTTGAAATATACAAATGTATACACTTTCTAATAGTCCCGTTCCCATTGAAATTAGTTTTGCCCCCTCCCCCGTACTTAGTCTGGAACGGGGTTGACTTTATATATATGTATATATATATATCGCCTGATCCCTCCTTCTAAGCACAGAAGTATGGATTCTTCTTAATATTAAAAAGATATCATCAAAAGATCATGCGCCAAAATAAAATTAGGAAAAGCAAAGTGAAATAGATTTTGTCGGTAGTCAGAAGTTCAAAGCAAAATCAGAAGGATGTGTGTATATATATATATATATATTTGAGTGTGTGTAATCCAATTAAAACTAATATGCGCTATCTTTTGCAAACCAGTTGACTCGATTTCAAGATCATTAGAGATTAGCGCTAATTCTCTCATTCCTACTTCATAATGGATTCGGTGAATGCTCAGAGTGGAGGAGGAAGGCGTTTTGAGTACAATTCAGGAAAATACACAGACGCAATCATCCATAATAATACAATTTAGCTTCGTTCCTAAGGAATATAATCAAATGAAATTTGAAAGAAACCTCTGTTTGTGAGACGCTTTGTACTGAAGATTTTGGCAGCGAATTCCTGCTTTGTGGTTTTGTGAACACATCGCTTGACCGTTGAAAAAGCGCCTCTAAAATTATAAAAAAGTACTTACAAAAAATGAATGAATACTTTAAAAAAAGTTTAAAAAAAAGTGTAGACTTGTTGAATTAGTAATTGTAAAAAATTAACAAGTGCTATTAATATTCCGCTTTGACTGATTTTTTTTATATATTTTTTATCTAATATCTATCTAATCAATTGAATATCTATCATCTACGTCAGTAATTTAAGCGAACTACCAATTTCGACTTTAGGTAGCATTTTGTATTTTTATTACAAATTTACTGTTATTATATTATAGATAAAACTAATCAGTTAGCGTTAAAAATAAAGAAAAATTAATTACACATCCGTAAAAACATTTGTTTAACGTGCGTTGGGTTAGACTTTTTTTATTGGAGCTTAGGGCATTTCTTGACCCGATGCCCTTCATGACGTCAACCGAATGGCATCAGATTAACCCATTTAGGACCAATGTTCCTATTTTGGAACATAAGTAATTTCATCTTCGTCTGCTTTTTTCAATGACTTTGAATGTAAATCGTCTGCGTTTTTTTAGATATCGTCTGCTTTGCTTGGTCTTAAATGGGTTAAACAAAAAAAAAATTCTATTTAGAGTACATCGGTAATCGAACCCGAGACCTTTCAAATGAAATCCCTGGGATGGCGTCTAACAACCATGACATCGGCCCACACAACAGTAAAGTATATATTATTTAAACAAATGTAAGGTGAGGAGGTGCCATGGGTGACAGCAGACTAAAATCGTGTCTTGCTCTATTTTACTCTGATTCAAAAGATGCTAAATCTTCTAAGAGATGTGGCGGCGGGCCTCCACAGATACGAATTATTCACTAAAATTTGCGTCTGAGGTTCATTTAAGTTTCAACATCTTCTCTCTAAATTTTTAAACAACTTGAGTTTGCTTAGAATATAGCAATTATGATATCCGTATACGAATCCGTCAAGAAAAGTTAATTCATAGATTCTCAGCCGCAAGAATGCCAAATTTGATATCCGCATCAGCAGGCGCAAAAAAATCAAATCCGATTTTTGGCTAAACAGATACCTAACTTCACTAAGAAACTAGATAACCAACTGGATAAATGATCGTTAACAATCTTTCAATGTGTTGTCTGTTTTTACACGCGTTAAACACGACACTCATGATTGGTAAATACTTGAATTGATGGCGAAACGTGTGTTAAATTAAACGAAAAACTCAAGCTTGAAATAAGCTTAGCGTTGAATAATACCCATTGCTATTTTTCAGAGAAGAAAGTCCAGACTAGGGTTTGCATAAATATCGAAAATTAGGAACCGGTAACGATACCGAAAAAAACTTACAAAACCGAGAAATCCTGATTCCAAACGGTTCCTTAAGGAGATATAGAGACAGCAAAAAGATGCAATGAAATTAACGTTTTTGATTTTTTATAAACAGATGTACACTTTTTCTCTCTATATCATTATTATCATTAAAATGGTTCTAGGAGAAAAGTGTGCAAACGACAAAAGTGTGCAGCAGAGAAAAAGAAACTCTTTTGTCTTTTGCACACTTTTCTCCGTTTACCATTAAAATGAGATGACAATGAAAAAAAGATTTTATATGAATGAAGTGCAGTAAAGTTTTATGCAAAGAATTGCATAGTGAATGTAATTGTAATAAATCAATTACAACATAGTTATTCTCGGAACCGGGAATACTTTTCGATTCCGAGACGGTTCCCAAATTTTTAGAAACGGGAAGGTCTCGGTATTTCAGAACCGGGAGCAAACCCTAGTCCAGACTAAATTATCTCAGAAATTTTATGAATATATTTAACAGTAGAAAAGCCAACTTTTTTGTACCAAAAGAAACTATTGGGTTGGAGAGAAAACTTATCTCTGGTCTCAGATCGTATATTTATTTATCACAACATTTTACACAGTACAAATACAATCACATCAAATTTGTATTTAATTACGAAGACAATATAGAAATTTAAATGCATATTTGATCCAACCAAAAGAGATTTTTCACATTTTACCTTGGGGCTTCTATAAAACCCACATGAACCCCATATGGGTAAAAAAATTAAATTTTCATAAATTATACATTAAATCCTCAAAAATATTTCTTTCTAACTAAAAAAAACGCTACCTACGGTTTGAATGCGACCCCATACCGCATTTATCTGGTGATAGAGACTGCGCTATTGTTATTTCCATCAAATTCAAAGGAAACCAAATTGGAAAATATTGATGTGGTATGAAAATCTAACACGCTGTCTTTTTCCGAATTGACGAAATACTTTTAGGAAAGGGGGATAAAAAATATTTAGAGCTGCTACACTTTTAAAGAAATCAATAAGACAATTTTTTCCACGAAAAATTCAAATTGGGAATACAATACTTCTTGGATTCAATCTATTTTAGTTTAAAACGTAGTACAAATATTAAACTTCCGATGATATTAACCCATTAAGTCCCAATGTTCCCATTTGGGAACATAAGTAATTTCATCTTCGTCTGCTTTTTTCAATGACTTTGAATATAAATCGTCTGCGTTTTTTTAGATATCGTCTGATTTCTATGGTACTTAATGGGTTAAATGATCCAAAATAATGCATTCTTTAATTTCAAGTAAAGCACGCAAACTGCAATCATAGGATCTAAAAGCTCATTAAATTCAGATGAAAGATTAGCCGAATTTGGGATGCTAACTGAAATATGATATGCAAACAAAATCACGATTTTCTTATTGACGAAAGAATGAGAAGTTCAAATGTTTTGTCTTTAAAAATATTTCACATTCCATATTGCAATTTGGGCAAAATCAGAAAATCATTTTATACACGCAATGCAAAAAATAGGTAAAATATAATACTTTTATAAAGGGGGTATTTAAATAAAAGTAGTATTGACGGTAACTCATTGTATAAACAAATTCACAGCTGATTTGCAAAAAAAATAAAACATCAAAATTCCAAATATCGTGTGATTCAAAATCAAACACATCTGAATTGAATCCTTATTTTCAGGAAAAATGAAAGAAATTGAACAATATATCACGTCATATTAATTTGAAATCTTGAAGCTGAGAATAAAATCTGAAAGAATTTATGCAAATGGAAAAAAAAGTTTAAAAAGAAACTTTAAATCTCTCATTAGACCATGGTGACACTAGGGTCCAAATAAATCAAAATGGCCTGTTAGATAGTTAATTTTAGAAAACCAATGTCTGAAAGCGTTAAAATATATAAAGTTTGTTCCACTCAAAAAGAATGCAGGCGACTAGTCTAAAATTTTATGGTTTTTCCCTTAAAAAACTAGATAAGAAAAAAAACAAAAAAAGTGAAAATCGCCATACATCATCATCATCATCATCATCAAGTGAAAATCGCCATACATACGAAAAATTATTGTTTATTAAAAATAGATCATAAGAACAGTGTATATATGTAACAGGCTATATATCAGTGCATCTCACCCCTTTAACCCATTTAAGACCAAGCAAAGCAGACGATATCTAAAAAACGCAGACGATTTATATTCAAAGTCATTGAAAAAAGCAGACGAAGATGAAATTACTTATGTTCCAAAATAGGAACATTGGCTGTAAATGGGTTAAAGATAAACTCGATAAAGTTTGGTATTAATTTCACAAATTTTCTTTAGAATATTGCTCACATTTTGTTATTTTCAAAATTTAACTCCAAGGGACTCCTTTGATGATTTTTGAAGCTTTAATCGCCCCCTCCCCTCTCCCTTTCCAAAATCAGATGGATAAAAATTTATTAAAATCACATTCAGAATAATCATAATGTAATGACGAAAAATCTTCAAAATTTACTTATTTTGAGTGTTCTGTCAAGATCCCAATAATAAACTTGAATTCCCCCAATTTGTTATTCCAATTATTCATAGACTTGTTCGGCTTGTGAATAAATTTTCCAAATTACTTTTCAAGGCGAAGTCTTTGAAGTCTAAATCCTTCTTATTAATTTTTGGTTCATTTGATATAATAGTCAAGCCTAATTTGAGCCATAGTTTATGAAAGGCAGGAATGCAGCAAAAAATTTGAACAAGAGCTCCAAATTTTTCAAACTTTATTAGATAATTTTTGTAGAGTGACAAAAAGTATTCTGTACAATTTTAAACTTAAACAGTGTATTCCTATTGATTACAGAAACTTGGGGACCAAATTAACGTAAAAGAAGACACAAGATAGGATATGTGCCTTAATCACATTTACTAATAAATCATTTAAACAACAAAGCTTCTATTACAAAAATCCAAATTAATGGAAGCTGGCATATTCCTTTTATTCAATTCTTTCGTTTTTATATAAAGGTTGCTTTGAAAAGTTGGTAATATGTTTTTACACTTTACTTAAACTTTTTGTTAACCTTTATCATGCCAATGTTGCCATGTGGGAACACATTTTAGTTGATTAATGTGAGACACATTTATTGTAGTTTTTCATAATTTGAAAAACTTGGCTAAAAGATCATATTGTAAATACTTCAAAAAAACTTTTTTATTATTTTTTATTTTCATAAATGAAGGATGATTTGAATTCAAAAAAATTAAATATTTATTAAAATAAAAACATCCAATAAATATACGAAATGTTAAAAATAAAAAAAATAAAACTTATTTTCAAAAATTATTACAAAAAAATTATTTTAAAATAGATGCTTCCATATGGAAACGTCTTCATATTTTGACTGGATTTATAGAGAAAAAAATTTAAAGCATTTTTTTTTCATTTTTTTATAGCTAAAAAATAAAATGATATAGTTTTTCAAAATGAATCTCATAAAGTAGCATGCAAAAAAGTTAATGAAACTTGTAAGGTAGGTAAATGATTGTTCATAAGTTATTTGTAAGACTATAACGCTGATTTTGAGATTTAATTATTTCTGTGCATGGGTGTGTCTAATGTCAATACTCAACATGTATGTGGTATTTACGTGTTCGTATGTATGTATGTATGTATATACCTATGTCCAGATGTTTTTTGTGTCAGACGTGTATTAATACAAATAAATAGGAAAGTTCGTGTCACGAATGTCAAAAAAATGTATATGTAAATGTATAATGTATGCAAGAGTCCGTTAACACTAAAACTAGGCGTAACTCTAATACCAACACCAATGCTAATTCTACAATAATCCAAACTGCCACAATGGGCTTCCAAAATTTAGTGTCACCGTAATTATTTAAATGCAGTAAGAATATTCGAAGTAAATTATTGTTTGTTTAGTACGGCATCAAAGGATCAATTTTCATAGAGTTTATTTCGCACTTCTTGTTTTATTATCTGCACAAGCTATTTCATCAGAGTGTATGCCTTTTAGTAGATGGAATAGCTAATTCATATCAATTTAATGTTTGTAGCAAATTTTCTTCCAAACACGTTAAACTTTCAAATTCTATTTAACCCATTAATGACCAGAATAATCAGACGATATCTAATGTTAAGCAGAAGATTTGTATTAAAGAGCTTTGATAAACGCAGTCGATTTTATTTTTGTAAAGTCGACTCTGGGCGTTAACGGGTTAAAAGAGACGCATTTTTTAATTGATGATTGCATACCTGCCAATTTCTAGACAGTATCTTACTTTACAAACTGAATATAAAAGATGTAGACTCCAATACTATTAGGTTAGTCAGTAGAATGATCGTTTGCTTCCTATGTTAGTAATGTACCTGGTTAATTTAAACATTAATATAAATTTTTAATTAAATTTCAAGGTCTAATAAAGTGTCTGTGTAGACAGTAATCAATTCACCTAACCAATTCATTTTATGTGAACAACGCCTGCTGACAATTGGAGAGGGGAAAGATTGAGAAAAGTATTTTAGATCACAAGATTTTCTTTGTAATAAATCTATCTCTTGCATATGAGCTTTTACAGTGAGTCAAAACCTACTTTTATCAAATAATATATAATCGATATTCTGTAGATATACACAAATGACCTATTGATAAGACAAACATAGTACACCAATAACATTTTAATACTTTGAAATCTTTTTTCGTTCTAAAAATTCGTAATATTTTTTTTTCATGGAAAATAAAGGAAAAATTAAATAAGATCGTATATTCTCTCATTTCTAATTTAAAAAAAAAATGAAAATTCGCCTTGAAAAAGTAGAAGTCTAAAACGATGATAGAGAAGAGATAGAAAATGTTCAGGCAATATCAGAGCCACAAAAATGTCTACCTTGTAGTACTTAATTTTTTTATTTATCCGATATTGTTGGCTTAACAGACGACATTTTTGTCGAATTAACTAATCAAAAGAGTTTGAGAAGAGTCAATAAGTTGGGATAGAGTACTTTTAGTTTTCTAATTAAGTAAGAGATGCTATGAAAATACACAAAGCAATGTCTGTCACAAAGTAATACATTGTAAAGTATGCTTATC
The DNA here is from genome assembly GCA_030549495.1 of Nectonema munidae. Classification (NCBI taxonomy): domain Eukaryota; kingdom Metazoa; phylum Nematomorpha; class Nectonematoida; family Nectonematidae; genus Nectonema; species Nectonema munidae. The sequence continues at coordinate 312,985 of JAUIRK010000511.1, forward strand.
TTTGACTTTTGTTGAGAGTTTGTAAATCATGTCTACATGAAATCTGTGAGCAAGGTTATTATGATCTACTACCGAGAGAGTGACTGAGATCTTGATAAACAAGTTTTTCTTTTCAAAATTATCATTCTCGGGAGTTTCACTATCTCTCGTTGAATACGGCGCTCTCACGGAGATGATGATTTCTTCCTCCGCCAGCTTTGTTCCTCTTCCGATAGCTGTGTTGATATCTGTGTACTGTCGCCATCTTAATTGTTTCAATTACTGTTCACTGTTAATTAAGTGGGTGTGCCATTAAAAAACGATCTCATGTATCGTGTGTCGGATTAACAAATTATAGAGAGAAGAGGAGTGAGCATTTGGTTTGCTGAAGACGTGTGCCAGTGTCAAAATGCGAATGTAAGGAAAACGAGAAGAATAACATTGCCAAAATTAGTTACAATCAAAAGCATATCGAATAATGGCATGTCAGATAAAGGAGATACCAATGAAGTGCATTTTATGGGATAGGTGGCGCATTGCATGTATAATCCGAAATTACGCATTGATGACTTTTCCATGTCAAAAATTAGTCCAATTTTTTGAAGTCTTTGGTTGGTACGGAGTAAAACAAAAGCTAAAAATGCAGTTTTTGCATAAAAAAGAAATTATCTATGATGATTTTATAATTATGATTGGGTTGACCGATTAACGACCATAGTAGACTTTTATACTTTACAAAAATAAAAGTGACCCCTTTAATACAAATGGTCGCATTATTCTAATGGTTCCGGTTGAATAAGAATAAATAATTTTGGCGCATCATCATCATAAAACACTATATTTCGCGCAATCTCCATAAATGGTTGCCACACCTGTTATACAGGTCTTCAGAAGACAGAGACATTTTTGACATTGGAACACCAAATACTGGACAGGCTAACCCAATAATTATGTTGCTTAAAAATTATTCAAACCTTCACTTGGTTTGAGTATAGGTAGTGTTGGTAACTCATTGAAACACAGAATAAAACTGGCTTCGAAGAAATTTAAATTTTTAAGTATTGTTCTATGTGATAGTATCTTTAAGCATAAAGAGTTATCTTTATGAAAGTTACATTATATCTAGTTTAGTATACAGTACTCACAGTTGGGCGTTAAATGAAGTGGAGAAAGATAGGCTAAACACAACTGAGATGAGAATGTTAAGAATTATTTGTAAATCTAATTGGAAAGACGAATTAATCAATGAAAAAATAAGTTTATGGAACCAATAAAGTAATAGAGATGCAAAGATTAGGGTGGTTTGGGCATGTAAAGAGAAGACCAGCTGTAGAGTTATTAATATAGCGTACAAAAAGCAAACTATAGGTAAATCTAAGGGTAGACCAAATTTAACATGGAAAGAAGTAGTTCTTAAGGATATGAAAAAAAGAAATTTAAAAATAGGGGATGAACAAAATATGAAATTTTGGAAATGTAAAAGTAGGTAGTCTTTTTATGTTTTCATAGTTGCAACACCGGCTAGACCCTAGACTGCTAGGAAAGTAACCGTAAAAGCGAGTTATATTATTATTACTTGGTTAGAGTATATAGCATATCTAGGCGAAAGTATTGGATACTTTTTCTAATCTGAAGGATATAAGCATATCAGTTCAAATAGCCTCTAAGTATTATTTACCGCCCAAAAATACAAGACTCACCTTTTCAAAATGGTCACATGCACAATGGCCGTTCAATAATGATTTTTTTATATAGTAGAAAATAAAGTTGGACAATATTTCTGGAAAGTTTGGTACCGAAATAATAACTATTTTTTAAAGTACAGTGTTCTCAGGATCTCGGAAAAGTCCAGTATACGTAGAGATAACAAAAAAATTGGAAAATAAAATGTGAGCAATATTCTAAAGAAAATTTCTGAAATTAATACCAAACTTTATCGAGTTTATCGTTAACCCATTTACGGCCAATGTTCCTATTTTGGAACATAAGTAATTTCATCTTCGTCTGCTTTTTTCAATGACTTTGGATATAAATCGTCTGCGTTTTTTTAGTTAACTTGCTTGGCCTTAAATGGATTAAAGTGATCAGTATTCATATTCAAGAGAAAGGTAGCAGCTAGAAGCTAGCTTTCTAATTGCTTCTTGAACAAGCATATAATTAAAAATTGTGAAAATACCAAATTATGTTCACCTCGCATTATAAATCAATATCGATTGAAATCTATAACAATCATCTTGAAATGAATAAAACATTATGGGAAAAAATTATCACAAAAAAGTGAGACATGGAGAATGAGAGAAGAAAACTCTGATCAGTTAAATAATATAAACTCAATTTGAAGAGAGCAACGCTAAAAAGAAGTTAGCACATCAGCAAAACTTAAATAGAGTCTGCGTCAGCCAAGGAAAAAAGCATAAGTGTGGTGAGTGTGTGAATATTATTAGTGATTTGATTGTAATGATTGACTCTCATAATAAGAAGATAGAATGAGGCTAATCTGTGATGATCATGAATATGATTATTATTATTAGTAGTAGTAGTATATTCAGTATTCACTATGAATAGAGCTATGTGTGTGTGTGCAGCGTATAAGCAAGCAACGATTCACCGAAAGACAATTTTATGCCAATTTTTTTGCCGCAAATAAGATATATGACATTCAAATTTTATTAATCAATAGTTAACTATAGTAACTTATCGAAAATATTTTTAATTTTTGACCGATAAATCTGAATTTCAATTGGTGATTTATTTTAGCTAAAAATTCGGAGTGTATTATAAATGGGTATCTTTTTTTGAGGGTTGAATTGAACAGTCAAACGGAAAATTTCCAATTACGAATCAGAGTTCTAGGACTTACAAAAATTCGACCGGGACTCCAAATTCTACAGGGAATTAAAAACATAATAAATCTAGCACCAACAGTTCACTTCCTACTTCGACCAAAAAAGATCCATCCCATAGAATCGAAAAACGGATTTCTGATTGTGAAATCGTTTATCAAACTTTACTTATATCAAGTTTTAGATTTTTGGCAGCCATTTTCTTAAAAACTATACAAGCTATAAAAAAACGGTTTCCACAGTTGGAGTCAGAGTCAAAAACTTGTACAGGGTCCAAACGCGAAATTTAGTTAGGTAGGAATAATCAGCACCATTGAGCTTGATCATGTAAATTAACATCCTCAGTTTCGCTGAGATTTTGACTGCAACCAACAGAATTATACTTTACAGCTCTAAATAAGCTTAAAAAAAAATTATATTTGGAATGCACTTGAAGTCGGAAGTCCGAAAATAATATTTTTTCAAAATCCGTAATGAAATTTTTTACACTTTTGGAGCCAATTTTCTCAAAAACTATAATAGACAACTACTATATTAATTACAGCATAAACTATAATTTGAAAATTATAAAGTTACAAGCAAAATGTTTATTTTAAAAACAAAACAAATTTTCGACTCGAAGAGTCTTTCTCAAGTGCGTGTAAATGTATAAAATCTTCCTTGTAACTTTATAATTTTCAATTTATTATTTTATTCCAAGCATGACCCTTCAGCACTTTTCCTATATAAACTATAATAGATATGGAATATACGGATTGCATATTCTGTAATCGTTTATTAACCCATTAAGTACCATAGAAATCAGACGATATCTAAAAAACGCAGACGATTTATATTCAAAGTCATTGAAAAAAGTAGACGAAGATGAAATTACTTATGTTCCCAAATGGGAGCATTGGGACTTAATGGGTTAAGATCTACTTAAATCACCGAGTTTCAAGAAGTTGGTGAAAAAATTTTTTTATGGAAATAATTCTTCTGTCCCATCTTTCAACTCCAATCTTTCTGAAACGTAAACATAGTTATTTAAAACTGTATTCTACATGATATTCACTTATTATTTTGTGCAATTCTCAAAATTTTCATTTTTTGACCGTTTTTCAAAAAAAAATATCACAAAAAATAAACAAGATATATGGAAAAACGAGTTTCACCTTTGGAATCAGAGTCCAGACTCGAAATTTAATTAGCTGGGCAAGAAATATTAAATCTTCAAAAAAATCCTTAAAAGTGCTAATTGCTTTAAATATCATAGTTGAGATTATCTGGTGATGGAGAACAAAAGCATCAAAATATATGGGACTTTGATGGTATATAACAGTGATATATTTTCTAGTTCCAAATTCACTAAAAAAATATCATTTTCGTAATGTTCCTTCGAAAGTCCAAAAATATTTTTTTTTCCAAAATCTGTAATGATAAGTTTTTTACCCCTTTGGAGCTGATATGCACAAAAATTATAATATATATATATTGAAAAACGGATTCCAGATTCTGAAAACGTTTATCAGATCCTATTAAAATTCTCAAAAAATTCTGAAAAAAATAAGAAAGCTAAAGATAATAGGCACCATCTTGTAGAGAATTTTATGGTGATGAAAAAAATAGTTACTGAATCTCTAAAACTTTGGTTTTAAAGCGCTTGAAAGATGAAAAAGTAAAAACACTTAAATCCCGGGGCAAAAATGGTTATCAAACTGCAACTAGACGAAACTTTAGAGGCAGATAGCGCTGACTGTCGGGGTTCTAATGATAGGTAATCTATGTCCTCAGCCCCAGCCGTTCTAAAAACCTTCAAAATAGCGATGGACAGGGCCAGATGGAGGAGACTCATAACAAACAACGACCTCGTATAGAAACGAGCTAATAAAAAAGAAGTTCCAGGCGTTCTAAAGAAATTAAAAATTTTCACCGTTTGACCAGTGAGATCAGGATTCAAAATGTGTACTTGCGAAAGAATAAGAAGGCGATTTAATCATAAGTTATAAGAAAAGATGAAAGTCGTGGAGAATCAAAAACGAATTTTAGTCGAAAATATTTCAGCAAGACCAAAAAACACGTAAATTTGACATGAAACCCTACAATGTTTGTTTAGTAAATGAAATTTCAAAATATAAGACCAATATATTTTAGTAAATTTCAAATATCGAATGTTCAGTAACATAAAAACGAAAAAAATAACTAAAAATTTCATTTCAAAGGAGTCTTGAAAAGAAATCAATATCGGGTAAAAATATAGGTCAGATATACCATATATAAAGATGATGATGATGATGACGATAATAATGATGATGAATAGTATAAATTTCATATCTTCAGAAATTCCCAAATTACAGGAATATCATTATTAAAATCATTTCAAATTTAGGATAGGTGCGCGTCTTGAAAAGTGTAATCTTTACCTAGAATCATCACATTTATAGAATTAAATTAAAAAATATTATCGATTTATTGCGCAAAAATTATTGAAAAGAAGATGAGTATAAAATAGAAATCGTAATATTATTATAAATAATTTATTATTAACCGTAATAAAAATGAAGTAATGAGGATCACAAGAGCAAACACCATCAATAATAACCCGTTAACGACAAGAATAATCAGACGATATCTAAAGCAGAAGATTTGTATAAAAAGCATTGATAAACGCAGAGATTCACATTTTTGTAAAGTCGACATATGTCGACTGTAGTCGATAACCGGTTAAGATAAAAAAAAGATTTTCGACGCCTTCGATAAAATTATAAAGAAATATGCTAACACTATTAAAATAAAAGTATTAATAGAAATTATTTCAACGGATTTTAAATGATTTAAAAAAAGAACATATTTATTATAAAGTAGTCTTTAACTATGATTGACACGTTTAACCCTTTCGTGAACAGAAAAATCAGACGATATTTATTAAAAAGCAGAAGATTCATAAACAAAACTATTTTAAAAAGCAGACGAAGATAAAATTGTTTATGCATCATATATGATACACTGGTCACGAAAGGGTTCATCAGATTTGAGGAGTCGGAGACAAAAAATACGACTCCAACTCCAACTACAAAAACTTCAAAATTTTAGGCCAACGCTTACTCTCAAATTAACAAAAAGGGACCACTCAATATGCTTAAAAAAATAAATAAAATTTTTTTAAAATACTTAAAAAATATTTTTAATATTTAAAATCTCACACTCCGAATTCCATATAAAATTTTCATGCGTGAGTAAGGTTGGTTAGATACTGGGTTTCGAAAACTCAAAGTCTTGGGTTCGATCCCGTATCAAGTCTACTTTCCTCATAGTTCGACACATCGGCGCAAGTGTGCCTTCTCGATGAAAACACCCTATGGGATCTTTATCTTTTCGTTTCAGGCTATGGCTATGGGCAGCCCAGTATTTAAGTCTAAAAGGTTCATTTTTATATCTTTTTTATATCATTAAAAGACTTGTTTGGCTTGTGAGTAAACTCTCCATATTACTTTACTTGTTTTATGGTTGAGTTTCGGAGACAAATTGTTTTAACCGATTTTAGTCCATGCAAATCAGATGATGTTGATAAATCTCTATTGAATTTGTATTGGAAATTCGAGTTCGTCTACAGGAAAAATAACCCAAAATGGTTTAAAATAAATTTTAAAAATTATAAAAAAAAGAGTTTGCACCACCGGTAATAATTTTAAAGATATCAGCGTGCGCTCCTGGTGGCCACATACATCTTCCATTTTAACATTGTCCTTTTATGTCTCCTTTCTAACTCAATAAACGACCAGACAAAACATTCAGGGTTTCTCAACTTGGGTCCATATAATAATTCAGGGGGTCCACAGGCGAAATATTATAAATTCGAGGTCCATAATGATATTTCGGTGGTCCATGAAAAAAACCAGCTCATAACGGTTTTTATTATAAAAAGTTCCTAATAGACTTGAAATCATAAAAAGAGAACAGCATCAACCACAGGGATCTCATTAAATATCTTTCTTTTTTATTATAAAAATTGTTGCATTAGATTTCCCAGTTAATCATGGCATTAAAAAAGGAAAATAGTTCAGTTTGACCTAATGTATATTTTATCCTTTGTCTTTTAGAATTAGGCCTATATATACCGCTTCAGGTCGGAATGGGCAAGGTTCAGGAAAAGCCTACTGAATCTTCTTAATCCATTGATATCACCCAAATCCCTTATAAATCATTATCATTTATAATGTCTTTGAGACGCATAGCAATAGCAGGGATACTGCTTCTTTTTTTTCAAATTTGGCATATAATGTAATTCAAAAAATAGGAAAGAGGTTTTGTAAAACAATTCATAAAATAGAGGATCAACTTAAGAATTGTCACCACAAAATACAATAAGGTGAGGATTTTTAAAGTAAAAGAATTTGGGGAGAAAATTTAATTATAAAAAATAATTTGAAAAATGCATTTGATTTTAATTTAAATTGGCTTTATATTTAGATTTTATAAATTTAATTTATAATTGTACTGTCATCTGTTGATCGTCTGCATTATTAGGCTTGCAAACTGAAATCAAATTTTTGAAATATTTTATATTTTATTATATATTTTGAGTGACAATCATTTAGGTAGGAATTAGTGGTGTCAAAATCCTTAGAATAATACAAAATAAGTTTTTGTCATATGCATTTAATTGTTGGAGCCATAATCACATTAAAAAAGAAAGCAAACTGCCACTAAATTTTGTAATAATATTTCAAGAAATAACAATTTTTTATAAAGTTTATTTTAACAATTTAAAGCAAAAAATCAATCAAATAAAAATGTTATATTATTTTTATGGTAGATACCACAAAAGTTCCTCGATTTCAATTAATAAACTTAAATTTTTAAATAATTATAAACAAAAATCAAGAGGATATTTAAAGTATTGAGATATAGTTATAAAAAGTTCATATAACCCCATTTTTATTGATATTGAATAATGATTAAAAATTTGGAAATCGACAAAGGTTGGAAGTTAATCTCGCTAACATAATTTTATAAAAATTAAATCATTCAAAATTTTAATCTTTCTTACTTTCCAATTTCCTCCTTTAGGATATATTTTTCAAGAAAACTATTATATTCAGACATAATTTAAATAGCTGTAACTTAAAATGAGATAAAACAAATTATAAAAAAATAATTTTTAAAAATTTTATTAAATAAATTGTATAATAAAAGAATTTTAGTTGAGTATTCTAGAGTATGTAGCAAACGATAAGCTTTCTAATGATATATATATCATGAAAAAGAAATATTGAAAAACAGTTTAACCCATTTAAGACCAAGCAAAGCAGACGATATCTAAAAAAAACGCAGACGATTTATATTCAAAGTCATTGAAAAAAGCAGACGAAGATGAAATTACTTATGTTCCAAAATAGGAACATTGGTCGTAAATGGGTTAATTCTTTCTGCAAATCAAACAAGTAAAAATTTTTAAAAAGTAGTATTAGTAATAGTATTATTATTATTATTATATATTACATAAACATTTCAACCAATCATATAGTTTTTATGAAATAAAACTGCAATTTCAAAGTTAAATTTTTTGAACTTTTAGGTAGAATTTTTGAAATGTGGCTTTCAATATGTATGTAAAATATTTTTTGTAAATTTTTATATTAAGTACATTTTTTAAGCATTTTACGATTTACACATTTAAATATATAATAAGGCTGGCAAGTTTGGCAAGTTGTCTCCCTGGAGGTCTTGCCAGACCTCTGATTTATGTATGTTTTGATTCTGTGCATTCTTTCACTTATCTTATCATGGAAAAATCATATAAATCACATGCAAACTTTCCAGCCTCCTCTGTTCAAGTTTTTCTTATTACACTTCACAATAAACATAAAAGACTATTTCATCGTCTTTCGAAAAACAACATTCCAAATTAGTATCACTTGTAATATAAATGTTTCACAGACATGAAAATATTTGAAATCAAATAATGGAAAAAAAAATCTTTGACCTTTCAATTCTTAACTGAAACTAACACTGAATTCATTTGAACTGTTGTTTTTAAATTTAACCTTATACAACCTCATAGCGAAAAATCACCTCTTTTCATAGTTTTTGCAAATTCTTTCATATTTGGTATGAAAATCTTTACTTTTAAAATTTTAAAATTTTGACGAAACTACAATAAACAAAAAAAAAATTTCAAAATTTTCATTTTGCTTTCAGGATTTCAAAAAAAAAATTTGAAAAAATTTACGATTGAAAAAATTTCGATAATTCATTTTTCATTTTAATTCGTATAATGAAAACTTTTGAAAACTAATTTATAATGATTTTTTGCATTTTAGAGTCGTCTTGCTTCATAGAATTTTAGAAAACTCAGTGTATTGAAAAGTTGCTAGTTATTATGAAAAGACAAAAAAATATAATAAATTTAATGAATAAAAACTCGAAAAAAAATGAAATTGTTAGAATGAAATATGTATCTCAACCTTTTCAGCAAGAATCAAATGTTGAAAATATTTTTAACGAAGTTCCAGAAAGTTCAAATGTATCGGATCCATTTATTCGAGTTCTACCAGATTGCTGGAGTGAGGACTAATTTAACACATTCAAAGCTAAATATATGGTCTCATCATTCAAAACAAAAAACTAGGATGCCTACATTTTTCAAAAAGCGAAAAAGTAAATCTCCTTCGCACTGGACTACGCATTTCTTCCGAGTGGGCCAGCTGCACCGTTGAGCCATCTGGAAATACAAATGCTACCTCGTCATGCTTCTTTGAGGAAAAAATTCGATATCATTTTTCATCCAAGAAGACCACAATTAGCGAAAGTTTTGATAAAATCAATGAAAAGTTTTTAGACTCAACAATCAAAGTTTTTAATACCTTTTACAGTATGGCAAAAAACTGCAGACCATTTTCTGATATCGAGTATTTGGTTGAGCTTTAACAAATAAATGGTGTACAAATGGGCGTTGGGCTTCATTCTCGTAAAACGGCCGTAAAGATTGTTGACCACATTTCAACAAACCTTAAAAAAAAAGTTTTCACCAAAATTATAGAAAAAAACGGAAATTTTGTATAATAGTAGACGAAGCTTTCACCATATCGAACAAGTCAGTGCTCATCATTTTTTGAATGTAAAGGACACTGAAGTTTCACCGGTTATATTTTTTAATTTGGTTAAACTTGTGGATCAGGGTGCATAAAACATTTTTTCATCGCTTTTATCAAGTTTAATGAATGGTGGTATTAACGAGGATTATTTGAGAGAAATTTTAGTTGCGTTTTGGTTAGGTGGAGCCAGTGTCATGCTTGGACGCCATTCAGGCGTAGGTGTTCGATTCAGAAAAAGTTTTCCCAATATTGTTCTTTGGCATTGCATTAATCACCGGTTACAGTTGGTACTGGATGACTCCGTTAATGATGTAAAGCAGGTTAATCATTTAAAAATATTCATTGATAAGATCTATAAAATTTTTCATCAGTCAAACAAAAATCAAAATGAGCTTTTTAAAATTTCATCGGAGCTAGGGCAGCAAATTTTAAAAATAGGTAGAGTTTGGGGTCCCAGGTGGGCAGCTTGTAGTTTGAGGACTACTATTGCCTCTACTTTTTGGACTACTATTGCTACTATTTTTCAAATGAAGGCTTTTTGGGGATGGCATCGCGATTATCGAACAAAAGTTTTCTCTATGATTTGGCTTTGATGATTGATATTCATCAAGAAATCTCAATATTGTCCAACGGTTTGCAAGCGAGAAATATAACGATTCAAAAAGCAGATAAACTTATTAAAAGATCGATCAAAGCTTTTAACTGGATGATTGAAAGTAAGGGTGTTTAAGAAAAGAAAGCAGATAAAAAAAATTATAGAAGAGTTGAAAGAAATTGAGTGGGTTGAAAATTCTAAAATAATCAGAATTCCACCTCAAAATCTTCTTCAAAAAGTTATTGAAATCATTAAAAAGGGTAGGGCAATGACTTTATCAAAGCATCATCTTGTACGACTGAGATTGACTACTCGAGTTTTCATATTTTTTGAATCCGAATTCATGGCAGATCGAGAGGTGATTATTCCATGGAAAGAAGGTGAGGAAAGCCTCATTCATTTCGAAAGATTTTTGTCATCGAATCGATCTCAATGAATATAGAGATTATATTGAAAACTCATTAATTCAAACGAAAACTTTACATGCATCCGACTTAGCAGAGAGCAATAAAAAGGGCTATAAATATATTGAATGTCGTGGCTGTTAGTACAGCGGAAGCAGAGAGAGGCTTTTCAATGATGAACAATATATGTTCCGAAAAAAGAAACCGATTGTCAGTTCATAACATCTCAAACCTGATGATAATAAATTTAATTGTCATGCTGCTAAAAAATTGGAAGGCAAAAGATACAGTTATAACCTGGTTGAGAAAAAATCATTCAGCAAATGACACAAGAGTAAAAAGAAAGCAAGAAGATGAAGTCAATCAAAAACAAGAGGCAATCTGGAAATACCTCGATTGAGATTATAATTCTGTTTTTTTTATTTTTCATTTTTTCACAATATTTTTGAAGCATTAAACAAGTTTTGCATACAAGCTTTTTTCACTTTAAAACATGAAATTTTTCATTGTATAAGGGTTGGATAAATACAATTAAAATGAGTAGTAAGAAAGCCTAAAAAATATAAATTTACATAGGGTTTTCGATCGAGTAGTTTGGAAAACTTGAAAATATTTTCGGAGTAGTCTCAAAGAAATTTGAAACCCATCACTGTATAATGTATACTCACATTATATACAATTTAAAGAAACCTTCTTAGTATGATTATTTATATTCATTGAATCGAAGTATACATCACTTTCTGGGTTTGTTTTTTTATATTTAATCAATCTTAGAATTCTTCATACAAACTATCGTCAAAAAAGGGCATGAATTCCTATTTCGTGAGTTCTATTTCAAGTTCATGCTTCATAACTACTCGTCCTTGGAAGCTCTCTACCGCCTAACCAAGAAGTCCGAACCTTGGCACTGGACCAAGAATAGGAAGATGCTTATCTTAAGTCGAAGGAGTTCCTGTCGTCTTAGAATGTACTCGTCCATTACAATCCAGCGTAGGAATCGGAGCCGTCTATTCCATTGTTACCAAGACGGAAAAAATTACAACCAAATTCAGAAAGAAGCCCTTGCGATCCTTTACAGATTGAAGAAGTTCTACCAGTACATCTACGGACGGAAGTTCATCTTGGTCACGGACCACTGACCTCTCATTCCGATGTTTGGACCAGGAAAAGCTACCCCCACCCTCGCTGCAAATCGTCTTGCTCGGTGGACCATATTGTTGAATCAGTTTTTACTATACGACATTGAATACCGGAGAATCACGGATCAATCCATTGCCGATGTTCTGAGTCACCTGCCTGTGTTCAACGATCCAAATTATGATGGTGAGGAAAGTGAAGAGGTTTGCGCGGTTTAAGAGATAGTCGACGAGTGGACGCCAACAACGCCCTTCAACACGAATCAGCAAAAGATCCAGTCATTTCTACGATCATGCGGTTTACACGCGAAGGATGGCCAAAGAAAAGTGACGAAAGTAGTGAAATGCAACGCTTCAGACAAGTTGCCGATTTTCTAGCCGTAATCAACGCATGCCTTATCATGGGTTCCAGAGTCGTCATTCCAGCCATCCTCCACAGAAACGTTCTGGATCAGGTGCACATTGGGGTCTTTCCGAATGTCACTCGAATCAAATGCTGGCACGAACTTCCGTACTATTTTTTTGAATTGAAGTCACTTGCAGGAGTTGTGTTTCCTGCGGAGAGCACCAGAAGAAGCCGTTCAACACAACGGTTCACCTTTGGATGCTACCTGAAAAGTCATAGAGTCGACTACACTTGGATCATGCTATTACCTTCTTAGGATCCAACTGGTTGTCCTAGTCGATGCATACTCCAAATTACCTATGTGCACCGAACGCAGTCGATTACATCAAAGGCGACGATCAACCTGCTGCAAGAGAATTTTGAAGATTTTGGGTATCCGCATACACTGCTACTACTTTTTCATATCAGAAGAGTTCCAATCCTGGTGCAAACAACGTGGAATAATTCACCTCCATGGAGCTCCATACCTTCCAGCTACAAATGGAGCAGCCGAACGAATGATCCAAACAGCCCAGCATGCTCTACGAAAATCTTTGCTTCTTCCGAGAAGAGCGCTGCAAGAATTCCTGATGCAGTATCGCCGAACGCCCAACTCTAATGGATATTCACCAAGTGAACTACTCAACCTCCGCCAAACCGTACAAAGATCGATGTCTGCTGCCATCTTCAGCTCATAATTCCAAAGGAAAGCAAGCCAAGGAAGCTTCAAACAGAAAAGCTTATCGAACTGCCTCATCGCTACAAATTTGCGGACGTTGTATACGCCCTCTACTTCAGTCCACACCACAAAAGAGACGCCCACTGGGTTCTTGCAGTTGTCACCAAACGCAAAGGTACGCGAATATACAATGTCCGAGCCCAGCCCTGTGGACCTACATGGAGACGTTACGTGGAGCACCTACAACCACGTCTATGTTCCTACGAGGGTGCCGAACCAGGATTGGACGTGCATTCCCCCGAAGACGCACCTACTCATGATGAAATGCCAGGCGAATCTGATCCGAAGCCACATGATCAGGTACCATCTGAAGTCGCCCCGCAAGAACCCAAAAAAATACGTCGATCTTAGTGGAAGAACAAAGGAATACCCCCTCGCCGTTATTCGCTTTCCGGGTGAACCAGAAGCTTAGTGGGGGTGTGTGTTGTATGACGAATATGTATATTGAAATGTTGATATTCAAATACATGCAATATGTTTCATTTACGTTCAAATACATGCAATATGTTTCATTTACGTTCAAATACATGCAATGTGTTGCATTTATATACATCCATTCGACATTCAAATATGTCGCGTTACAATACTGATTTGTCTATCTGAAACGCACCTCTTCTGCATATAAAGTCGTGCATTTTCGATATACATTTCTTCTTATTGCACCTTATTTTGTCTTGATTATATAACTGCCTGTTCGTGTTCAATAAATCCGATCTTTGCTACCTTGTATCTCGGCTTACGCGTTCTTAGTGTAAGAATACAACATAACTTTAATTAATTTTGATGTTATAAATACGAATTTAGTTCTTTTTCCCCTAGATACAGTTTTTTTGCAATCGTAATCTCTTATTTTCATGCCTATTTAGCATATAAATAAATATTTTATAATGTATGCATTATATACAAAGTAATTAAATTTAACCCTCAAAGGACGGAGAAGGGAATTTTACGTCATTCGATGAACTCATTTTTGACGAATAAATAAATTCGGTATATTAGAAGCACTCACTAATCGTTTTACAATGTTGACAGATATAATTCCCTGTCATTCAAACCGGTAACATAAACTTCACTAGCAAAGACATAAAAGCTTCTAAAATCAACAATGAAACACTTTCATTCCATATCTGCCTTGTTTTGAAGGGTCATAAACCTTCATTGGGGATCTTCCTGTATTTACCAGCTGTTCGTCCAATAGTTATATAATCAGTAGGACACCAGTATTTATAACAATTTTTAAAAAATTCATCGTGTAAATACCTTATAGGACTTAATTTATCTGAAACATTTCTATTTCTTTTCACATCAAATCTAATAATATATTTATTAAGATAAAACATGTCTCTACTGATTGCAGCTTTCAAAAAAGATTCTCCATTTCTATCGGAAAATAAAATCTTTATGTTTACACGCTCATCTTTAGATTGGCCAATGTGATACCAGCAACCAAAATATGCTAAGAGATCTTCTTTAGAAAACCTCTCATAACAGTAGCGTAAATCTTCGAAAGAAGACCCAGCTTTACTATAATTAAAAAGTTTATGTAAAAAAAATTAAAGTAAATCAATAAAATCTAAAATTACAAATATGTTTTGTATCCAATATATTATTTTTTTTGCTATCTGAAAGCACTAGTAAGGGTGGACGACGGCTCGAACTCATTGGCGTAGTCAGGTGTGTGAACTAGAATAGCCCAAAAAATATTCTGGATAGGCTCGAAATTTGGGATCCGGACAAAAGCCCCTCTCCCCCTGAACAAAATCCCTTCTCTCAAAACCCCTTTCTCTTTTAAACATAAAAACTTGATTTTAATATTAGAGTTTGTATTAACCCTATTAGTCACTAAAAAATTAATTGTAGAAAATTGACTGAATCATATCCCTTCAAATTTTGTGACTTTTCCTATAATCGCTAGCTGCATCTTTTGAAACCATTTCATGGTAGTTGAATGACCCTTTCATGTCCAAAACTGTCAATCAAAATTTTTCAGCAAAATGTTGACATTATCTGTACTTAATCGTATAACTTAGGATCTAGTATTATATAATAATACTTTGAAAATTTATAATTATATACAGTTTGAAACGCATAACACTTTATATATTTAATTTTTTCAATAATCATGGCTACTTTTTAGAAAATGTCAATCAAAATTTTGATTGATCAAAAATATATCTAATAAAATATACCTTCAAATTTTACATAAAATATATGTTTTTATACCAAATCAACCATGCTGTTTTCATTTCTGGACTCATTTTTTACGTTTAGGATGTGAAAATACCTATAAGTGTTCATCAAATTTGCGGTTTACTTCTGAAAATTATTCATTCAAATTTTACATAAAATATATGTTATACTAAATCGGCCATTCTGGTTTCATTTTTTAAGTTTAGGATGTGAAAATACCTATAAGTGTTCATCAAATTTGCGGTTTACTTCTAAAAATTGTCTCCAAAAATATTCATTCAAATTTTACAATGAAATATATGTGTTATACTAAATCGGCCATGCTTGTTTCATTTCTGGGCACATTTTTTACGTTTAGAATGTGAAAATACCTATAAGGTTAATCAAATTGCGCTTTACTTCTAAAAATTGTCTCAAAAAACATTCATTCAAATTTTACAATGAAATATGTTTTTATACCAAATCAACCATGCTGTTTTCATTTCTGAACTCATTTTTCACATTTAGAGGTTTTAAAATATTTGTCAATATCAATAAAATTTTCGGTTTACTTCTAAAAGCTATCTCCAAAAATATTCTCTCAATTTTACATGAATATGTTTTTATACCAAATCAATCATGCTGTTTTCATTTCTGAACTCATTTTTTACATTTAGGATGTGAAAATAACTATAAGTGTTAATCAAATTTGCGGTTTACTTCTAAAAATTGTCTCCAAAAACATTCATTCAAATTTTACAATTAAATATATAAGGTAGTATAAACAAGAATCTCTATAGTTAAAAATCTCTATTTACATTAGTAGCTACATGTATTTACATGGGTAGTTGCTGCATCGAGACTGTCGTCGGTATTAGCCTCTAAGGTTAGGCCTGGTTTCTTGCACCAATATGCCACAAGATTTAAAGGTTTGCTTTTTGTTACGCTTTGATAAGTCCACCCTCAATTTTGGAGGGCTAAAAGGTCGACTTATACATCGAAATATACGGTAATTGAAATTTGTATTACATAAAGATAATTTGTTGTTTCAAGGGTTTTTAAAAAATAGCAAAATATGTTTCCACATTGCTTAGATGAATTTAACCACACTGCGAACCTAGGCCGCAGGTTGAGCATCCCTGCTCAAGGGTATAAAGATATGCAATAAACTCTCATAATTAAAATTAGGTATACTTAATTACACATTACTGCCATTTATATATAATTATTGTGAATTAAATTATGCGTAGCTCTTTTGGGGTAAGAGCGCGGGGTCTCAATCCAGATGCTCTGGCTTGGATTCCTGATTGTGACCATCCTTACTAATCTGGCCAGCTTCTTCTCTTGGATGAGGTACCGATAACTAAAAAAATATGTAAATAAAATAAAATCTAGCTGTCAAAATGAATTTTAACAATATTTCATTAAAAATAAAAATCATCCAAATTATAATAATCGACTAAATGCAAAAGTGTTTTAAATTTGATAATTCGTTTCTCAAACAAATAATCTATAATGAATTACCTAACCGCCTCATCGTGCACTGCCCATATGGCTAGTCTGATTATTTTTTTTCTAGTTAGCGTAAAAAGTTCCGCCACCATTTTTACAGGTGCCACCCGTTAAAGATGCTAGGAATGAAGAAGGTGTGAGAATTGGTGAAGACATTTTGAAAGCAATACCTTTTATTAGTTTTAATTTGAATTTTTTAAACAAGAATTTAACAATGATAAACGCGTTTTTCGTTACATAACATTGCATCATGGGGTTTAGACTTTCCAATGTATATCAAAGTTTACGGTCATATATCTGCATATATCTATGATCATCATAATCGTAAAGTTAGTTACAAGATTTGTACACATCAGGTTTTGAGATGAAAAAGGTTTTGAAAAACGATGCACAAAATAAAAAATAGGTTTTGCATAGAAACAAGATATGGCAGATTTGGAAGGAAAGGCGAGATAAACAATGAAGTGAATAGTACACATCCATCCATCCATTCACACACACGATGCAAAAATAGAGGTGTAAAAAAGAGCGTTGTAATAAAAAGTTTCATAATACATCATCATCACCTTTAGCATAATAAATGCAAAGTTATGGATAGAATATACAGAATACATATATAATACTAACAGATCAATTTTTATGGAAGGTAGAGATGAATTAAAAAATTTAGCACTAGTAGTGTAGGTTAAAATAGAATCTTTGACAAGCTTTGTACAACACTGGAAGAGGATTGAAGATGATGATGATGATGATGATGCTAGAAATTTGTAAATGCATCGCTTAAATGTGGTGATGAGCAGCACTTTCGAAATTGCAGTGATGCTAGGAAGACGCGCTTAGCTCAGGGTGAATGAGAGAAGAATGAAATCGTTCTTAGCGAGTTTGTGTCCCAAAATCGCGCATGAAGCTGTTCAGTTCGTCCAATTCTCTTTGAGTCGGTGGACGTCGTTGGGATTTTGCGGGGTAGGAAGGATGTCCGCCAGGTGTGTCATATGGTCTTTGAGATGCGCCGTTGTATCTGTGGAAGCTGCGTTCATCCTTGCGATCATGAAAGTCAGAAGATTGATCGTATCGCTGCTGTTGATGACGATATCTGCTGTCTCCACCTTCCCTGTAATAAGAACTTGTTTGGTCATAGCCTCCACCCCCACCCCCAATCAAATGCCGCGGAGTAGAGTGTTTCCGCATTTGGTGATCCGTTGTATCTTCTGCATAGCCTCGATGAAATCGCTCTTCGCCCCTTCTCCTATCCTCTTCTGCCGCTACATTCCCCATTGATCGGTACTGCTTGGCGCGATCCATAAAGCCATCCCTGTAAAATCTTTCTTTCTCACTTTGTGAAGTAGTTGTGGCTCCTGCACCTCCTGTGCTTTCATACTCCTTGTTACCCTCTTCAGCGCTTGTTTCTTTGTACCTTCGGTACGTTTCCGTTACCGTCTTACCAGATGGGGCAGGAACGTAATGATGATAAACTCTTTCAACGCAAGGATAGTAGCGAGCACCAGCATCCTCTCTTTCAAAGTGCCGATCTGAACTTCGGGAACGCATACTCTTTTCGTGATAAACGACGTCATCGCCTTTCGTTCGGTACTGCGTTCGCATTCCGTCGTCAAAATAGCGTCTTCGGCGACTGTAATCGTTTTCCCAATCGTGATAGGATGAGGGCATGATCATTCGGTCGCTTCGAGAATCAATTGTGCTGGCGGGATAATCGACATAGTACTGACTTTGCTGATCGTGAAATTTTCGTTGACGTGACGAAGATCTTCGGTATTGAGATTCGTCTTCGGTATAGCGATTTTGGGAGTAACGAGGCTGTGATCGGCTTTCCCGAACATACCTAACTCCCTGCTCTCGACTTGGCGAAGCTTCTTTTGTGCGCGTTTCGCGGATTCTGTGCTCTCGCTTGATTATCGCAATTTCACCAGGTTTAAGGGTGTTCACGTCAATAGGTAGATTTTTAAGGATTTCATCACGAGATTGGCCTAAAAATATCAATCAATTATGCAGTTTCTAAAAGTTTCAATTTTTTCACACCGGGGCCGTATTAGGATTTTGTAGGTCCCCTTGATTACATGCAGCGAACAGGGAGGATTTTTTTACCAGGGACACATTTGTCAGTGTTAAAAAATGCAAACGATCTCTTGATTTCATCTCGCCCGTTTTTCTTGATTATTATTACTCCAAAAATTCCTCTATGTTCATTTGTTTTCGTAATAAGAATTTTTACCAGTTCGGTTGTATTTTTTCTGAGTACCTACCTTCTATGTACACCCCAGGGATGCACATCCAAGCGGCGACAGCCCCCCCCCCCCTCAATAATTTTGGTTTTTTAAACTAACGTATATGCGTTTTGTAAATTTAATTAAAATATTTTCGCTGGAAGTATAGTTTTAAATGTCATCAATTTATAAAAAAAATATAAAGTAGTCTTATAAATTCACGTATGCAATTTATACACTTTTCCCGTGGTATTTCTAGACCAGAAATTTTGAAAATTGCAAAAAAAATTGCCCCCTCCCAATAATTTTGAAGATGTGCGCCCTTGGTATATCCTTACCCGTACAATTTTCCTTATGACGAAAGAGCTTGTTAAAAAGAATTTAAACAAGATATTTGGTCATAAGAATTTTCTGAACAAAATTGAAACAAAACATTTATAATAATCAGTATTTTATTATGTAAAAAAAAATTTTTTTTTCAATATTTTAAAATTTGTATGCATGATAAATACTATTTGTTCTCATATTTGCTCTTCCGTTATTTTTCAATTTTATCTCTTGCACGAAGCCGTATATTTGAAACGCCTGCTTTAGAGTGACGCGCGGTCCATTCATCTTTTGAATTTTATATCACCATAAATAAAAAATGAAATATAGGAGGTGCAAAAACTCATTTCCCACCACCAAATTGGTTAGGAGGTATTCACAGCCTGTTCTATGGCTATTGTCACAAGTGCCATGTAAAACGAGAACTAATATTTTGTTACTTTAAAAAAAATTAAGTATACTTGTTCTAAAATCGAATTCCAAAAATCTAAAAGATGCTGTCAAAATTATTGAACTTATCAATGCAATTTAAAATCAAAATGAGTTCATGAAAATTATCATCAAAATTGACTTTCATATGATATCCTTGAAGGTGTCCGGTAATTTCTTCGTGTTGTAATTACATCGTCATGTTAATTATGCCTCTGGAGTATGTTTTAAGTGTAAGAAAAACAGCTTAAACATAGACTTATGGTCATCATCTTAAACTACCGTTATACTTCATTGTGGTTAACTAATTCACAGGTTAATCTCACATTCTGTGTATATGTACACCTCGCTTACACTTTCTCGTTCATTTTTATTATGGAGTTGTTATTAAGTGCATACTACATTCTTAAGAATATTTTGATCGAATAAGAAATTAACATTTTAAGTTTAAGAAATAAAAGGAAACTCTCGTTGATTGTGATGACCAATTTGTTAGAAAAAGTGAAAGTGGTGAACTAACTTTTTGGAAATGGGATCAATAATTTAAAGCCCATTGTCCCGCAAAAATTCATACATCTAAAGATGGCATAATTAACCCATTTACGACCAATGTTCGTATTTTGGAACATAAGTAATTTCATCTTCGTCTGCTTTTTTCAATGACTTTGAATATAAATCGTCTGCGTTTTTTTAGGTATCGTCTGCTTTGCTTGGTCTTAAATGGGTTAAACGATAGGGAGTACACAATCACGCAGGCGGCCATATTGTTCAACTCGAGGTATCAAAAGTAATTAATGCAACAAGAGAAAAAGCCTTAATGTCTCCGGAGAACACTCATTCCCTCGTAACGTAAACATTCGTTGGAACTTCAAAAGCATTTGCGGGTAAATTACCAGTTCCCAGATATATGAAAAGGAAAATCAGAAATTTAAGAAATGTAACTGCCTGCAAATCCAGTATAAGACCAGTCAAATGAGCCTTTTCTTCTTTTTGACAGTGACAATGGACCGGACAGAATAATTTTATTTTCGACTCTTAGCAAAAGCAAATAATTGGTATGCAGACGAAACTTTTAAAATTGTGCATCCCTTATTCACTCAACTATACACAATTCATGGCATTATGAATGGAGATGTGGTGCCCCATGTTTATGCTTTAATGCCAAAAAGAAGTGCACAAAGTTACAAAACGCTTTTGTCAAAACTAAAAGACTTTATGGCTATTTTCACAATGAAAAACAAACACTAATATGTACTACACTTTAAAACAAAACTAATTTCGCATTTGGAGTGGTTTTTTCCGATGCGGAACAAAAAGGCCTACTCCTTTCATTTTTCTCAATGTGTTTTTCGAAGTATTCAATCACAAACGGTTTCCAACAATTGTATGAAAGTGAGGTAGAATTTGCTTTAAAAATGCGCATGATTACAGCCATTGCCTTCGTTTCAATCACAGATGTAGTTCGCTCGCTTGAATATTTAATTGACAATTGCGATTTTCCTGAAGAAACCCAGCCTATCTTAGATTACGTTGAGGACACTTGGATTGGACGACCAAACCGTTGATCTCCTCGCTTTGATCACCGTTTATGGAATTGTTATGCTTCTGCTAAACAAGTGGGTTGTAAGACAAATAACACTTGTGAAGGATGACACCGATCGTTCAACCAGCTGTTTGGTTGTTCTCATCCTACGATATGGAATTTTTTTGATATTTTGAAGAATGAACAAACAAGAAATGAAGTTATAATGGAGCAGTATACCGTGGTTTCAGAAAATTCCAGGTCTCAAAAAGAAAAAGGTCAGAAAAATATAAAGAGACTGTAGAGAGGATCCGAGGCATCATCAATGATTTTGAAAATCATTATTTAACTGAATACCTCAGAGGAATTGCTCATAATCTGATTTCTCTTTGGGAAAATTGGTAGTAAAAGTTTTTTAGATTCTTGTTTTCCTACCTTATCAAATCGAGTTCATAACATTTCGTATCAAAGGTATTTCTTACTGAATTGGTCATACCCAAAAGTTGAAATAAAACGGGGTACGAAATGGCCTCAATCGCTTGATGAAAACAATTTACCAACATATCCAATTTATCAGATATACATTTCACAGAAACCCTACAGAATGGGAAAGTAAAATTTAGAATTAATTATAAGTTAATTAATTAATTATTGAATATAATAATTAGATTACAAAACTATATTTTTTTTAAAATATAATAAGGATGCACATGTGGGCAAATTGTCATCGCTGAATTTGCCTGCTAGCTGTGAATGAATCCACAAAAATCTTGAGAAAGAAAAATACATAAAAATCTTACCCGATTCTTTTAAGAATTAATCCGCAATACTAATGGCGCGGTTGACCCTAAAATCGCGTACTCCGCCACTCTAGTTTAAAGCCATGCTTGGTGATCTGGTGTTGATATCTAATAAAATTTAGGAGTTGAAGTTGGTGTCGATTTTTTAAGTATTTTAAACAAAGAAAAGAGTTTATTTTTGTAAACATATGGATTCTTTAATATAAGTCGGAAGCGAAAAGTTAATTCATTACAGGCCTGAGACGGGATACGGTTTTAAGTACTTGAACCCGAGTTCGATATGTATGCTTGTATCGAACTATGAGAAAGTAGGCTTGATGCGGGATCGAACCCAAGACCTTGAGTTATCGAAACCCAGTACCTAACCAACCTTACTCACGCCCCACAAATTAAAAACGTATAAATTAGCGTGGACTTAATATGGCACCTTTCCATACTCAACGTGTCACGCAAAACGTCAAAATGCAGTTTTGAGTGGTAAAGTGGGTTTCGACAAAAGCTTGTGACGCTTTGCGTGCAAACACTTTTTTAAATCAAAACCAAGAACTTTGACAGGCTTTCAAAACTTTTTCGATTATATGGCGTCATGTTCAGAGGGGTAGGAAAATTAATCAGATAAAGATGATGCATTAAGTTTTTAGCATAGAGGTTTATTATCAAACCGGATAGAATTTCTATTTTGCGATATGTGAATCTTGAAACCAAAACATGAAGCAGTGTGATGATGAGTTATCGTGTCTTGTATGCTTCACACTTGGAGTGTGATGAGCTTTTATCCTCTATTTCAGCGCTTCTCAACCTTTCCCATGGTAAGAACGTAAAAATTCCTTAATATATATATTAAGAAATATATATAATATATAAAATTCCTTAATATATATAAATCCTTTTTGTGGATACAAGAACCCATAAAAAAATTAAAAATAAAAACAAGTACCCATAAAAAAAACTTTCAGATACATAGAAAGGTTGCCTACGCACATGCAGAGAAGCCAGGGACAGTGGACACACATATAGATATGAAACAATAAGAAAATCTTAGTTTGGCATATTCACTTCAATTATAAAAAAGCTTGGCATTGTGTTTCTTTAACGAATTGCTACGATTAGATGTCTATTTTGATGAAGTTGAACATTCTTCAAGATTTGGAACTTAGTTTGCATTTAATTGCGGTAAAATAGGGAAAAATATTCAACAAAGATATGTAGAAGCAACGTATAATTTGAATCTACAGGAAACAAACTTCTTCAAATTGTGGAGTTTATTTGCAATTACAATGTTCCGAAAATCATGAGGCCTCAATTAAATATTATTTTGTAAATCTATTATTTCTTCTTTTTGATAATGCTTACGTCATTTTCTTTGAAAGTATTCATATCTTAAATACAAATAGATACCTCATAAAACGTTTTATAAACAGCTATAATGCTACGCTATCCCCTACTTCATGCCAGTAAACTAAACAATTACTAGGAATTTCCTCGAATATTAACCCATTTACGGCCAATGTTCCTATTTTGGAACATAAGTAATTTCATCTTCATCTGCTTTTTTCAATGACTTTGAATATAAATCGTCTGCGTTTTTTAGATATCGTCTGCTTTGCTTGGCCTTAAATGGGTTAAAGGAAATCTTGAACAAAAAAAGAACAGATGTTTTCAATTTTTTCAAAAAAATTTGCATTACATTGGTTTTATTTCTATATTATTCCCCCTCCCCCCTCCTAACACATTTTCCTAAGAAAAAAAACTAATTAAGGAAGATTGATCAAATTTATAAATATACGTTAATTCCAAACTTTGTAAATATTCGATTGACATTCTAAGTTTAATAATTGTCAAAGATTTCTCGTTTTGATTGGCAAGGAAATATCGTGTTTCCGGTGAAATGAAATAAGATTATTAACATAAGTACCTGAAACATAGGACGTATAAGGTGTGGTGGTGGTCTGACGAAGAACCGAAGTAGACATTGAGAGGCCACACCACTAAGGCAAAAATGAGAGGAAATGGAAGCAGAAACAGAGAGTAGAGAGAGAGAGAGAGTATGCTGTGAAATGTGTACTTTATTGTATCTTAAATCGAAACTTCAATTACGTCAGAAAGGATCTCAGACTTTGATAATGAAATAAATGAATGAAGCGGTCGTTGTAAATAGCAAGTACGCCATCGATTATTATATTATATATATTTGTATCGAAGCAAAGAAATGAGGGTATGCAAACAACTCATCATCATCTCTTCAGGAAGTCCAATAAATCATCAAGATCGGACGGAGAGGAGCATCTTTGATGCAAGAAAGTGTTTGATTTCTTCTTCATCATGCTTGAAAGTGTGATAGACAATTTTGAAAGAGTTTTTTTTGACAGTAATTTCGTCATCATCACCATATCGTGATCATTTCAAGGAATCAATCGACATACTGCTGACATTGATATTGATTACACTTTGCGTGTTATATCGAGATGTTGTTGTTACCTTGAAAAATATAACGCGATCCTGAAATCTCATGCAAAAAAAGAAAATTTGCAATGTCACGTGATCTGGTTTTTCCTTCTCTCTTATAAATAATATTCTTACGCAACGAGGCACATATGGAAGAAGTGATCTCCCATTCATCTTATCTTCTGATATTCAACTTCTCAGAATCACTTTCAGCACCACCACCACCACAGGCTAACTTCTGGTTGTGCAATGGTTTACATTTCACGTAGGTGTGGGTCCTTAAGGTAGCTCAAGGATAAGCTTTTGAGGATGATTTGCGGTAGCCGTAAAAACCACATATGTGATTCCTTTTAAGCTTTCGCATAATCCTCTTTTATGAGTGAGAAAAAAACGATGAGCAAGCGGAGAATATAGACGACCGACACACACACATGTTCGTAAAGTCAGAGGTATTAAAGTTTTAAATTGTAAGAAACCTCAATGATATATAAAATCTTTTTTTTAATAGTAAAAACGATTTATCGTTAGCCAGCAATGCACACAACGTTTTGAAAGTTAGGTGATGTTTTATACAATAAAGCATTGTTCATCAGCTAAAAAATCTAACGTCATTACAGAATCGGCAAAAGACGATTCTTTTGCGTATAGCTCATTCATCTTGAAGAAGGTAGTATGTATTAGCAGGGCCGGAGATGCTAGGAATTGTAGGGCCCATTAGAAATCTGATAGCGGAGCCCCGACTCTACAAAGTAAAATTTATCGGTGTTCATATTTCACATATAAATAAAAAAAATAGACATTTAATACTTGGTATAAAAAAATTTAAAGGCAATATGGAAACTTTTATTGTTTTACTTTTAACATTGAGGGAGGCAAATTTTAGCAATTACATTCACTCTTTTAGAAAAAGACTCTTCTAGCTTTTTTATCAGCTATTTAAATTTTTTGCAATTTTGCTAAAAGTCTTCAGAGAATACGACAGCTGTATTATGTCTTTTAGAATCACTAATTACCTATGTTTTCATATTTTTAACATTATTTTGCCATGAATAAATTGCAAAAATTTTTTTTATACATGTAAGGGTAATTTCGAAGCCATTTTTCATAGGGTGGAGGGGCTAGGCCCATGAACCCCCTCCCCCTTGGATCCGCCACTGCTATGTATAGAGTTCGGCATAATAATTTTCAATCATTATCGCATTTATCAAAGTCTCAATGCAAATCACTTCCCAGGCTGAATTGTTCAGAGGACCAATTTTCTTGTGGAAATGAATAATTTTAAGTGGACACGTATTGCCCCTTTTTTCAGAGAGTAGGACATTTATTTACGCAGTTGTAAATAATAATTGTAAAAAATGAGATCTGCTCAGAGATAAAATTTTAACAAGTAGTAAATAAGTTAGCTTATAAGTAGTAATGTTTATTAACTAAAGGACGGTTTTTGAATGTGAATGTAGAGAACATTTAGTGAATAAAGTTTAAGCAAATTAGAGATTTTTAATCAGTTAGATATATATTCTAATTTTTGCAAGAAGTTTTTGTAAAATGATTTTTGGTTACGTCATTTAGGTGAATGAAACACTTACTAAGTAGTCACTAAAAACAACGATTAACAACTCTTAGGACAAAAAATCATGAATAAAATGAAGGATTTAAGTGCACTCAACTCAAAAAATGTGGATTTAAATGGACTAACAACTCTTAGGATTGAAAAATCAGGAATAAAATGAAGGATTCAAGTGCATTCAACTCAAAAAACGTGGATTTAAATAAAAGGTCAACTCTTTTTTTCAAAAAAAAAAGCAAAAAAAAACTAAGAAACAAAAGATAAAGAAACTAATAACCAATTTGAAAATACAGGGAAGCTTTTTAACTACTAGACTAGACCAATGTGATTTTTAATTGGGCAAAGCTGACTTCTCTTTTTCAATTAGGTGATTTTATGTTAAGTCAAAATTATATGCATATTTAATAAATATCCTATACAAAGTATTATTCATTACTTACGCATAATTTTTACAAATCAACTGGAAATATGATTGACATTTAAGACATTTCCGCTTCCTAATTGCGATAAAGAGTGAAGAATTGGAATCAGCATCGTAGATTTAGGCGCATAACGTTTAGAACAGGGATTCTTAACCTTTATTCAGTGGCATGGACCTTTTTATGAAGTTGATGAAAGATATGGAACCCTAAATTCAAGGAGAAACGACAATGAGCCACCGTTTTTATGCAAACTTTAAAAGTTAACTTTTTGTTTCAGTTATTTTACACGTAGTAGTACACACATTGGCTGACTATTTTCCTTCATTTTACGTTTTTTTTACAAAAATGAAAAACTGTTCACGGGGACCATCTGAAACGCAGCTTAACCTGAACGGACTCCAGGTTAAGAACCACTGGTTTATAGTATAAAATTATATTTCTTTTTAAATTTGAATGATTTTTTTAGAAATAATTTTCAGATTCAATCTGCAAATTTGATGAACAAAAATGGTATAGAATATAACGAAAAATACTAAGAGCATGCAATGAAATAAAAAAACAATAAGCTCTTTACAAGCTACAATAAACTCAGGATGCTTTTATATTGGAACACCTTCAGAACTGCTCAAATTCTGTATCACTGTGAAGAGTAAAATAATAAAATCAGGAATCAAAATTTCGTCGACAACCAAAACGCTATCTACAGATCGCAAATTCAAATAATTATTGCAAGCTAATTATATGTATGAAGATACTAATTCTAAGTATCTTCATCAATCATATTAGTCCATTCGGTGCAGATTTTGTACCTAAGAGTACCCAGTTTCCTTAAATTTTTGAACTCTGGTATTTAATATACATAAAATATGAAAAATTTAAGTCCCATAGTTGACGATGAAATCTCTGGTGCTTCTCATTTAAAGCAGAATCTCAAGGGGAACTAGAAAATCCTGATCATTTTGAATCTCTTCTTTTTAGGGTTAATTATGCTTGAAAGGGATATGCATGTGGAGAAGATGGGTGGGTGCCCTAGTCTAAAACTACCTACATCGCATATGTCAAAGTTATAGAAATGAATGACAAGTGTCAATTTCTTACCGTCCACTATCTGAACTACTTGTCGTTTTTCATGTTCGGGGCGGGTGTAGGTTTCTTGCCTTTGCCTCACATTTGCGGAGGAAGATGATGATGATTTGAGAGTGTTGTTAGCTTGAAGATGCGCCAACTCATCATCCCTTGGTGCAGCAGTACTGCGCTCTGTGGTTGAGGCATGCTGATGAGTTTCATACTCTCGCGTTGTTGACTGCTGATGCGTCGGTCTTTTGTATGAGGATGATGATTCGAATTGTGTTGTTGATTCCAAGTCTTTTGTGGAACGTGTCTTTTCACGATCCTTTAAAATGCAAAATATTTTGCATTTACTTCTTACAAGAAATTCTCAATCGGGCGAAAGAAAAATTTTTAAAATATAGGACTTTCTAAAATTTTCTTTAGGGAATTTGAGAAAAAAAATAAACAACTTTCTCTTTATGGACTTGTCAAATATATGACTTTCAATTTTGTCCGTGGTAGTCACGGAATTTTCCGTTTAAAGAAATCTTTGTGAATGATGTTAAATCGCTAGCATTTATTTCTGGGAAAGTCAGTAATGGAAATGGTAGCTTTGTGAATTTTTGCATTTTAAAGTCACTAAAGCGAAATGGAATCATTTCAAAATTTTGGAAAATATGAGTTTCCTCCTTCCCCTCAAATATCTACTTGATGTCGAAATATTTTGATTCACTGGTTATCGACCACACTCGACATTACAAAAATAAAATCGTCTGCGTTTATGTTTTTAAATATAAATCTTCTGCTTTGCATTAGATATCGTCTGATTATTCTGGTCGAAAAAGGACCAAAGTTTAAGATTTCAACTTCAATTACAACGGATAATGTCTTACTTTATAACAAGTGAACGTGGAAAAGTTACTCTCCATTCCTTTTAAACAAAATTCTCAGAGTTATTAAATCTTTTATTTTTACACTACCTAATTTGTTTCGTATAATAAGTAAGATAATAAATCGTTCTTTGCTTTATTCGATCTAACGATTTGCGTATATTCTATGAATTGTGAAGAGTCTTTGTCTTCATGAGATTAAACATTATATTCTCGAATATCAATCTTGTCAATGGCAATATTCCTCAATGACAATCATCCAACTGGCAATTTTCCGTGCACCAAGAGATTTTATTGAAGTAACAATGTGTAGACATAAACATTTTATAAACTTAAGTTTAATCCTACGGTAGCATTAACATCAGCCACCAGCTTAACAAATAAAACTGGAAGCAAAGGGATTTTTTTTAAGTTTCATAAAATTATTTTTTCAATTTCTAAGAAGTAAAATTATTATTGTTGCAAACTTTGTTCTTATATTTTACTACGCAACATCTCGTATTTCCACAATTATTATCATTCCCGTGTTATTCCGCCGATTTCAACTTTAATTTCGTCATTTTTAATTAAAGTGAAAAAAGACGAAAATAAATAAGGAGAGTGAAAATGTTATGTATATTATTCTCATAACAACGTTTAAATTTTCCTGGCTCACTGTGTTCTAAGGTAAAAAAAAATTAGGTTTCCATACACGCAATTAGATCATCAATTTAAAAATCTGTTTTCTTTTCAAATTTCTCTCTCTTTTTTTTTAAAATATTTGTAATTTTTTGCGACCCTTCCACTTCATGGAAAATAATGACAAGACAAGCAGAGACAAAGATATATTCCAGATAGCTTTTCCCTCTTTTAAACGATCTCAAATGGGGAATAGCTGATAAACGATGAAAATATCAATTGCATTTTTTTCCTATGATGAAAAAGTGGAAAAAATATGCATACAAGTTTGCTTTAATAGTAATGAATTTTCCTAAATTCAAGAGATTTCTTCAGAAAAAAATTTCACTCCACATTTATAATAATAAAAATTAATCATTTTTATTCATCTTATCAATATTTTTGATGCAAATTTTGTTATATGCAAACAACTTTGAGATGATTTTGAATGTAAAAAGTGTATTAAAAAAGTATTATTACGCGTCGACCGAGTAATATTTTCTTAGCGGATAATGCTTTATAATGCGCAGCTTCTTAATTATATAACATTTGTTTCTTATAAACCAATTTCATAAAAATAACGTATGTACATCGATAAGCGATACTCAATCAATTAAACATAATCAATTGAAAAACCATAATCAATTTTTTCCAGGTAACTTCAAAACAAACTCTGATGATCTTAGGAATCTTAAGATCGGGTTACATGTTCAATGTGCAAAATATTGTTTTTGTGTGAGTAGGATATCATCGCGCAATGGTTATTCATTGCAGCAAAAAACTGTTTGCATAGTTAGACAAACTTTGAACTTTTTTAAAAAAAAAATTTTTTTTTTGAAACTTTGAAGGCATTTTAAAGCGTTTTTTCGAAAACAAAATAGAAAACAATTATAGAAAGAAAAACATTAGGTATGATAAATATGTCTCTCAAATTGCATTTCTTTTGCAGTCTTGCTCAGATTTTTTCTAGAAAATTGTGTTGTAGTTAGATGGTGAAAAGTTTCACCAAGAAATATCTTAATGGAAAGGAGATAGCGAAGTTGAGTGCAAACATTCAATACTTTTATATGCTTTTATTTTGCATTTCACTTAAACTGTTATATCATTTTATTGAGTAAACATTTTAGTGTATTGGAGTCTTTCCTAGTCAAACTCCTTGCAAACTATTCTAACATTTTGACTAGATACCATATGAAATTTCAAAGCGTTTGATCTTATGCCAAAGTGCGAGAAAAAAAAAGAAAGTGCCGTTTCCCAAAGGGAGGCTCTGGGTTTTAGTCACTTTGTTTTCATAATGCCTATTTATTAACGTGTTTCATACAAATGTTCTTTATTGAGTTGGAATGATTTTGAACAATAACTCAATAAAAACTTAAAATAATGTTATCGTTGAAATTTTTTTCTATCATAATGATTGTGTATGAATCAGTTTATCAATGATATTTTAGGCATTTTTTAGCCGAAACTTTAATTAAAAGAGCGCGCCAAAATACGATTTCGGGTTAGCGTAACTTCCATATTTGAAAATTGTGTTTCCATTTACTTGAATGATCGTTACAAAGGCAAAAAAGTTTTCGATTTATTTTCAAATAAAAAAAATTAATCCAAAAAAGGACTGCAACAAAACTAATGCCTACAGTCGGAAAAAACGTATACTTACGATTTAAATTTTAGAAGTCTTCCCAAACTCGCTAAATCACAAAATTACACCACTTCTGTCGAAGTATGAGCGAAGAAGGCGTGATGCTGGTTCGAATCCAAGACCTTGTTGTGTCGAAGTTAAGTATCTAACCAATCTTACTCACATCCCCAATTTAATTCTACGCGACCCGTGCCATCATGTAAAGAAAGACTTACGCGACTAGAATATTTTGAAGGGCCTCCAATATCTGTGATTTGTATTGGGTGAAGGGTTAGAGAGTCTTTGGACTCGGATTTTTCCGCAAGGGAGCTGGTGGAGGGAGCGTTGTATAGCACCTTGCTGGAGTCTTCTACACCACCCTCCTTCACTGAACAGATGTGTCTTTCGTCTCTTCCCGAAGTCTCCTTCCTGTCCTTGCGTGTGCCGGAATCTTCCTCCTCGAAGTAAGATTTCTCCTCACGCTTCCAAGAAGACTGCTTGCTCCTCAGTTCCTCCACCAATCGCTCTGACTGTTCTTCCAGCTCTTGTTCACTTTTTTTCTTGCGAGCTAGCTTTTCCTTTTGCTTTTCTAGCCACTCCATATCGGTATCATGAAATCTAGGGATGTTTGACACTTTTTTAGTTTTACGTTATGGAATGGGTATTTTTATATCCATGTTTATGTGTGTGGTGTGTTAGGTATGCAAGGTTCAATGTTGTGGAGAATGTTTTTTCTAATGTTTTTTGGCCATAGGTGATAGGAGAGAAGTTGGTCTGTAGGAAGAGTTAAGGTTTTTTTGTCTAGTTTAGGGATGTGTAGTATAATAATAGATGTTTTCGATATATGTGGAATTGTAAAGCTGTGTTGAAGATCCATGTAAGGAGATTAATAGCCTTGGGTCCGAGATGTTTGATGTGTAGGTTAGCGATTTGAACTGGTCCTGGTGATTAGCTGTTGTTGATATTGTGGATAGCTTGTGTGTCTATTGTCGTGAATTGTATGTGCTTTGCAGAGTTTTTGTAGTTGTTGGATTCTGTGTGATTTGTTTGTAGCTTTCGGTGTTGTAAAGGTAAAGGTACCATAGGGTGTTTTCATCGAGAAGGTGCAATTGCGCCGCTTGTATCGAACTATGAGGAAAGCAGGCTTGATGCGGGATCGAACCCAAGACCTTGAGTTATCGAATCCAGCATCTAACCAACCCTACTCACGCCGTTGTATTGGTGAACTGTTTATTGAAAGTGTTTGTGATGTCTATCTCTTTCATTTTGATTGCGTTATTTATTGAAATAGTTCTATTTGTATCGGTGCAGGTTTTCTTGTTTTGGAGGTTTTTGATGGTGTTCCGGTATGTGCGTGTTGTGTTTGTGGGACCAGTTTTTGTTAATGTATTCTTTCCAGAGTGAGAGTTTATGCCTTTTGATTTGGATTGATATTTGTTTGTTGAGTTCATGTGGGGATATAATGGTTTGTGTTTTCTGATTTCGTTTCTTTCATTTTTGAGTGATCTATTTTTTGTGGTAACGATGGGTGATGGCTGGGTGCATTGATGTTTCCTTTAGGTTTAAATGTGTGTACGTTGTTTGTATGTAATAATAGATCAGGTTCAAGGCTAGTGATATTGGTTCCGATGTATTCAAGTAAGATGATTATTCGATGAGAAAGACTGCCAGTTCGCTTTTTTGAAATTTGTGTAGGTTCTGGTTTGAATGTGGTGTTTCGAGCGTTTGAGGTGTATGGAGGTGAGTATGGGAATAATCTGACGATAGGGAATTGTTAGTTTTCCAAGTGGTGTCGTTTAGTACATGTGCTGGGATAGAAGTAATGTCTGTCGGTTGTTGACATTGTGATTTTAACTTATTTGTTGGAATTCTGGTGTGTGTGTGTCTGTGTTAATTATTATTAGAGTGTGAGGTGTTTGGGATAAGTTCGCCTCTGTTGTCTGTGTAAGGAGAAAACCATTCTTTTGAATGTGTATTGATGTCGCCGGTTAGAATAAGATTTTTGTGGTTAAAGAAGTGTGTGAAAATGTTAGTTTTACGGGCATTATCTATTGAATTCGGATGTTTTTTCGGTGGTATATGAAAATGTTAGCTGGGAGGTGATATGGGTTGTTATTTAGTATGACTTTAAAGATTTGATGTTCTATAATTGTGTTTTATGTTCAGATGTGAGTTCTATATACTCCGGGTTTCCTTGAATGTGTGTTATTGAGCCACGCCTGTTGAATCGCTGCTTCAGTCGGTTCTGATGTGTGTGTAATGCGGAATGCAAGGGGTTTTACTGTTTGGGTTGAGTTTGGTCTCCTGTGATTTATGATGTTTGGGTTAAAAAGTGTTAGCTCCGTGATTTCATTGATGCCGTTTATGTTAATTTGCAATATTTTGAATATACGTGAATGCTTTGTTTTTGTGTGGTGAGTGCAGTGCCCGCGCTACCTATATAATCTTGGGGCACCTCCCCCCCCGTTGCCCCGCCCCCCCCCCCCCCCCTAAAATTTTTGGTTTTGCCCCATGCACTTTTTAAAGGAAAAATAAATAAGCAAAAATTGTACACAATAATCTTATATAAATGCTGGTGTGTGTATGTATAATATGAGATTTCTATAGGTTTTTATACAGAAGTACTTCATGCTTTTCAGCAAAGTAATATAGGATATAAAGTAATATAGGAAATAAATTTTTTGCAAATGTGTTTCTTTGCCCCATTTCAGCCCCCTTGAAATTTAGCTTTAGCGCGGGCAGTGGGTGAGTGTTAGGACTGTTGTAGATTATTTCTAAAATAGTTCTGAAGTGAGGATATGTGGGATTGATTTGCGAAAAATCAATTAGTGTTGTAAGATTTGAGGAGTATGTTTGAGCATATAAGATGAATCCAGTGTGTGAATATGCATGCTTACATTTGATGCCGCGTGTATTTTGGTATATATATTTGTTGCAAATTGAGCAGATAAATTTTTGTAGCCCGGCTATAAGGGGAGTGGGATGAAAGTCAGGTCCAACGAAAAAATGGATGTGGTCGCCGAGCTTGCGAACGGGTAATTGTTGTCGAGATTTGAATCTTTGGAGTTCACGATGTCGTTCCAACCACGCGAAGGCCTCAACTTTTAGAACTCATCAAAAATACGTAATTGATTTCTCTTTTCTTTATTATTAATCTCTTTAATTTCATCAATTTTATATATCTCATAATGCAATAATTTAATCTCCTGAGATTTGGGCTTCTGACTAAAGTTTGGGTTTATTTCTATCTTCTAGGTATAATACTAAGTTTTTTAATAATATTGGTTATGTGTAAGAATCTATTTCTATTTTTAGATTTGTAAAAAGATTGAAGCCGTAAGAAGGGAAAAGCATCTTAACTCAGATATCTTGACAATCTCAAGATTGACTCTCCACGCGTACAGCTTAACAAAGAGTAAAAATGTTTTTGTCAACCATCAAATCTACAGATGATCTGGCGACTCAGCTTTCAAATCATGCCCTTTCCTGGTGGTTTGGGATGCCATTCGAACTGGCATAAATAATAGATTACAATGTCTCGAACTTTGAAGTGGTTGGCAAGTTTTTTAGAGTTTATATGGAATTCGACCAGATACTGGACAAAGTAGCTAGATCAACGAAAAAATTAATCTGGATGAGTTTACGACTTTGAATTTTATAGATAGAGTGATTTTAACTTCTCATCATGAACAGTATCCCTGAACTCTTTTCTATCTATCGAAAGCA
>JAUIRK010000511.1:350000-412500 GCA_030549495.1 Nectonema munidae
TAATTCTAATGAAATTTGTGTTCCTCATAGCTTTCCAACAAAGTTAAACGTCTCTCTCCGAAAACCTCATTAATCTAAAACATAATTTTACATATCCAAAATAAGGACAGTTAATTTCATCGAATACAATTGATAGGTTGTTCGATTTGCTAGTTAAATGAAAAAATTACAATTTTATAGAATCTTTATTAGGAACAAGAACGTGAAAAACGATACAAAATTTTTCGAAACGGCAACGTTTCTTTATCAAGTAAAATAAAGAATATTGTGAGAAAAGGTGCAGTAAGTGAAAAGCTATGAAGCCAAAGCTAATTAGCTGGAGGGGAAATGTAGGCAAAGAATGCAAAGAGAATAAAGTTGTTATAACGTGGTGTATATCTGAGGTACTAGTTAATTTCATTGTGATTATTTTTTAATCTGAAAAAGTATAAATTCTTATTTATTCATTTATAACCTACTAATTAACTATAAATTAGTACTAATTACCAATTTCTTCAATAAACTATTAATTAAAGATGATTTCAAGCACGTTCATACTATATAAAATTTTGATATGCGTCTGATATCAAAAATTTTATTATATGGATAGGAACGAAGTGTTAGGATTAATTTAACTCTTTGAACAAAGAAAAAAAAAAGATTTTTTTAAAACTTTTTTTCTGACAAGAAGCATTTCGTTTCATGGGACACTAATACTGATCCTCAAAGCGGCCCAAAAAATTTTCAGGTGCGAGTGGGTAAAAATTTCATTATAGCGATATTATAACGATATAGAATATTTTTATCAGTGAAGGAGGATTCCTAGACTACGTCTATGATGGATAATAAAGAACGGCAGCGAAAGTTTCTAGTCAAAATACACGAAAACTGAATTCGGTTTCTGAATATATTTAATCAACAATGCTCTGAAGCAATTATCAAGATTTGTTGGGCGGAACACATGGCTTACGCAGAAGAGGGTTTGGGATTCCGTGAAAAGTTTCTAGTATAAAAAGTTTGATAAACACATTCTAAAGGTCGGTAAAAAGATTGTAAAAAATTGTTTTCAACTGACGTAGATCGCGATATTATTGAATTCTAAACGTTTATTAGACATTGTGGAGTCCAGTGGCGGATCGAAGGCGCGGGCCTCATGGGCCTAGGCCCCCTATGAAAAATGGCTTCGAAAATTACCCTTACTAATCCTTACATGTATAAAAAATAAAATTTTGCAATTTATTCATGGCAAAATAATGTTAAAAATATGAAAACATAGGTAATTAGTGATTCTAAAAGACATAATACAGCTGTCGTATTCTCTGAAGACTTTTAGCAAAATTGCAAAAATTTAAATAGATTTCGCCCCCCCCCCCCCCCATATAAGAAATTTCTGGATCCGCCACTGGTGGAGTCCATAACTGATAAAATATTAAACTGAGAATAGAATATTAAACATAAATAAAAACTCACTGCCTTTCAAGGATCCCTAAGTTTCAGAATAAAGTCTTCTTCAAAATACTTATGAACCAAAAAGGAATGCGAGTCTTAAAAAGTTTGGAAAACTCTGATCTAACAACGGATGCAGTTTTTATGCAGTGGGGGATTATTGGAAGTATTTGAAATATCATAAGAGTTTTTTCACTTTATTTTTTGTCCCATTTCTGCCTTACAAGACCAAGGAAGGAGATTCAATGAGATTTGTGCACCCACGTGTAATGACAAATGTTAATTCTACAGAAATGTACCGCAAACTTTTTCTATTCGATTATATCGATGAAAGTTATCTTCTATGTAGGATTGTGCTAACATCGAACCCAACCCCAAGCCTAACCCTAATGATATTCTACACTAATCTTAACCCCAAGAATAGATTTCCATAATTCCACACATTAACCCATTTTGGGTTATTGCTCCTGTGGAATGTAGAGGAACGTAAGCAAACTCAAATTTTCTATGAAATTCAATAAAGATTCATCAAAATCGTTTGCTTTGCACGAACTAAAATGGGGTAAAGCACGTTTACTAATTGCTTGAACACCTGTCAATCAACTATTATGACATTTGAATGGTCAAAATCAGCGGAAGAGTTGAAGCTAATAAAAGTAGTTCGGATACCACAACTCTCACATTATCAGCTTTTTTTCCTTACTTAAAATTTTATTTACAACACCAAATCCATCACCATACAATGCCTGCGAAAGAATACATTCAAGTCAATCAATTCCGAATAGAGGCAAGAGAAGGCTAAGTTTTTTTTGACATAAAACTATTTACACAATTTTTTGAAAATGGGATAAAAAAAAATATATATAAAAGAATGTAACCAGTGGATTGAATGATTTTTCTCAATCACACGTATGTATAAAAGTTTACCTAGGAGGGAAATGATAGTTAAAGAAGATTTTAAAAAATGAGAGAGAAAGAAAATGCTAGTGGATCAGAGAAGCAAAAG
Organism: Nectonema munidae; assembly: GCA_030549495.1. Lineage (NCBI taxonomy): Eukaryota > Metazoa > Nematomorpha > Nectonematoida > Nectonematidae > Nectonema > Nectonema munidae. Next base: position 352,432 of record JAUIRK010000511.1, read on the forward strand.
ATGTGGAGCTAGAAGACAAAGTGAGAATCTTGCCTACTCATGCGTCTTTTTTAATGTCTGTGTGTGTCTGAGTGAGTGAGCGAGTGAATGAATGAATGAATGAATAGTGTGCTGTGTGTTTCCGTAAAAAAAGAAAAATATTGATGAATTATTGGCATGATGAAAACCAGCAAACACATCATTGATTTGATCTGAGGAAATATGCAGAGAAGTGTGTGTGTGTGTGTGTATGATTGATTTTTTGATGGCATACGCTGATGGCTCTTATTTTGAGGGTAAAAAACTCAACGCGAAATAGCGAAGTGGCATGGCGAAAATAACCGAATCCCAAAAATCCAAAGATTTCCAAAAGATGGGATCAAGATATAAATACTCTAATCCCTGATACATTCTGAAATCTGAATAAAATATCCATGCACAGGACAGTAGTATATTGGAGTTTCAATAATCAAAGCACATCACCTAGGGTCCCAGACTCTTCTGGTTTTCCGACATTGTCTTGGTCTTTACGTTGCTCAACAACGGAATCTACGAGGGTTTTCGGTCTCCTATGATCTTGCTTGAACTATTAATAAAAAATCTAAAAAACATTTAAAAATAAGAAAAAATTATTAAACTCATAATTACACAGGAAATGCTAACTCTAAAATTATTTTTTAAAAGATTATTATTAAATATATCGGGGGTAATTGTCTGGGAAGCAACTATCCTAGCGGGCAATTGTCCAGTTAACTCCGAAGGATTTATAAGAATCCCGGATTTTTAACAAAAAAAGTAGTTTATAAAAAAATGAACAGTGCTTATTTCTTTTTTTGATATAAAAACTCATCTCTTAGATTTAAAGTAATTTGGTAAGAAATACAGTAAGTCGTACTTTTTTAGATTTTATTTCGACTTGCTCTTGGGACATCTCCAACACCGTTTCCATCTTTTTACCACATCCTGCTGGCTGCGCCATGTAGTATAAAGATTTTACTGAGGCATGAGATATAAGATACACACTGCATTATGTGAGGATACGAACCTTATATACAGTAGTGGGATTGAATTTTTTTGTAAGCCGGTTCTGTTACAAAAAAAGTGATATTTGTCAGCAAATAAACTGATCAATATTGATTATTTCACAATAAAATTTTAAAATAATGGTTAAACAAGCATAAAATAAAAAGGTAAAATAAACAAGCTGATTTTACTGTACAGTCTGTACTATATAGACAAATAAATTAACAATCACCGAACTCAGAAAATTTAGTTAGACGGTTCTAACGAACCGGTGCGAACCGGCTGAATCCCACTACTGCTTATATACTGCACAATGTATGGTACAGGCCACGGTCAGAGTAAGGCAATTAAGAGCCCAGATGGTTGCTCCTGGTAAGGTGGCGTGCACATCAAGTGATGTCTTTGAGCTAGTGTTGATAGAAGTATTAAATTGTAGCTGAACACCTTACAGTTTTGTCGTTGACTTTTTCAACACCGTTTTTGTTCCGGTTTGATAATGTCAAAATCAGGAAGCCTTAACTTCACCTAACCCTACTCCGGCCCTCCTCCTCCTTCTACATTCATTTACGACTACACATAAGTTATTTAATTTAGAGGTGCAAGTTGTTTTATTTTCCATGCAAAATTTTTTAAATCATATTTAAAAAAAAATCTGTAGTGTTTAATTTTACTTAAACTTAACTTAATGTTCAACTAATTCTTAGCAAGGGCATGAGTAGGGTTGGTTAGATACTGGATTCGATAACCTAAGATATTGGTTTGGATTCCGCATCAAGCCTGCTTTCCTCCACATAGTTGCATACTAACGGAGCAATTATATCTTTAACTTTTAGGAGAAATTTGAGTGTTGCCTGCTGCGTTTACTTTCAAAAACACAATTTTTCATTGTTCAAATTCTGTAGGACTAGTATTATCACGTCATGTAGCAAAGTGAATCTCAGAATATGATGAAACATTTCTTTGATTTCCATGTGCTTTCTTCTGCTTCCATTCAGTGCCCGCGCTGAGCGGAAATTTTAGGGGGGCTTCATTGAGGCACTAATTTTTGAACTATCATATTAATCTGCTTCAAGGCGAAAAGAAAACATATGTTGTATTTGTCGAGCCATATCTACACAGATTACATTTTCATGAAAGAATTTTTAGGGGAGCTTGAAAATCAGCTGGGGAGGGGGGCTTGAGAAATAGTTGGCAGGGGGAGGGGAGGGGGGGGGCTTATACCCCAAAATTTTATAGGTAGCGCGGGCTCTGTTACCATGATACTGAAAAATGGAATGCCAGATTCGGAAACTGAATGTGTCGGACTTTAAGGCTAAGTATACGAAATTTTCAAAAAAGTTTGGCTTTAGAAAATAATTCGTTGGAAACTAAATTTTTGGATTCTTCAGGCTCTTTTTCTCATTAAAATCGCAAAAAAAACAATACGAAGAAGGCTTCAAGACGTACAACAGTATATATTAAATGAATGATTTTGGAAGTTTCCAAGATGAACCCTTAAAACAAGGGGTAGTATAATGTTTATTCAAAATGGAAAACTTTTATCATAATCTTACATTTCAGCAAAGTATCGTGATCAAAGTCGGGTGATGAAATGTCGTATGATGAAATGTCGTGACACGATTTTGTTCAGGTAAACTTCACCATTTTTTAACCTTGACTTTAAAACATTTCAATAAATGAGTATAAATGTTAAAAAAAAGGAAAGAAAAATTATCTAAAATGAAAACATAGTATATCATATACTGTAAAGTAAGAAATTTTGGCGAGGAATTTTATTTTAAAGTAATTTAGATATAAAGTGTTCAGAGAAGTATAAAAACTAAATTTTTCAGAATAAATTTTACTTCAATTCTTCGACAGATTAATTAATCCAATAAAAGTAAATTCAAAAGTTTAACAGTCTGTTCCATTACTTACATAGGCTTGTCATTTATAAAGAGCCATCAAATTTACTGTTTTTTCAAAAATGAGGAATGTTAAATTTGAGACATTTTAAACTTCACATTTAGGAAACATAGAGACGACATACGGCATCTAGAAAAAGTGCTAAAAGGCTTTAAGTTTAAGAAAACGCAAACTACGTAGTGTCTCGCTTTGATATACAAGCTATATACAAATGTAAACATGTGTCGAAAAGATGACTTTCATCAAAGTTGTTTAAAAGCGGATTTGATTGCATGCATACCATTTTTACTTAAAATTTTTATGTTCACGCTAAGTTCCTATTTTTTTATATTGAACTTAAAGTAAAAAATACCAGATTAAAATAAAATAGACCAACTTAGCGTAAAAAAGAGGAAAGCTTAGAATGAAAAGGGATGTGAACTCAGTATTAAAATAAAATAGCTACATATGGTAAATAAGGTGGAAAATAAAAACAGTTTATGGAGCACTGCATCATATATGCTTGTAAAGTGGCATATGAATCTTAAAAGTCATTTCTAACAATTTTCAAAAGCTACAATGAAAAATGAGTGTTAAAAATGAAACAGGTAGTGCGTACTTCTCATGCCCTGATAGTTTTATTTTGAATAGGATTAGATGGGAAGCAATCATTTTTAGACGTGGCATGGTAAACACAATAACCGAAAAATAATAATTCACCTCGATTGAAAGTTGATGCGCAGTCTTTTCAAAAGTTAAAAAAGCCTTTTCAAGAGTTACGTGAAGAAATGATATTTTAAATATGTTAAACAAGAGAACTTTTCGTCATTCTTTAAAAGAAAACAGATTCTTGTCTGAATGAAGCTGAAAGTTCGTAAAAAGTAAAAAGAATTATTATTCAAAAGAATCGGCGAAAATAGTGAGAAAATTTTTTTGTCAAAATTTGCATAAATATTATTATCAATGCCATTCAATTCACATGGAAGGGAAGAGGAAGTTTATTACGTTTGTCTGTTTCTTTGAAAAAATGTAATGCAAAAAAACAATTAAAAAGGATAATTTCATTTTGAAGAAATGAAAAGAAAGAACGCATTTTGTTTGTTTAATTTTCTTCCTATGCTAAAATACTCGATATCTCTTTCTTCAGAACTTCAAAGAACATTTTGCCAGAAGATCAACAGATTCCTTATGATGAGGGGAGAAAGCTTATTGGTTGTTCAAATTTAAATGATACTCTTGTGATAAACTACCATATATAGGCAATAACGCCATTCAACATTAGGAGAAATAAAACGGCCGGAAATTATCCCCTGCGAAAAATTACCACATTTCGAAAAAATAAAAAGACAACCTTACAACGAAAACAAATCCCGGGTCTTTTCGTTTAGACGGCCAAATCAAGTAATCACCATTTCGTCTGTCTTTTATAGTTAATTATATTTATTAATTAATTATAGTTAATACAGTCAAACCTGCCTTAGCGACCCCCTGTATTAAACGACTCCCTGCCCATAACGACCTTTTTCTCTTCCTCCCGACGAAAATTGAACTGTTTTCACCCTGTATTTAGCGGCACACTGTGTAACGCGACCTTCGACCATGTTTTGCACTAAAATTTATTAAAAAAATCTGCATTAAACGACTATTTTGCAGACAGTTACATTTTAAACACACTTGAAAAAAATAGTGCAATTGTTGCACAGTAAGACTAGTAAAACTGAATTTCTTTTGTGACACATCATATGTCGTACATCAATACTTTGAACACAATCAATATGACATGGATGAAATCAGCCTTATGATGAATAAAAGCTAAAAGATTTTCCTTGTTGATTTCTCATTATCAGCCATTTTTCATATCTTTTGTTCTTGTTGTTTTTTACGTAAGATTATTGGTTACAAATTTCAATATAATAGTTAGATCATGTTTACATAGTAGGTAATATGTCGAAAAAAAGAACATCACTTGCTCTTCAACAAAAGTACGATGTAATTAAACTTTTATTTTATTAGTGGCAGAGCAGTATATAAAATAGCTACTGAGATGGGTGTAGGTAAAACTCAAATCCAAGCATTAGGAAAAAGGAAAGAACAAGTGTTAGAAGATTATTCTAAATGTTGTGTGTCAACAGTTTCAAAAAGAAAAAACTATCTCACAGGTAATGAAGAGATAAACACTCTAACATACAGGGGGTTTATTGACGCTTTGGCTAGAGGCCTTTCAGTCAGTGGACCAATTCTCAAAACTAAAGCTTTGCTGAAGAACTTGGAAAATCGAATTTTAAAGCTTCAAATGGTTGGATAGTTTTTATGTGAAGGATGTCCATGTGGAAAACGATCAAAGGGAAGAATAACAATAGCACGTTGTGCCAGTATGATTGGAGAAAAAATAAAACCTTTAGTGATTGCAAAAATCAAAGTCTCCTGATGTTTTTCAAAAGTGAAGTTGAGCCCTTTAACAGTGGAGTACTAGTTTAATAGAAAAGCTTGGATGACTGATGAGATTTTTGAAGACTCGCTACAAAATTTTTATAGGAAAATGAAAGTTGGAAAAGGAACGTCCTTCTATTCATTGATAATGCCCCTTGTCATCCCAATCTTAAGCTCAGTAACGTTAAAATTCAAGGGATAATTGAAGCAATGAAGTTAAAATTTAGAAAACGACAAGTAAATGTTTTTTTAATTTTTTAATCTACTGAACAATCGCTAATTTTTCTATAGCTTTTCCATATAGTCAGACAAATGGACAGAGATAAATCAAGATGTATTAATGCAAGTCAGTCCTTAAAATCAACACAAATATTGGATGTAATTTTATTGTGTATTGCAGCATGGGAAGAAGTTGAAGAAAGCACAATCAAGAAATGCTTCATAAAGGCCGGATTTCGCAAAGAAAACATTTCTGTGTGGAATCCTGAGATTGAAGAAGGAATACCTACTGCAGTGAAAAATTTAAGTAGAGATGTTTTCGGGGCTGAGTATGAAGCTGTTGCAAATATTGATAAAGACTTGTACACATGCGATGTTAAGAATAGCGTCTTTGACTTACCTGCAAAAGAAGCATTAAAAGAGATCGAAAGAGAAAAAGAAGAGAGTTCTTTGGAAAGTGATGAAGAAGCAGAAGAAAGTGGCACATACTCTTTAAAAGAAGCAATAAAAATTGCGGATAAACTAAAAAAGTTTGCTCTTCATCATGACTTAGGAAAAGCTCTGGAATACATCAGTGGCGGATTTAAGGGGGGGGGGGGCGCACCCGGCGCGCGCCCCCCTTAAAATTATCAAAGTAAGTTGAAAAATAACTGGCAAAGTTATTTAGTTTTGTGTAACTTTGAAATTTTTTAATTTCAAATATAATGTTTGTTGTGTTTGAATGATGGAGTTAATGAATACTTTCTCTATATTTTTTTACTATTCTCTTTAAAATGTTTTGGAAATTGCACTCTTGAAAAAGTTTTTTGTTAATTTAAAAAAACTGTATAAAAATTTTTTAAATATAATTTTCTCTAGTTGTTTCATGGCCTGTTTATTTGCAAATCTTAAAGTTCATTTTACGACCACTCTTCAAATTTGACTTAAAGTGTTTGAAATACATAAACTTATTATATTGAGTAAACGTAGTAAGTTATAATTATTATTTTGTATTAACAATTTTGGATCATTCTGATTAATATTTTTAGATTTTTGTTTGATCAAAATTTTTTTTGATTAATTACTATATAAACAAGTAACTATTCCTGAATTCGTTTTTTGATAATGAACAAAAGAAAAATATCAGATTACTTCAAATCAAGAAACACAGAAGATGGCAAGAAAAAGTTTTTTTTCACTTAAAAAATTTTTTTAGATATATGTTTACTTTTTATTTATGACTTTCAAGTGATAATGCCGAACGTATTCAAATAACCTCAGACAAACTTGTTACTAAAGAAACTTTTAGTGAAAACTTGGAAGCTGGCCCTAGTAGTCAAATCATGGATACTGATGATTTGCCTACAACATTTCTTGTTGAACATACTCAAAACAATATTTCTACTGAGAGACAGGAAGCACTTGAAAATAACTTGCCAGACATTAGTCTTTTTGATCATAAAGCTAACGATCAGATGAAGTTTTACTTTATTGAGAAGCGCTTTCCAGAACCAACTTTCAAGTTTCCCTCAAAACTATAAAAGGATAAAAGAAAAGCGACTGGCGAAATGAAACGGCATTGTCAAAGAGAGTGGTTCAACATTTGTAAGTTTATTGGTTATTCTAAATTAAAAGACGGCATTTTTTGTATTGCATGCCGTTTTTTTCCGAACAATTCACATCGATCTGGAAAAAAGTTCATAACGGAAGTGTATAATAATTGGAAAGATGCAAAAGAAGATATAAAAAATCATAGTGTAACTGAATATCACTTGTCATCAATGTTTAGAATGAAAACTTTCGTCGAAACATACCAAAATCTTTCTAAGCGTGTTGATGCCTCACTAAACGTATGCTCTGCTGAAAGGATAGAACGGAATCGAAAAATTCTTAAGTCTATTACAAAATCATTGATATTTTGTGGCCGACGCGGAATTGCCTTACGAGGCCACAGAGATGACGACACAATAAATTGCACTGACAACAACCATGGTAATTTTAAGGAACTTTTAAACTTTAGAATAGACTCTGGGGATTACATTTTAGCAGATCATTTTAAAAATTGTAAAAAAATGCAAAATATACTTCTAAAACTTGTCAAAATGAACTATTGGGTTGCATTAAAAGATATATACAGAGTGAAATTGTTAGAGAATTATATGAACAGCCATTTGGACCATACTTCGGACTACAATGTGATGAGGTAAATGATGTAAGCAATTGGGAACAACTAGGAATTGCTTTACGCTATACACGTGATAATAAACCTATCGAAAGGTTGTTTGAATTTGTACAATGTGAAAGCACAAGGGGGCTGGACATTTGTGAAAATGTTATTAAATCACTTTCTACTGCTGGAATAGATGTAGGATTCTGTCGTTCCCAAACAGTGGATGGGGCAGCAAACATGTCAGGAAAGTACAATGGTTTTGCTGCAAAATTTCTAGAAATATCTCCAAAAGCAACATATCATTACTGCAGTAACCACGATTTAAATCTTGTTCTCTGCAAGAGTAGTCAGGTGCGAGAAATTCATCTAATGTTAGACGTACTAAAACAACTCGGAATTTTTTTTCATATCTCCCCAAAGAGATGTAGGCGTCTTGAACAATCTGTAAATACCATCAACAAAGAAAGGACAACAAAAAGTGTTATTACAAAGTCAAAAATGAAGATATTTTGTGAAACACGATGGGTAGAAAAAATAACAACACTGCAGGATTTTGAAGATCTTTATGAAGCTTTACTTGCATGTTTGGATGCAATTGGCTTTTATGAATGCGGATGGGATGGCAAGGCCGTAACAGAGGCATATGGGCTAATGAAGCGCATAACAGATTGCACATTTATCATCAGTTTCCAAACAGTGTTATATATTTTTGGATACTTCATGGGACTCAGCAACAAACTGCAGGGAACTGAAATGGACGTAATTCAAGCTTACAACATGGTAGAACTGATTAGGGAAACTCTCAAATCTGCAAGAACCAATGAAGCTGAATATGATATCATATATTCAAATTCAGAAAAAATGATAAACTTAGCTGGCATTTCAATGACAATTCCTAGAAGATGCAGTAAGCAAACACTTAGAAATAATATTGAAGCTGTAGATGCAAAGGAGTATTTCAAACGAGCAGTTTTCATACCATTTGTGGATGGTGTTGTACAACAAATGGATATCAGATTTAGTACACTTGCTAAAGCAGCTCTTCGTGGTTTTTACTTGCTACCAAGCAATCTTTGCAAAATTACAGAGGAAACAGTTTCTTCCCTAATTGATTTTCACAATACCGACTTACCATCCTCTTCTACATTTTCTCAAGAACTAGAGCTTTGGAAGAAGTTATGGCTTAGCCAAGAAGACACTCCAACCACTTTAGTTTCCACGCTATCAGACATAAGAACCTGTCCAAATCTATTTCCGAACATTACTAAAGTTTTACATTTTTTACAACTAACAGCAGTTTCTTCAAGTGGAGTTGAATGTGGAAACTCCTCTCTAAAACATATTAAAGGAGCATCCAGGAGTTCTATGACGGAAGAAAGATTAAATGCGCTTCTTCTTCTTTATGTATCCCGGGACATCAACATTGATGTTGATGCAGTCGTTGAAATGTATGCCAGACAACAACCACGAAGAATGCTTCTCATCAATCCCTTGGCAGAGAAATAACTAAACATACGATTTAGTTTTTGAGGGATTTTTGCAATAAATTTAATTTCAATAGCTCTATTTTTTTTTTTAGTTATTTACCTGTTTTATTTAATATGCTATGATTTTGGTTATCTTCATGATGAAAGGTTGTGGGTTTCGTTAAAGAGATTTTGATTCAGAGAGTTTTGATAATGGTGACTTTTCATCAAGAGACCCCCATCAAAACAGCTAATACATACTTGTGCACGTTTTGCGCCCCTCCTATTTACATTTCTTGAATCCGCGCCTGGAATACATGGTGAAAACAAGTTCTGAGGTTGACAAAATGTCAGCAAAAACCTTACAACAAAAAAGGATGACTGATTATTTTAAAGTTTAAATAAATTAATTTTAACTTTTATAATTGTGATTCAATCTTCTACGACATTTTGGTTTACAATTTATTGAAGTCAATATTTTGAAATATTTTCACTGTTTTTAACGACCACCTGTCTAATGCGACCAAAATCAGGTCTTACCTTCAATGGTCGTTTAATACAGGTTTGACTGTATTAATATTATAGCAACCAGGACATAACTATAAAATGCAAACTAAATGGTGATTTTAATTGATGTGGCCGTCTAAACGAAAAGACCCCAAATCTCAGATATTCAAAAATAATGTGAAGAACGATTCATTAAGTGAGAAAAAAATTTTGGATTCAACGAACGATCAATAATTTTGTTATATTTAAAGTTTATGTCAAATATGTCCTTATTTTAAATATTGGTAAATTTTATTATTAAACAAAAAAAATAGAATATTAAAAAATTAATTTGAAATGTTTATGTTTGAAATGTTGAATTTTTTTCATTTTCAAGGATTTTTGTTTCAATAATAGAGGTTTACAGATCAGAGAATTTCAGATTAGATGGAGGAGAGGGTATTTGAATATATTTTACATAAGATATAAAAAGTGAAGAAGTATGTGCTTTTGGAGTAAAAATTTTTATTACAATTTTTCCAATTTTTATCTGCTTTTTTAGTACTGCTATTTTGAAATGGAATAAAAAACTAAAATTGAAATGAAGGAAATTCTTTAAAATAAGAAAAATGAAACTTAATAGAGATTATAAATATACTTGTACAAAATAAAGGCATAAATTCACAACCACTAATTGCTCATCTAAAGGTCAACGTTTTTTGAAACCAATACGCTCAGAATTAAAAATAAAAAAATTAAACATATTCACATATGTTAGATTAAAAAATTAATTCATAGACACTCTCCTTAGTGTGCAACGTTGCAAAAACCCAGCTTAAATTTGTTTTTCATTTTAGTCCAAGCGTTGTATTTTTGCAACCCATGGAAAAAGGCAAAAAAATTCAATAAAATTAAAGAATAAACTTTTTTATTTCGCGTTAAAATTAGTTTGTAAAGAAACAAGTTTTTTTAGGAAAAAAATTTTTGACCTTTGGAAAAAAAATTTAGGCTAAAAATTCAGTTTATGAATCGTATGGTCTTGTCTTAGATAAAAAGGTTGTGGAAAACCTTTTAATTTGAAGATCTTTTTGAAGACAGTGTAGGAAAGACACTAAACTACAAATACTAATCAATTGGACATTTTAATAAATTATGTTGAAGAAATGAGATCAAACATTTTGCTTGCAACACAAAGCAGAAATGTCTAAAATTCAGGAAATGTATGGAGTTGTAGTCTCAAAAATAACAAATGAAGTCGGAGTTGTAAAATATTTTTCAAATTCCACAACCATGACTGCACCCCAGAAACACTTTTTTACTGTTCTAGCATCTAGTACAGTAAAAAAATAATTGATTTAAATTGAATCTATCAAATCAAATGTTTTCAGAGCTTGTTAATAATTAGCAGGTTAATTAGTTAGTAAACTGGTTCGATTTTAAAAAGCTATTTGGGTAGAAGAGAAGGTACTAAGAAAATTCGCCAATTGACGTTTTGCCGATTAAAATTTAAATTTTGTATCATTTGGGCATGTAAACAAAAAACAGTATTCAATTTAAAAAAAACAAATTTTTAATTTTTTTTTAAATAAAAAATTTTTAAAACAAAAATATAAAAATTATTTTGAACGATATTAGCAATACTAAAAATCTAAAACGAAAAAAATTTGCCCAAGTAGGAAACATAGTTTCTGAACGTGGAAAATCTTCGTTCGTCTATCTGGAATTCCTCTATTATAGAATGAAACAGAGAGGGGATGTGTTTCTGAATTAATTATTCTGAACCAAAAAATTACGCAACTCAATTTATTATACTAAATGATGTAATTTGCAAATAAAACCTCATTTATTTAAAAAAAACACTAATTTTCGAATTAAATTCAGATGGCTTTTATAGAAGCTAAAAATTTGAATCAAATTCTCCATTTTAAAGTATTTTCTGCCAAAATAGAAATAAATTTTTTTATAAAATCGTGTTTATATTGCTTATTAATTTTAAAATCATTCTTACATGCAAGGATACAGGAGAAAATGGAACTGCAAAAATTCAGAAACTTTATCTGAGGAGAGGTAACATTATCATATCATGGCATAAATCACATTCACAATCAAACACTAAGTCAATAATCAAAGAGATGAGAAATAATTAGGAATCAAAGCAAAACAACAGATCGAGTGTGTACAATGCGAAAGAATGCTCTTTCTACATCATTTACATAACAAATAATAATAATAATCAAGCTAATTTTCAATCTTTGATTTATCATCATCATCGACATAGCCAATAAAAACTTCAACAACAAAAGAATATGATGGATTCATTCATCATTACCTTCTTTGTATAACTAAACTAAAGACATCAATCAAAATCACGAGAAAATAGTAGTATGCTTTAAAGTCCTGCGCGGGTTGTAAAAAGTTGTCCGCACCCGCCCCGCATTATATCAATGTGCACCCGCTCCGCCCCGCCCCGCATTTTTTCAATTTGAACCCGCACCCCTCCTGCATTTTATCGAAATAATACAAAGCTAATTAAATGTTATTTATATCCTTAACATGCTTGGAAAATAATCTTAGATATACTATACTACTTTTAAATATATTATTAATCTTTTTACAAATAAGTTTTTGTCTGAAAAAAATTCTTTGACAAGTTGTGTAAACTGAATAAACAAATTGTTCCATAACAATTGCAATATTTCAAATTTTGAATATAGAAGCACAAAAGATTTGCCCTTGGATTTTTCAAATTTGCATTTTTTTAATTTGTATAGTTTGTTTTCTCATGTAAAATAATTTTACAAATTTAAGAAAGCGTTAGAGTTTACCTCTTGAACTATGTCAATGAATCCACCACCACCGATCGTTTCAAATTGTCTAAGATCTTTAGCTATAAAACGGACGCGTCAGTTCAATGTTTTCGTTTTTAGCTTTCGAAATAACGTTAGCATTATTCAAAACTGGCTTGAGAACATCAGTCAGTAAAGTTTGATTAGGATATATTTTGCACTTGTGTCTCCTAAGAATAAAAGTACCTGTTTTTCTTCCACAATGAGCGAAAGCTTGAAAGCATCCTTTACAAACGACAAAATCCAAATCAGTGTTTTTTTCATTTACCCCGATACCAAACGTTTTCCAGACCACCGATTTCAATCCATTTACATTTTTTATTTTATATAAGCCAGATTTCAAATGAGATGAAACTTGTAACGTTGCCATTTAAAATGTGCGAAGGAAAACAACAAAAATTTAAGTGACTTTTTACTGAAATAATGCGAAATCTTGTCATAATATTTCGAAATCCTGAAGTTTTAACAATAAACTAAAATGATATAATGTTTTAATTATTTAGAATAAAAATTTTTTTTTACCATTTATTCCCTGAAAAAACGGGAATAAATCAAAATTTTCTAAAAATTTTTCGAAATCTTATTTTTTTGAAACAAACTAAAAATAATGGGATGTACAATTTCACTGTTTTTAACTTTGAAGACTAATTGTCTAATTTTTTTTCAATAAAAATATTTAGAGCAGATCATTTTCATTTCTTGGGACACTCTTGTCCCATTTATATGGGTCAGACCCATTTTTTATGTAACAAAGCCTTCAATGTCGTTTTATATAACTTAAATCAGGCATTATCATATTTTTAACACTACTATGAAGCCGTTAAGAATCAAGGACTTAGTTAGAGATTTTAATAATTTTTTAAATAAAAAAATTTTTTTACCGTCAAATAGAATCGCTAAGATATTGAGAATTAGGGATTCATTCGAAAAATAAGGAACATATGTTTCAGACATAACTAGATATAAGCATATGCAATTTGTCTCCTTTTAAAAGTTTGGATATATAGGAGCAGTTAGCGAAGGAGAAAAACCATGTTCATTCGAAGGATATGAAGAAAAGAGTACGCTTGAGCGTAATACTATTTTTACAAGAGGACGTGTAACACACCAGAGATGATAGTAAGTTGAAGCAAAATACGACCACCTGAATCAAAAGCGTTAGGAGTAATGATGAATTATCAATTTTGTGGAGAGTGGTGTGATGTAATGCACTTTTATATTTCGAAAATCACAACCATCATTATTCCTTTCATCTTCATCATCATTACCTATTATTGTGCATATTTATCTTTCATCTCATTTCATCTCTAGGATTATTATCATTGTAGTTGAAAAATGGTTTAGCAGTATTATTATTTTTATTATTCTGGAAAGAATGTAGTTACACGTACACACCAGTGAGGAGTATGTCAGAGCGTGGTGCTTCCTCTTATTGATGGTGAATTGGCGTCATTAAAAAAAAGATGCATTGTTCCACTTTCCCATAACAAACTTAAATATTGATTACCATGTTCATGCATACAATAATGATAACATTAAGTGTAGCATAAATAAATACATACAATTACATTAAAATTTTATCCATCTCTTACCCACATGTCAGTCACGAATCGTTTCTATTGGTCGGTTGAGGCTTATATTAAAAAAACAAAAAAAAAAAATTTTTAATAAAAAAAACAAATTTTTTTTTTTAAATAATTATGGGTGGATCGCCTGTCATGCTCCACAGTTTTGGGAATATCAGTGAATACTTCAATATAAGATTGATGTTTACTAAACTACTTTTTGTCAATGTACTACATTGTACTGCAAATTGTAAACCCTCAATAAATAAAGATGCTTATCATTCAATATTCAAAAAAAATCATTTAGAAATTTTTTTTATCTGTGGGATCATATTGATTAAAAGGCAGGCAAAACAAATGTTAAAAAAGACTCAATTTTAACAAAAGATGTTACACTAACTAGTGAATTATAAATTATTATGACAACTTTAACTACATATATACTTTATTTGAATCTTCTATTATTTCTCTATTCTATTATTCTTCTATTATTTGATCCTTTATTATTGAATGATTTTTAAATTATTAATATTAATTGAGATACATACATATATAGCATTTCAAAATAAATGAGTATCAAAAAAATCTTTCAAAGGAATGTACATTATCGATTTAAATAAAACTGTTTTTTATTTACAAAAAGTAAATAAAAAATAGATTTGAAAAATTAATATGAAACGAATTATAAAATATCAAAAAAGAGATTAAATAAAAATGACACATATCAAAACAATATAACCAGAACAAAATCAAAAAGGTGAATTCAGATAGATCTCCAAAAGTACAAAATAGATTTGGAAAAAGACAAAAAAAACAAACATATCATACCTAGAATAAGTTCTAAAAGCTAAGAATTCAATGCAAACTGATATCGAATAAAAATGTGAATGTCACGCCAAATTTAAACGGTTGATGAAGATAAGAAGCACAAATGGAAGCACTGGAAATTGCTAATTCTTACTTTTTAAATGGTAGGGAGTGTGGAGAACTGTTCTATAAGTGATGCAGCATAACAAATCCATAACAAATTACACCTTCCTGCGCTACTACAAGACACTTTTAGCCTATGATTATATTAGACTGAGAGTACTATAGCTTACTAAGGACACAATGCCTAGTTAGATATAGGAGGTTAAGTGCGGGGGAAAACCTTTTCTCCATTTTCTCATTGTGTGCTCTCTTTCCTTTTCCATTCGAGAGGCATCAAGGGTAGCAGAAGTTAGAAGCAATATTTACGCTAATTATTATCATCCTATTAAGTCTTCCTCTAGCATTTATACATGATATAGGCAAAGTCTCTCCTCCCATATCAACGACTTCTAAAGCTTTTGTGCGCTAAAAGGAAGAGAGAATGCGTTATTATAGGAGAAAAAGCATACCTCTCTGTAACGCCTAAATGACAGTGATTGACACATTTGGAAACCAATAAGCTACCTGCATAGAATACACCGATAACGTGAACATCGGTGGTCCCCGCTTTAAAAGTTTGGGATATGCGACCTTCTAGAATCTAGATAGTATGTTACAAAATGGCCATTTCCATGACAGCCAGTTTAGTATAAGAACCAATATTTTACCAAATGTTTTTTATTTTATCTAGTTACATATTTCTTTAATAATAATCATAATGTAGGATAAGGAAAACTCCATTGTGTATATAGTGAATAATGTAAAAATCAAAGTTTTTAACTTTTATTTGGTACTAAAAGTAGTATTGTAGCAATAATATATTGTAGTATGCTACAATACTACTCCTTTTAGTACCAAATAATCATAATCATATTCCTTAAATTTTTTTTTTCAATTTTGATTATTTTTTTTAATTTAGTGAGATAGCACTATTATTCAGAGTCACTCCCAAAAGTAGGAAATTTGGGCTTATGAAATTTCAGGTGAACCTATTGGCCGTTTAAAACTTTCGTATAACCTCTGCCCTCCAAATAATTTGTAAATTTCAAGTTTTTAAATATTTTACTTAAAGATAGTCGAAAAATTTGTTTCAATATAAACTACTGTATAAAATACAGGAAATTTTTTTCTAAATAGAAAGTAAATGTATTGGTGTTTCTCAGAAGAGATCCTTTCATGCCCAATCGGACACACGTGAAGTGTTGGAAAAAACCGTTTTATTGAGCAAAATTTTTCACCACTTCAGAAAATGCAAAGATACCGACCACCACTGGTCCACATAACAACTCTGGTGGTCCATAAAGAATTCGTAGCGATAAGAAAATTTTAGCCATTCCACAAAAATGGTTTAGCAACTAACTTATGTATAAGTGGAGTTATTAAATGCAAAAAGACGTAATTATGCGCAACGAAAGCAGGTCAATTCGGCCAGAGGCCAAATTGGCGTTTAAATAAATTGATATTAATATTGTCTCAAGGCCGAATTGTAAAAATAGAAAAATATATACATAACTAAAATATGGTTGTATATGAAAGCATTCAAAATATTGCAGCAGTTTTTAAAAGAGCATCGGATGAGAGATCCAAAATTGATTAATTTTCATCAGTTTTGTGGATTTTTCTGTTGAAAGTCGATTTCTCAAGGTGCTCCAAATACGAAAAATGTTGAAAATGAGCTCTTTATTAGATCTACAAATGAGCAGAGAACTGATAAAAGCTCAGAGGCCCAATTTAAAAGGATGCGGTAGCAAGGTGATATCCAAAAATAGAGAACTGAAGTACAATCCTTCTTTCAGAAAATCAAACTAAATCTGACTCAACATTACAGTGACATGCTCAGAAATGGAGAGAGAATTGCCCCATAGCAACCTCTAAATCCGCGAGTGCAATAAACATATACACCTAGATCCAATTCAAATCCAAATGATTTTCTACATATATTCAAGGCCTCCAAAAGAAATCAAGTAAAAAAATTGAGGCAAACCAATATGAATGAAACTCCAACAATAATTGATCTTTTAAAGATCAAGGAATTTAACAATATAAAATACTATTTATAAACTTTTTAAATATGATCCTGAATATGTCATGAAGTCGCCAAAGTAGGCAAGTGGTCAAGTTCAACAAAATTCATCTATCGCATCATCACCGTCAGCAATTCATATTAAAATATACGCGGAATCCAATATAACTAGGGAGAAGTCTTGTCTCCCATTTGCGACCAGCACAAAAAACTAATAATTCTGGCATTTTTGTCACACATGTGTGTTGTATTCTGATGGGTCTGATTAAATTTTACTATAAATACTGCTATACTTCTTTTTTCTTAGACGACGTCATATCTTTTCTTTACTTGCCTTCAATTTTTATGATGTAACTGCAATCCGCGTTATAAACCATCTACTCTATACATCACACCAGTTAAAAAAATTCTCAAGGGTCTTAGGGCCAAATCATTTTTATCCCCAAAATTATTTTTTAAATCAACTAAAGCACTGAGCAGTTAGCAGTCAAAAATTTAGCTTAAACTTATTCAAACAGACACAATATAAAACGATGACTGCCAGCTAAATTAAATTAGCATCCTAAAAACCACATGTCAGATCTGACAGAGATCCTAACCTGGGCCCTGAAAATTTGTTGGTTCCCGCAAAGAATGTACTTGATTCTTTTATGAACACCAACTATACCAGGAATTTGGTTACATGTAAGAAGTGATTAAAATCAATTTCTGCAAGAAAATGTTGATCGATTGGAAGATAAATAAGTTTTCGGAATAATTGGAAAGTATTTTTAAATGATGATGATGATTAATTTGGACAAAAAGTAAGAAGATTTTCGCATATACTGTAAAATATCTTTAAATGCAAAGAGGACTTACTAAAAAAAAGTAGGAAATAAGAGAACAAGATGAAAACAAGACTGATTATTCTGTGCCTCCTCTTCTTGCTCTGTTATCCTTAATCTCTTTCTTAGCTCAAAATAATGAATGAAGAAAACATGAAACAATAAAATTTTATTTAACGACAAAAAAGAAGAAACGATGATGATAATCACGAAAAGCGGTGTAACCCTGAATGCGAATGAGAGGTGCGTGTGTGTGTGTGTTCGCGTGTATTTTATCAGAAGAAAGTCGTGTGTCTTTTCAAGGTCAGCGTTGCGCGCGCTTTGCATTCACCTACTACATGCTTTTGAAGTGGAGGGAGCTTTTTGCCTCATTTCACGCTTCATTCTTGCGAGATGATGAGGTGAGGATAAATGAGGAGGGGGTGAAGACAGTCAGAGGTAATCTGTGGATGTTGTGCGGAATTATGGTTGTGGTGATTTTTTGACAAATTTGTTTTGATGATGATTAGATGATGTGAGAGATAGAATATATGGTGGTAATGATGAAGAAGAAAAGTTTAATGATGATGAGTTAGATAATAATGAGAAGATAAGTCGGATGGATGATGAGCTGGATGGATGATGAGTTAGATGGAGGATAAGCTGGATGGATGATGAGTTGGCTAGAGGATCAGTTGGATGGATGATGAGTTGGCTAGAGGATCAGTTGGATGGATGATGAATAGAGGATATGATAAATAGAGAGAGGATGTTGACAATAATGATGATGAAAGTGATCATGATGTGAAGGTAATATTAATGATGTAATAATGATGATGAGTATTATGATTAATGATTGTTAGATCATTCCAAATGTCTCGAGTTCGATTCCAGATGTACCCAAAATATAATTCTATTTAATCTGATGCTATCAAGTTGACGTCAGAAAAATCTGGTCCAGAAATGAACTACGGTACAAATAAAAATTTCAACAAATGTGTGTGTGAGGCACGACTACCCCATCGATTCGGGAACAAAGGAAGTTAAACGAAGTTTATGTTCTGAAAATGATGATGATGTTGTGATGATGATGATGTTGATGCTGCTGCTGATGATGATGATGCTGATGATGATGCTGATGATGATGATGATGATGATGATGATGATGATGATGATGATGATGATGATGATGATGATGATGATGATGATGATGATGATGATGATGATGATGATGATGATGATGATGATGATGATGATGATGATGATGATGATGATGATGATGATGATGATGATGATGATGATGATGATGATGATGATGATGATGATGATGATGATGATGATGATGATGATGATGATGATGATGATGATGATGATGATGATGATGATGATGATGATGATGATGATGATGATGATGATGATGATGATGATGATGATGATGATGATGATGATGATGATGATGATGATGATGATGATGATGATGATGATGATGATGATGATGATGATGATGATGATGATGACGATGATGATGGTGATGATGATGATAATGATGATGATGATGAAAATAACAATATTCATGATGATGGAGATGTAAATAACAATATTGTGATGCTATGAATCGGTTTTTTGGCATAGGCGTCAATATAATTTAACTGGAGCAATTCTGACTCCTCTGTATTTCAGTATTACATAGACTTAACAAAAAGTGACATAAATCCACCAAAAATTTACTCAAGGACTTAAACAAAGTAACTTTGTTTGCCAAAAAGTTGAGGAAAAAATTTATTTCTATAATCATCACTTTTTCCAAAGAAATATTTTCAATACTATTTTATTGTAAGATGGAATAGGCAAACGCTTTTGAAATTTAACCTTCTCCTGCAACTGTTCCTGTCTGTGAAATCAAACTCATTTTTCATAGTAGACCTCAAAGATTGCGTTTTTTAAATTGTTTTCCACACCTAGCATAATATGAAGAAAAACAGCTGGCAATGATTCAATCATTACTAATTCCTGTTCTTTTTCAACTAAAATATCTTATCCTTAAAATTTTTACAGAATCTTTTTCCACCTTCCCCAAGTTTTCATGGTAATGCTTTTCCGAACTAAATCACCTTCTTCTTCATTTTGTAATGTCTGAAGAAAATTTAAATTAAAGTGGAGAAAGTTTTTTTCTTTTTCTCTTTTTACAGTAACTGACCAATTTTCAAGATGGCATTGTGCAAAAAAAGCGCAGAACAAAATACAATATATAGTTGACCTAAAAGCTGAAAGGTCTAATTCGATGGCACGAGAAGTAAGGACAAATTTTCTCTTTTTATTTCTAGCTCTTTGATAAATCTATCAATCAATCTATGTTCAACAAATGGGGAATCAAAAAATTTTTAGCAATAAAGATGAACAATAAGCTTTGTAAATTCTTTTCAAAAGTATAAAAACAATTTCAAAATTACTAAAAGCTCTTGTTCTTGGTTTGTTGACTTCTAAAATCCTTGCAAAACACGATTACTTACAAAAAATGGACTATTAAAAAAGTTGACCTATTGACAAAAAGTTTGCTTTTGCTGACGTAATAAGTTTAACTTCTTTTACAAAACTTTATGAAATAAGGGTAAAACAAAAATGGTGTTCTAACTGCTCTAGTAACTAAAAAAACTTCGTTTAACGTCCTTTGTTTCCGAATCCACAGGGTTTCTTGGCCGTATGCCCTTCATAACGTCATTCGAATGGCATCAGAATAAACCACAAAAAATTCTATTTTGCGTACATAGGGAATCGAACCCGAGACCTTTGGAATGAAATCCCTGAAGTCTAACCACTATGCCATCGGCTCCTGTTTTTAACTGCTCTAGTAAATACAGTTAAAGTATACCGACTCCGATATGAAAAGCCGATTCACGATTAATCAACGCAACTTTTTAGTTAAAATGCCAGCGGTTTATGATTTTCCATCCATGCCTTTACAATTAATCGTATTAGAGTTCATTCATTATTCAAAAACTTCTTTCTTTCAGGCATCAGAACATTTTTTCCAAGACTTCCCTAACTTCTCAAGGAAAAAAATCTTTCTCAATCGAAAGATGCCCTTAATATTATGAATTCTAAAAAAGTTGTCAAGGATAAAAAAAGTATTAATCCGTTTGAACTCCAAGCACAATTTTTACGCATTTACCATCAACATTCACAACTTCAAAGTAAAATTCAAACTATTTATTTCACATTTACTTAGAGGAGTTTATTTGATTATATTTCGGGCGTGAGTAAAGTTGGTTAGATTCTGGATTCGATAAATCAAGGTCTTGACTTTGATCCCGCATCAAGCCTGCTTTCCTCATAGTTCGATACAAGCAGCGCAATTGTGCCTTTCGATCGAAAAATTGATGCATTATATCGGTAATGTAGGTGGAGGGAGAGTTTAAAGTTAAAATGTTTTGATTGTGGATATCCTACTTCCTCCAAGTACAAAGATGTTGTCATTTGAAATGTTCACTCCTAAAATTGTCTTAGAAATAAAATGGCCTTTTATTGATCTTTTTATATTATACTCGAATTTTTGATGTATATTTTATTTTCAATATTTTTGACTTTGAAGAGTAAATACGGAAATAAATTTATAAGCATAAGTCCTGCAGTGGCGTAGCCAGGACGGAGTCTGTGGTGCAGTGACCCTCCATTTTCACTAGGTCAATCTATCCGCATTGATGAAGTGTGGAAATTTTTTTCGCAAAAATCCCAGAGCCTTCACATTTTTTAATATAAGCTTCTGAGGAATAAGATATTTTTATTTTTTGAAAAAATGTTCTCTTTGTGCTGCCAGTTCATTATATTTGTAACAATTATTAAAACTATTTAAGGCTAGCTAATTAATTTTAATAAAATCAAATTTAAATTTTGAGCTAATGAACGTTTAAAAGGGGGGAGTAAAATTATAATCGCATACCTATGAATCTACTAATTAAAGGATTTATGATCTTTGCTTTTAACAGACAAAGCGAAACGACTTAAAAACGGAGAAGTAGATAAATGAGGGCATGTTATAATATAAATGTTACTTAGTTAGTTGATTTAAATTCAAAATTCAAATTTACCAGTAATATTTAGTTTACAAACCAGATATAGTAAATTTTCTTTACTACAGACGTTTAGGTTTGTAGTTCTTTTTCTCAGTGATATTGTTTATATTCAAACTAACACAGTTTATTTTAAAGTTTTGAATCTAATGAAATATTACAAACAGTTTAAAATATTTTTTACTCTTTGGCTCCATATGCTACGAAAATGAAAATGTAAATTGTTTTTCAAAAATTAGTAAAAAATATTTTTATAGTGTTTTCGAGTCAATTTTTTCAGAAAAAGGTCATTTTTATAAATAAAAAATTATTCTAAAATTCAACTTTCATATTATTAATTATACATTAAATCTGCCGCATAACATAGTTTAAGTTGGTTAGTAAAGTAATATAGTAGTTTTTGAGTATGAGTTAGTTGTTTCCAATTTTGTCCAAATCTCAAGAGAATTTATTGGTTCCAAATGAAAAACACGATCTGCTAGAAAATGAAAGAAAAAAACTTACGGTGAAGAAGGGCAAGTGGCAAATCTTTGCATTTTAAAAAAGAAAACGTGATATTTTTTGAGTCAAAACTTTAAAAAGGAGGATAAGTACAAAAACTCAGCTTCCTTTAAATTTGGAAAAGTTGTTTGGAGCTGGAGGCAATTTTAGCACGCACTCTGCAAGAAGAACTTGCAAGTTTGAGGAAAGGAATGCTACTGTTGGGTACTCCTTATTTAAAAGAGATTTCAAACAAGCATTGATAAGAGCATTCTGATGGAATTCTCGCAGACGATAATTATATTACGTAGAGGATCTTTTGTCACGGAAAGTGATTAAAAATGATTTGAAATAAAGAGAAAAAGAGAATTGAGGTATACGCGCATTCACTCTTTCACAAAATAGAATGGGAGGCTTGGCAGACGAATCTAGAGCTTTTTGGCAGACGAATCTAGAGCTTTTTGGCAGACGAATTTAAAGCCGTTTGGCAGACGAAATAAAAACCCTTTTGGCAGACGAATTTAAAGCGTTTTGTTTGTCAAATCTGAAGTTTTTGACAAATGAATTTAAAGCTTTTTTGCTGATGAATTTAAAGTTTTTTCGGAGACGAATCTAGAGCTTTTTGTTTGGCAAATCTGAAGCTTTTTTACAGATGAATTTAAAGCTTTTAGGCGGAAGAGTTTAAAGCTTTTTGGCAGACGAATTTAGAGATTTTTGGTTGGCAAATCGGAAGCTTTTTGACAAATCAAAAATTTTTCCTTCTTGTTTTTGAAAGGAAAAGTTATGGGAAAATTTGTTTTAAAATGTGAAGGAAGAACATACACCTCGTAAATAAGATAGGAATAGTTTTTAATAAACTCAACAAATCTATCATCATTTTAATGCGTAAGCAGAAGAAATGAGTGTGTGTGTGATATACAAGAAAGTTTTAAAAATGTTGGATAAGTGGTGATGAAATATCATGAAATGCATTATTTTTGTAAGGCGGTAATGATGAGCTAAGGATTTGAGCTTCTCACGATTATAGTGGTGATGAAGGTGGAGAGAGAGGTAGGTAGGTATGTATGAGGTGAAATGGAGAGTAAAAATGGAAAAACGCTTAAAGCAAACAAATATACTAATGCCTCAATAAAATTAAAATGTGTACTATATATATATGCACATTCTCTGCATCCTTGTGAGATGAAAAAGAGGATGTAGGGAAATGATTGGGAAGTGGTGATGAATAGGTTCAACTTGCGTTAATAATGATGATGATGCGGCGCTTATTATGATCGTGTCGCATGATGATGATGTTATGTCAATGAAGATATGATGTAGTGGAGAGAATGATGTTAAAGCAAAAAAGAAGATCCTGGTGACAAAAAGAATGATGCATTGAATTGGTGATGATGAGAATATTTTTATTTACAGTTTTTTTTATATCATATTGTACTTAACTTTTTTATTTAATATAATTATTTATAGACTGTATTTTGTATAAATTAATGTTTTAAATGAAATAATATAAAAAAATCTCCTAACACTATAAATATGTGAAATGTGTATTAAAAAATTATAAAAAAAATATTGAAAGATAAGAACTTACCGAAAGGATACCAAAGGTTATTAAAAATTTTTGTATACTGATTGCTTTATCTAGATGTTTTTTGATCTTTTGTAGTCAACCCTAATTGCCAAAACACAGGGCCCATTTTGGGTTCTGGAAATTATGAGTTGGCCCCATTACTTTTCATCCCACTTCAAATGTTAAACGCTTTTGAATTGAAGGAAAACAACAACAAATATCTCACCGATATAGTGAATAATAATTTATTTAAAAATATTTTAACTTGGATTAAAAAAAACATTATATTATTATATTGTATCGTTTTTTCCTTAAATCAGAATTTTTATGGTCTATAGTTAATTTCAATAAAATAAAAAATATACACGTTGAAGAACCTTGGTGTACAACGAAATGAAAATCATTTGCTTTAAATATATCAAATTTCGATGAAAAAGAAAGAAGACGATTAGGTAAGACTTTGTTAAATGAAATCATCGCTATCACCAGAGAAACATTCTTTCAGCAAAGTACTCAGGTGTTGTAAAAAACACATGTGTAGGCAGTCAAATGATCGCAAAGAAACATTATCCATTTAGTGAAGTAGTTAATTCATGAAAGGCTGTTTCGTGAATGGTGCCCATGTCTTAAAATGAGTCTTTCTGCAACACAGTTGGTCGGATAACTACAGAAATGTCAATTAGAATGGATAGAAATACCTCAAAAAACAAGCGTCTCAAAAAGCCTCTTCGAGTAAATCTCTAGATCTGCCTTCTAGTGGAGGAGTTGTTTCAAACTAAATGATCTAGAAGTAAAAAGCGGGGAGTAGGCGCTTTAACCTACAGCTTCGGGTAGAACAAACTCGTAAGTCTTGGCGGACAATTGTTCTAGGAGAAAATAACTCTGATTGCAAATTGGCACTGCCTTGTGGTTTGAGGAAGAGCAAACGCTAAAGGTTTCCAACCCTGAAAACAAAAAGGTTGGCGTCAGAAAGGGCATTCGGCCATAAAACCTTAGCTCTATTTAGTAAATATGCATTGTCTTATCCAACTGCCTACGTCAAATATAATTTTGGAAAAACTTGCAGGAGAAGGGAGAAAGACTAGAGATTTGTTACGTGGAATGTGGGATGTATGACGGGTAAGGGTCTAGAGTTGATAGAAGAAATGAAGAAAAGAAACATTGAAGTTATGTGTGTACAGGAAACGAGATGGGGAGGCAACGCTGCTAAGGAAATAGGTGAAGGGTTAAAATTTTTACAGTGAAAAGTCAAACAAAAAGAATGGAGTATAGGAATCATAATCTTATCTAAATGGAAAAATAAAGTAATGGAAGTGAAAAGAGAGGGGGATCGACTCATTCGAATCAAGCTGGCGGGAGAAGATGAGCTGATAACCATCATAGTAGCATATGCACCGCAGAATGGATGCAAAGAAGAGGAAAAAGAACAGTTCATCGCTAATTTAGAAGAAATGTTTGAAGAAGTGGAAGAAAATGAAAGGTTGTTAATTGGAGGTGATTTAAATGAACACTTGGAAGAACATTGCGACGGTTTCAACGAAATACACGGAGGACATGGGTATGGAAAAAGAAATGAAGATGGTGAAAGAATTTTACAAATGGCAGAAAGAAATGAACTATTAGTTTGCCACACAAAATATAGAAAAAAAACTCGAACATCTGATTACCTGCAAAAGTGGTGGTAAGAAACGTCAAATGGATTTTATCTTGATAAGGCTGGAAATGAAATTGTCAGCCAACACAAATTGGTTGTCCTTAACTGGTATAAAAACAAACTATATAAGCAAAATATTCGAAAAAATGAGAAACTGAAGATTTGGAAATTGAAGAAAAGTGGACCAAGGTGTGAGTTTAAAACAGCCATAAAAGAGATGGGTACACAATGGAAGAAGAGTGGGCATGTACAAGAAATGTGGGGAAAGATAAAGAAGAATTTAATATCAGTGAGTGAAAGAGTCTTGCGAGTGGTGGAACGAAAGTATGAGAAGGGTGTTGAAAGCGAAAAAATGGCATTTAAGAAGTGGCAAAAAACGAACTTGAAAAAAGACAAGGAATTATATGGAACAAAAAATCTTGAAATCAAGGGATGCAAAAACTGTATGAGGATTTAAGAACGAAGGAAGGAGAGAATCAGATATACAGAATTGGCAAAGCAGAGACAGAATGAAAGGGAGGAGATTGGAAAGGTCAATATTATCAAAGATAAAGAAGGAAAAATGATTTTTGACACTGAAGAAATTAAGAACAGATGGGCAGAATATTTTGAAGAACTTTTAAATATGGGAAATAAAAAGGAAGGATTGCAAGAAGCTTTGAAGGTTGAAGGACCAGAAAAAGTAATAGATGAAAATGAAGTATTGCAGCAAAACAGGAAGATGAAGAATTATAAAGCAACTAGACTTAAAGAAACGATGACATGGATGGTAGACATACTAAAAAGAGTTTGGATTGAAGAAAAAATACCTGAAGACTGGAGAAAAAGTGTACTAGTACCCATCTGGAAAAAAGGTGATGTTTTAGAATGTGGTAGTTGTCGTGGTGTGAAGTTAATGAAGCACGAACTGAAAATTCTAAAAAGAATTTTGGACAAGCAAATTCGGTCAGTGATACAGATAAACCCAAAACAGTTTGGATTTATGCCTGGAAAGAGAGCAATAGACGTGATTTTTATCACAAGACAACTAATAGAAAATTGAAGGAAATGAATCAGTTTTTTTGGGGATTTGTAGATCTAGAGAAAGCATATGATACTATTCATGAGGAAGTAGTCTATTGGTGCTTGCGTAAAAAGGGAATATCCGAAAAACTTGTGATATTGGTGCAAGAAATCTACAAAAATTCAAAGACATCTATTAAGACAGCAGAAGAAATTTTGAGAGAATTTGAAGTAAAATAGGTCTGCATCAAGGTTCGGCATTGAGTCCATTATTATTTACGTTGGTTGTTGATGAACTAAAGAACCATTAAAAAAGAAAGACGTATGGGAACTTTTATTTGCTGACGACCTAGCGATACTGGTAGACAACAAAGAACAACTGGAAAAGAGAATAAAAAATGGCAAGAGTTTGGAGAAATAGGGGCTGAAGATGAATGCTGAAAAGACGGAGATCATGATATGTAGCAAAAATGAGGATATTCAAGTGCAATTAGAAGATAGACACGGGAATAAGCTGAAAGAGGTGAAAAATCTCAAATACTTGGGAACCCAAATTATGGATAATGAAAGCTGTGAAAAGGGACGTCCAAGCAAAAGTCAGTGCCAGCTGGTTAAAATGGTAAGATGTTTAAGCGATCATAAGTGATAAAAGAATGCCAATGAAACTCAAAGCGAAGATTTACACCACAATTGTTCCATCGGTCTTGATACATATGGTTGTGAATGCTGGCGCTTGAAGAAAAAAGATGAAAGAAAGTTAATGGCGACTGAAATGAAGGAGGAATGATGCGGGTAACTCTAAGAGATAAAAAAAGAAATGAGAAGACGACAGTTGAGATAAGTGTGCTGGCTGTAGTAGAACTTTGTAAACTGCGGTGGTACGGGCATATTTTAAGGAAGAAGCAAGACCATGTGGTGCGCCCAGCTATGCAAAAGAAAGTGAGTGGAAAATGATGGAGAGATGGGCTAAAGGAGCGACTACAGGAGCTAAGACGCAGCAATGGACAGAGAGAAGTGGAGACACCGAATCTTAGCAACCGACCCCAACTTGGGAATAAGGTGTAGACAAAGAAGGAGAAGATGTTTTCTAAAAATTCTACCATGATTAAATAAAGAAACTTGAACTTGGTTGCAAAACCCTTTTCATTATCTGTTTCATAATGAGGACCTATGTTTAAAAGCAGTGAAACATGGCATGTATGTCGTGTTCAAATGGTAATATCATCAGATCACGCAGTTTGCAACATCACGAATTCAAGACCTTCCTGGAGCAAATGATAGCGAAAATGCCAAACTGCTTTATCACCGTGAGGTATTCTGCCTAAGTAGGGTAATTGTTTGCAGAGATTCTTAGAGCTTAGGGAAGCAATATGTGTGTTCATGTCTATAAGGCAAACAGATTTTTTAAAAGTAGTTGAGATCACCAAGAAGTTTGCATTTGACAATGTGGTATTTAAATTTGTTACTTCTATTATTTATTAAAAATTCTTAATTTGCAGGAAAGATTTTTTTACCTTCAATTTGAAAATCACAATTATCTTCTTTCTATGAAACCAAAAACCATCGTTGTCTTTGAGAAATATTTTATTGGTTTTGCTTCAGAATCGAATTATGCACATTTCCTGTATTCCTTGAATAGAGTTATGGTCGATTCTGATTTAAATCAGAATAACAGAAATTCCTAGAACAGTAATCAGAAACATAATATTTTATTTAAAAAATTCAGAATCAAAATCAGAACTAGAGAACCACAAAAATCAGATCCTACCAATAACTGTAGCGCGATATCGATCATTGAGAAGAAGTAGAGTTCCGTGAAAAACTAAGAACTGAGTTCCACAGTACCTTCCTTATCGAGGCAACATAATTGGATGAACATCTGACTAACAGAGCAGAAACCAGAGTTAGAGAATGATTTTTTCAATCCTAAATAACTGTAATTTCGATATTAACACTATTAGTGCTGGGCTAAACTTGCTCAAATATTAATAAGTTTAATGTTACATATATATTTCAACTACGCTGAATTCAGTGGTGATGTCCATTTTTTTATCAAAATCAATCAAACCTGTCAAAAAAAAGATTTATATTTGACAGCTCATCTCAAAAAGGAACTTTTTATCTAAATAATTATATAATTTTTTTTACACATATATACCAATTTTCAAGTATGCTGAATTCAGTGGTGATATTTATTTTTCATTAAAATCAATCAAACTTGTCAAAAAAGTGATTTACATATGACAGCTGATCTCAAAAAAGAAACTTTTTATCTAAATAATTATATAAAGTTTTTTACACATATATACCATTTTCAAATATGCTGAATTCAGTTGTGATATTAATTTTTTATGCAAAACAATCAAATCTCTCAAAAAATTGATTTATCTCAAAAAGAAATATTTTATCCGAATAATATAACGTTTTTTACACACATATACCCATTTTCAAGTACGCTGTTTTTACTGGTGATATTCCTTTTTTTAATTATAAAAATCGGTCAAATCTAGCAAAAATTAATTTAAATATGACAGCCCATGTCAAAATTACAATTTTTATTCTTATAAAAAGTTTTTATACATTCCAAGTATGTAGAATTCAATGGTTATGTTCATTTTTTATGAAATCAATAAAACCTGTCAAAAAATCGATTAAACATCTAAATCAATGTCAAATATATAAACATAAAAATAACTTCTACTTGCAGTATTTCTCTGGTAATTATTTCCTTAATTTATTTAATAAACCAACTTTAGGTGTTTAATTCACTCAAAATATTTCATTCTACAGTAACTTATGTAACTCGTTAGGACCTCCTTCTTTCTGGCCACAAATTCGTTATCGGCTCGTAGTCTCTACGGCATATTATAATTTACAGTATGTAATTTTGCTATTCATTCTATGATGATCCTTTCTTGGTAGCTCTTTTTTCATTAGAAATTTCTTCAATGTGTGTTCGAAATCAGATCTCGTGATTCTGATTAAAGAATCTTCTTGATGATCTTAGACTTTTTTTTATCAGTATCGTGTGTTTTATTATCAGGCCTGAATATTTGTCAGCTAATCTCATTTCAAAGGTTTTTTTTTGATGAATCATTCGTGATGTCCATTGTTCAATTACAAAAAGTTGTCTACGTTCTTCATCTAAAAAATTATCTCTTTGACACAAAAGGAAAAAGATGGACAAATTCAATTTAAATTAAAAATATTTTGATAGTGACTAAATCCTCACATATTGGCATCTGTGCCATTTTTGATAAATCTGACCTATTCTAAATTTTCAGATTTCCTACCCATCTTAGTTAAATGATACTTCTAATCCTAGATGATAAGCTATAGATTTAAATATTTTTCATTTGTAAAAGAGGAACTTCTTTTTCACAGTCAAAATCTTTTTTAAAGCACCTAATATTATATAAAACCACTTCCTAGTTCATTAGAACATGGTAGATCTTCCATTTAGTCAAGATACATATTTTTTAAATTATTTGTTTTGATTACATGTTCTCTCTTCAATTAGTTTTCAACTTTGTTCCTTCTCTCATACAAATTTTCAAAAGATTTTATAATACGTTTTGTTTTTTTTAAATAAATATTTCATACTCAAGATGATTGTAGAAAGTATTATAAGCCAAAATATACAAAAAAAAAAGTCTATTTTTACTATTTACGTAATATGCCATGATTTTTTGAAAATTTTTTTAGAGAACTGTTTTTCAGGCATACATTACTAATTCAATTGCCACTTCGAGATATTTTTTAACCGTATTATCCAAAATCCAGTACAGAAATAAAATAAGCATAGTCGATTTGGTATAAAATAGATATTTTATTTTTTTGAAAATATTTTTGAAGACAGTATCTAGAAGTAAACCTCAAATCTGATTGAAGGTTTCAGATATTTTAAAACCATAAATGCCAAACATGAGTCCAAAAATGAAACCAGCATCTTCCATTTAGCATAAAAATAGATATTTTATTTAAATTTCAAAAATATTTCTGTAGACATTAGACGTAAATCGAACATTTGATTGACACTTACATTTAAAACCTATAAATGCAAAAACTGATTTAAGAAATAAAACTATCATGGTTGATTTGGTATAAAAACATATATTTTATGTAAAATTAGAGAGAACATTTTTGGATGTTAACCGCAAATTTGATTGACATTGACAGATATTTTAAGACCTCTAAATGTGAAAAATAAGTTTAGAAATGAAACCAGCATGGCCGATTTAGTATAAAAACATATATATGTAAAATTTGAAGGAATGTTTTTGGAGACAATTTTTACAAGTAAACCGCATATTTGATTAACCCTTAAAGGTATTTTCAAATTCTAAATGGGAAAAATAAGCACAGAAATGAAACCAGCATGACCGATTTAGTATAAAAACATATGTTATGTAAAATTTGAAGTAATATTTATTAGATATATTTCTGATCAATCAATATTTTGATTGACATTTTCTAAAAAGTAGCCATGATTATTGAAAAAATTTAATATATAAAGTGTTATGCGTTCGAAAATGTATATATTTATAAATTTTCAAGGTAGTATATAATATAGACCCTAAGTTTACAGATAACGTCAACATTTTAATTTTTGATTGACAGTTTTGGACATCAAAGGGTTATCCAACTACCATGAAAATGGTTTCAAAAGATGCAGCTAGCGATTTTAGGAAGTCACGAAATTTGAAGGGATATGATTCAGCCAATTTTGTACAATTAATTTTTTAGTGAAGGGGGTAGGTATTTGTTTTGTTTTACACCGCCCCAGCACTAATAGAGTTAAGAATCTCAACAAGTGATAAACGTGAATTTTTTACGCCAAAATCTAAAATTTTCGAAAAGTTTTATTGGCGAAATAAAGTACTTTATACGATTCATTCCAAAAATGTATTTTTCATTTGTGAAAAATTAAAAAAAAATAAAAAATTATTGGAAAATCGCAAAATCACACCCTCCACATGTTAAAGTCAAAGTTAAGTTGTCAAGCTAAAGCTGATAATTCATTTTTTATTATAATACTGTTATTGACTTTTTTCATGACAGCATTGTTGGATATAAGGAGCAAAGAATTAACGAACATTCTACACGGCACCGCTCGAAAATCCATTTACAATTATTATAAATTCTAGATTTAATTTCATAAATTGTTTTTACACAAATAAAGCAATAGATGATCCCCTACATTTTCTGGATTTTAAAATCAATCTAATAACAAAAAATGTTTCTTCCTAGCAATTCGCGCATCTTTCCCATCCGCCATCCATTTCTTCATGATTTCCTCGGATTCTTTCTTTGTCTTTCCAAACTTTTCTTTCTTTCATTGTTACTTTGATCAATAAAATACGTTTCTCATTCCTATCTATATTTTGATTAACCTTGCTCATTTAAACGATTAATAATAATTCTTCTCACGTTAGTATTCTGGAGTCTAGGTAAATTCACTGACCATCAATTCACAGATGTCTTAATTCACCGACAATTAGTTTCACTGAAAAAAAATATATTGATTACAAATTCATTTCATCACATTATAATTTTCTTTAACTCAGAAATGAATTTTCATATTTTGTTCTTTTTTTTCCAAAATATAAAGTCTCATTTCGTATCTGAAAGCAATTGCCCATCATAATATTTCCATTTAAACTTTCTATTTTATTTTTAATAAAACTTCAAATTTTAACCGTTTAGTGTCCAATAAGCAAAAAAATAAATTTTCTATTCCAAATCAGTTTTTATTGATTTTTAATCACTATATTGAGTATATGTACCTTTTTGATTTATTAGAAAACATCTCATGCAAGTGACAAATGCAATGTTCCACATGTGGAACATTGGCTACTTTACTATGATATTGTTATATACAAGAAAAAAGCAGGTCACTTTATTTTAAAGATATAAGGCACCTGCATAGACACATGTGTGAGTAATGAATCATTATAAAGCAAACACTCTCTTCATTTCTTGTGCTAAAATTATATCGATTTTTTCTTCCTTGTTTTCCAGTCTTTCCTTTAGTTTTCGCTTGATGAAATTTGTTACCTTGAATTCAGTTGTGAACTACATAGAAGATGATTTAAGTGATAAAGAGTATGATGTTTGTACTTTGCCTCCCGAAAACTCATGTGTTTCTGATGCTGAAGAAATAGATGAAGATTTACTCGAAGACGTTGTTGCATCTGATGTAACTGGGGAATTGGAAGTGTTCACTAATAACCTTAGTAAAAATACTAATATTTCACAACCCTTTACTGCTAATTGGAAAAAGAGTTTTAAATTTGACAAAGTTCTTTCATCAGACACAACAATTAGTAAAAAATATTTTGATCATAACTTGATGTCATTATCCAATATTGAACTATTCTTTGAAATACTGCCTCAAGAATACCTGCAACAACTATCTGAAATGTCAAATGTGTATGCAAGTCAGAATGGATTTTCTTTAGATGCCGATTGGAAAGATATAGGACAATTTTTGGGCATAATCTTGCTTAGTGGCTATAACTGCCTGCCTAAAGAAAATGACTACTGGAGCACCGCCCAGATCTTGGAGTCAAGTTGGGATTCGAGTTCAATGTCAAGGAACACGTTTAAAAAAATAAAACATATTTTCATATTGTTGATAATAATAAAATTGATCACACAAATAAAGTAGCAAAGATTTTACCTTTTTATGACGAATTGAACAAAAATCTTCCCCAGTTTGGAATATTTAGCACAGAACTCAGTATCGATGGTACCATATTATGGTAAACATTCTTGTAAGCAATACATAAAAGGTAAACCCAATTCGTTTTGGGTATAAACTATGGATAATGTGTTCAAAAAAAGGGTATCCTTTTTCCATCGATATTTATTGTGGAAGGACTGAAGAAAAAAGATCAAGATGCGTTGGTGAGCATGTTGTTTTGAAGTTTGTGAACGAACTTACTCACCCCGAAAATCATGAAGTTTATTTCGACAATTTTTTTTCATCGCATTCACTTTTTTCTCTTTTGATTGATAAAAATGTTAAAGCAGTTGGGACAATTCGTGTAAAACGCATCAATAAATGCCCAATAGTTAACAAAAAGAAAAAAGTTGAAAGAGGGGAGTTTGACTATCGATCTGACGGAAAAGTTTATGTTTGCAGTTGGAAGGACAACTCAATTGTGAATATTGCCTCCAATTTTTGTTCGCATATTCCTCTGGGTAGAATTTCAAGGTACTGCAAAAATTTCAAAGAGAAAAGACAAGTAAATTATCCGAACATTGTAAAAAAGTACAATGAATGTATGGGAGGAGTGGATACACTTGACAAGCTTTTGTCTAGTTACAGACCTCAAATAAGAAGCAAACAATGGTGGTGGAATCTGTTTAGTAATGGACTAAACTTGAGCGTTGTTTCTGCTTGGCTACTTTTATGCGAACTTGATGCTTCAAAAAAAGTAACACAATTGGAATTTAGAAGAGATGTTGTTTTACACTTGATAGGATTGGGAAGGTTGAAAGAAATACGCCAAGAACCTAAAGCACATCTACCTAAAGATATGAGAGTCACTAAAGGACATTATTTAGTAGAGTCGACACAAGGAAGACGTTCGATTTGTCAAAAAAATACAAAGAAAAAGTGCAATTTGTGTAACAAAAGACTCCATCAACTTTGTTTTCATTTATATCATTAATAAATAAAGTTTTACAAAAATGTTATTTTAGATACCTTAAATGGCCAATGTTCCATTTCTGGAACATTTAAAAAACTGGTACAAAAACTTTTTTTTCTTGAATTATTTTTTATTTTAAGTTTTTAACATTTTATTCAAACTCTAATTAAACTCTTTGAAGCAAAAAATTATTGGGAACAAAATCCTAGGGTTTTTTCTTTCATTTTTTCAATAGAAGGTAAAATTTTTACATAAACGTGTTTTTTAATTGACGTATCAAAAGTGTCAATATAATTTTCCGTTACTTTTTTAAGGTTTTATGTTCAATATAAAGCCTGGTGTCTGTTGAATATATTTATTTAAAAAGAATCACACTGATTATGTATTAAAACAATATTTTTTTCAATGTTCCAGAAATGAAAAAAAAAATTCCAGAATTTTCTCATTTAAATCGGTGAATTTACCGGATACGAGTAACCTAGTTCG
Organism: Nectonema munidae; assembly: GCA_030549495.1. NCBI lineage: Eukaryota > Metazoa > Nematomorpha > Nectonematoida > Nectonematidae > Nectonema > Nectonema munidae. The sequence goes on from JAUIRK010000511.1 coordinate 387,128, forward strand.
TTCCGTCTCCCCTTATGTCGGTGCCAACATTCCGATGAAGCTCGTTTTCTTCAGCTGCGCAATTTAAACATCGGATCAAATTATTTCGAATATTTTATTTCCTTTTTTACTAATTTTCATTTCATTAAATTGATTTAAAACTATTTATAAAAGGCTGACCATATTTTTTGTGACAAAAATGGGACATTTCAATAAATACCAGCAAAAAACGATAATTTTCAAAAGCAAGTTTAGTTGAGGGTAAATTCAAAACAAACTTATTTACGTTATAAATAATAAAATCAATTTTATGCATACGTAAAAAAATATTTTTTATTCTAAATATTTATTTAATATTATTGTTAAAATGGAGTAACTCTTACAAAATAAATTTTGGTCCTTCAAAGAAGCAAAAAAGCACACATTTTATGTGTTTGGAAGAAAAACAGACGGACATAGAAAATTTATAGATTTCGGGGCAAATCTAGAAGTCTGGCAGGCAACCAAATATAACGCAGTAACATTCAATTGATTATAATAAATCAATGAAAATTATGAGTGATTGTCTCCCATGTTAAACCATGGAGGTTTTGAGCACTATATGTTATATTATATATGATGAAAAATTTGAATGAAACGGGAAATTTAAAAAAAGATGGGACCTTCAAAATACATGATAAAACGGGACTGTGTCGTCTAAAACAGAAAGTGTGGTCAGCCTAATTTAGAAGGAAAAATAGAAAAAGTCTAACTTTTTTGAAATTAACGAAAGCGATAATGACGAGATATTTTGTTTTAGTTTTTCCTTTTATATAAATCTCACAGCGATTGCTGTGAAAGAGTATAAAATCAAGACGGGATATTCATTTTTCATGACTTCTATCATTGCCAAATTTTCTTTATTTTTCAATGTTTATGCAAAAAAATCGCACATTCACTTCGTAAAAATCAGGGCGAAAGAAATCGACTCCAACAGGGTGCAATATTTTGTGATAAAAAATTGTCTTCAATGACATTTCCCTTTAAAAAATATTATTAATTGTGATGCCAGAAAAATTCTCGATATGAACTCCTGGCAAGTATATGCTTATCTAATCATTCGCATGTTAGAATATTAGATATACCCTCATGGCCTAAAAGAAAAGGATTTATCCAGGCCATATATATTCACGGTGTTTTGTAAAAAACGAGACGAGTTTGAGTGTATCCTCTTTTCACCATGTGTATATTACAGTGGCCGTTCAGAGATATCGCTCCAATTTTTAACGATTTCATTTTATAGTTCGACCAAATTTAGCTTATTTTTACGGAAAGAGAGTGCCTTCAGATGCGTTTCATCGCATATGAGTTAACATTCCTTGTGAATCTAGATAAGCATTCATGAAAACTGCTTTCATATACACATTATTCAGAAAAGTTCATTAAAAAAATCTCATAAAACTGCATGCGACGTAATTTTTTTCCCAGATATGCTCCAAGTATATATTATTACTTGTACTCACACAGCGTAAAGAGATTCCTTGTAAGTTGGTGTCAATCATGAATATCAGCGTAGCAGTCTTATAAATAGCTTTCTACGCAAATAAAAAATTGAGCTTTTTATTTAGGGAAAATAAAATTTGAAAATAAATAGGCAATGTGGCTATTACATGTTTACGTACATATATAGGTCCGTATATAAATATGCATATATGTATAGGTATATATTTTTAAATCACAAATTGTAAGGGTTTATATAATTTAATCTATTGGTTTCTCTATTACCAAATCTCCAATAACGGTCACCCGCTCTAAACCTTTTTTCTAGGATTCTTGCGCTTTTTTGTCTTGATGAAATGAAAGCGAACACAGGATTCTCTGAATACTTTGAGAAGCGCTTGGGTGTTCCGCATATATACTACTTTCGGTTGTCACAACACACATATGAGACACACAAAGACACATGAAAGACTTGGTAAGCGAGAATACTGATGTTGAGGATGATTAGCTTCTCACGTGTCTGGATCTTTCTCTTCAACGAATTACCATCAGATTGTGTAAGGCCAAACGAAGTCTTAGCAAGGAGTTGATTTTTTGTTGCTGAAATAAGAGTCATTGTTATCTTCATCATCATCATTTTCTTCATCTAAGTGATTTTTTTGAATCTTACACATTGATAAATCTTCGTCTGCCCTGGGATCATGATCGCTATGTTCATCATCATCTGTGTCAATGAAAGCATGATCTGGAATACTGTTGTAGTGAATTTTGGAAAATTCATTCCTTTCTTCATTATTATCACTTTGCGATCCAATGTGAAAGATAGATGGCGTTCGTACATTTTGACCAATTAGATGTGATGGTAGAGATTTTTCTTCATTCATTGGCTGATTGACAAGCTTTTCTTGTTGATAAGTGGTTGTGTCGTTAATACTGGCTATATGCCCTCTGGGGTAGTTTGATTTTAGAATAGACTTGTTTATAGGTAAAAAGATAGGAAGGGATTCGGGTGCTAGGTGATTGGTAGGTTTATAGCAATTGTTTGAAGCTACCATTTTTCGCAAATGATTATTTTCATCATCCTCTTGTTGAAGGGAGGATGGGTGTGATGTCAATTTCTTTGTGAAAGATAATTCTTGTAGTAGTTCTAACACTTGGTTCAATTTATTGTCAATGTCTTGCACCTAGAAAAAAAATGCATGAATATTTTTATAGAAGCACAAGATATCAGTGAATACATATTTCGAAGAAGCGGTAATAAAGGCCATTTGAGAAAAAGGACACATTTTAGGATAACCTAAATAATCGCTCCATAACTATTTCAAATGGTGATTATTTATTTTGGCGTGCCAATACCTATTATTAGCATCATAGTTATTAGATTTGATATTTAAATAAAAAGTAATGATTACCGATCCTAAAATTTTGGCATATTTCGATACCTATTCTCTAATTGTAGTTTTGAAAATGCGTACATATAACTAATTTAAAAAATCATAAACAGCGTATAAATTGAAAAAAAACAAATATCAAAAAATTGTTCCAATATTTCGAAAAAAAATGACCAATAAAATGACAAATTATGTTATTATATTTATTTATTATTTTAATAGTTAAAATTAAAATATTTCAAGTTTAAATTTACAAACATTAGTATACTGTATGATTTTTTTGAAAATAGTTAAATCGTATAAAATTTGAAAAGGATCCAAAAACGATTCTACTGATTAAGTTTAAGATTAATTTTGTGATTTTGTTATTTTCTGAAATTTTATTCGATAATACAAAGAAAGTTAGTTATTTCAGGAAACATGGGAAAATCTACATTGCTAAGAACAAGAGATAGAGTTTATATACTTCAAGCCAGTTAAATTTAAAATTTGTGATTATTACTTACAAAGGTCTCTTTCAGACGCTCTTCCAACATAAATGAAAATATTTTCGAAAAAAAATAAAAAAAAATTATGTTCGATAAAGTGGATAAATAAATTATTAAAAGATAAAAAGGAGATTTAAGCTTCCTTAAAAATCAATCACACTCTTTTAACATTCGGTTCTGAATTATTTATTTTATTGATATCCATACTTACAATGCTTATGGAAAGAAGTATTGAAGAAAAATGTTATAATAGACGAATATGAACAGGATGAAAGTAAGGGACCCAGAAAGAGCAGAAAAAAAAGTGGGAAATGCGTGTGCAGCTTGTGGCAAAGGAGATAAAGATATTGATTATTATCATTATTATAATTCAATATTAATTAATTAATAAATCATTAAGTTTAAGTTTAATGTAAAATGATTACATTCTCTCGGCAGACTGTAATAAGAAAGGGGTACACAAAAATTTTCAAACTAGTTAATGGTAGTTGTAGAAACGGAAAGATTTGACGAATTTTGTTATCTAGAAGTTTTTGGTAAAGTAGGTAGCATAGATAATTCAGTGGAACATGGGAATAAAATTAGCCTGGAAGAAATCTTTGTCTAATAAATCTTTTTCTTTAAGTCCAAAGGATCATTTCTATAAAAGTTACATTCGCTCCAGTCTAGTGTATGGTGTTCAGAGTTCGGCCTTGAAGGAAGCTGAGAAAGATGGATTAAATACAACGAAAATGACAATGTTGAGAATAATGTGCCAGTTCAATTTAAAATCAAAATAGTAAGCGACAAAACAGGAAGCCTTTATGAAGTAAATGAAATGAATATAGAATCAGAAAGGCAAGGATACGATGGTTTGTTTGGTCGTCATGTAAATACCAGAGCAAAAGAAAAGTTTATTAAGAAGAAATTATATAGGTACAAATGATGCAAGACCAAGAATAATAATAATTAAAGAATATATGGGAAACGAAAAATTAAGAAAATGGTGTAAAATTTTCGTATAGTTTATATATACTACTATTTTTAAAGCGTTCGACGTTTTGAGAGTTTTTAGTTTAATCGAAGCTTTGAGTAATTTGTCATACATAGCTTTCTTGCATACATTAACTTTTGTTGTTTTGTCTTACACCAATTTTTGTAAATAAAAATATTTGTTGCTCTCTACTTTTTGTGTACTACTTCTGACAAAAGGAAATGAGCAGAAAGCGAATTTGAATTTTGAATCTGAGCAAATATGGAAAAGAACTTTACTTGCAAAAGGAGGCGTAGAAGAAAAAGCATATGAATGAAAGGAAAACATTACTTGTCTCTCAGTATTGACGATTCTTGACGCCAAAGAACAATTGGAGATGTAGACATCTTTATTCTTTGTTCCCAACTTTCCGAGAATCGAGTCAAACCTTTTGAAAAGAAGAAAAGAGAGATTACATGGGGGCTGTTAACTTAAAAAAGATGTCAAAAATTGTTGAATGATTATTTCAAAAAAAAAGAGATAAACATATGGTAGTTGAATTGGAAAAAAAGTACGTAATGAAAATGACAAAAAAGTTTTATCTTTATATAAGGAAGTACTTATATGTTTGTGTACTTCTAAAAGAAAAAAATATGAAAATTTTCCTTTGATATGATTCGCAATTAATGCCGATACAAGTGTCAATCATAAGAGATTGATAATATTCTGAAAGAGAACATCTTTTGTATTAAATTAATTATTATCACTGAAAAGAATGGCAATTAGTATTACACATTTAAAATATATTATTTAGTTTGTGATGAGTCAATTTGAAAATGAAATAAATTTAAATACAAAAATATATTGAACAAATTTCGTGGTCAAATTCACCTTTGGTTATTATATTTACGAGAATCAAAATTTATTTGGGATCTTTAGTCCAAATTTTCATTTACTACCAAAAATAATGGCAAATTGATGTTTGATTGAAGCTTATTGAAAACTCCGCTTATTTTGATTTATGGACACCTCAATATGTTCTTCATTGGACCAAATGTTCGTTTATATCTCCCGCTAATATTCGGAGATAGGATTTCGAATCACCAAATGCGGGTTTTGTTGGCGATCATCGATATACGAAATTTTTTCATGAATTTGAGAGCGCAAATAAATAACATTTCTAAATTTTACGTCTAATACATAAAATTTGGAACTATTTATTTGCATGCATCTTTAAACAAAATTGAAATACAGTCAAACTTGGATTAAAAAGAGACCACAAAAAGGGAATCATCAAAAAAGAAAACTTTTAATCCTCGAGAAGATGGAAAAACAGACTGTGAAATTGGAGAAGATAAATATTATGCTAGAACATCTGCAATGGAAATCTGAATGGAACAATGGAAGACAAAAAAAGAAATGTTTATATAGAAAAAAATTAAAAAAACCTCCACTCAAAAATCATATTTTTGTTGTACGTATATAAAAAATTGTAAAAAATCAAAGCAGCACAAAATCAATTTAACTTTTTATGATTGACAAGAAGATAATCCATAAATAAAATGTGCATCTCACCTAAATTGGATATTTTTAACTCTGGATAACAAGTCAATGTGCCCAGAAGAATACTGCTCGATGACGTCTTTAACATCGTAGGGTTTGAGAGCTTCTTTGAATTTCCTTCTCGCCACCAAAAATTGCATTCTCCGAATGAACCTAATTGCATTTTTGTGTACGCTCGTCAAGCACGTGATCTTGCTGTCAAAGTTCGCTTCATCTAAAAAGAAAGCCAAAGATAATTTCACAAAAAATTAAGAAGATAGAATTGTTAATCTACCAAGAGATGTTGTCGCTATGGGCGCATATGGAATATAATATATCTCAAAAGTTCTTAGGACCAAAAATTTAGAGACCAAACGTCAATTTTTTTTTCACTGGAATTTTATTTGTTTAAAGCAAACGTTTTTGATTTCTTAGAACAGCAGTGTCACACTTGGTTAAAAATTTCTCAAAGACTTAAGGAAGCATATTTCAATTCAAATGAAACAAACTCTACTCAACACGTAACCTTGAAAATATTAGAATTATGGAGGCAGCCAATAAGAATATAAATGTGATTTAAAGTAGTTTTAATGTTGTGTATTTGAAGGAACTGATATTAAACTAAAAAAGGTATCTTATTATATTTAACCCCGACCCGCCTGGCTTCGCTTTTGCATGTTTATATATGCCATTTTTATTTCTAAATTATCTTTTTTAAGCTCTAAATTGCCTTTCTTAAGTTCTAATTTGTTTTTTTAGGATTAAAAATTTCTTTTTTAAATTCTAAACGCTCTTTCTAATACAAAATAAAATTGAAATAAGAGTATTTAGGACCTAAAAAATACAAATTTAAACTAAAAAAAGAGAAGTAAAAATGGTATATATACCATACCTTTTTTAACCAGATATAAGGGAGTTTACTTTGAGAAAAGTATAAAATTCAAACATTCAAAATATTAGTAATTTTATATAATAGATGGCGCGTTAAAAGTTATCGAAAAAATGTAAAATGTTTTTGTAAAAATGTCGATAAATGAAAGTTTTTTGGAAGATTATTTAGGCATTATACTTTTGACTTACCATCAGGGCTTTTGTTAAATGAGTTGAAACTGAGTTCAATGTTGGAAAATGTTTTGCTGAGTTCAAGCAAATTTTTGGAAGATGTTACTTTTTTGTTGTGAGAAGACAGGGAACCGGTAGTGATGTTGTTGTTGTTCAAAGTGCGATTTCTTCTCGTAGAAAATTTTCGAACGAAAGATGCATTGTGTTTAAATCTTAAATGGGAAAAGTAAAACGAGAAAAGTTATCAAAAATCAAAATAATAAATCCGCCTAAAAACAAATATTAAATTTTTTTATTAATGACAAATTCTTCAAAAATTTTGAATGAAACTTAAAAGATCTGGTATTTATCATTTTTATAATCAGTTGAAAGCCTTTGAATTCTTGTAGATAAAAATGCGTGGGTTAAAAACTTATTACTATAAATAAATTACTCTGAAGAAGAACTCAACAAGAGTCCTCATCTTTAAGAATTTCATTCATGAAAACATCCTTCTCTCATTCTCAAATTTCTACAAAAACATTTTCATCAATTAATTTTGTGTACACTGGTGTAATTGAATTTTTGTCTTCTTTGTTATCCCGGTATTTAAGGCAAAAATGACTAATTTGGAACTTCCCAGGGATCAATTATTTTTATAATTAATTCAAAAATATAAGCAAGAAAATTAAAAAAAAAATTACGGAAGAAATTTGGGCGGAAAGGGATATATATATAAAAGAAGTTCTGCAATTGTCATTTAAAGATAACTTTTTAGTTCAAGACATGAAGAACATAAATGATGTATTTGTTTAAATTCGCTTGGTTTTAAATAATTTGACGCGAGTTTTTTTTTTAAATATTTTATTGATATCTTCCCTTAAAAAATGTTTCTTACTTGTTTAGCCTCTTTCATAGCAGATATGATGATCGTATTCAAGTCTAGATTCATAATTGCAACTTAGCTTAAAAATCAAGGAAACATTTAGTGCATTTAGGTTATAAAAGAAGTTCGACATGAAAAAGATAACAGAATTTTCGACTTGGCTATAAAATGTGTCAAATGATTCAAACAGTTTTAAGATTTCGCGTGACAAAGGTCGCTTCTTCACAATCTCATTTCAAAATGCCTTTCTTCACGCACAAAATAATTTATCTTATGAACGGATGTCATAGCTCACATTTTTCGTTTTATCCTTCACTATTGCGTAGAAACAACGTCTTTATCAAAGTATTCACCAATGAAATTATCCGATAACGTTTGAAAATTCAAACACACACACAATAGTTAACATTTGGAGGAATTAATGTATAAAAACTATTTTAAAATCTTATCAATCTAATCTTTCAAGTACTTTTTTAAAATTTTAAATAATTCTTGGCAACAACTAGATTGCCCATTTTGTTATGGAATTTTTTGATTCAAATTTTTGAAAAGTTGATCAATATTTTAGCGCTCAGAAATTTAGCTAAATAATTGTTTTTTAATCAATTTTATATTGAACTCATTTTTCTCGATAATGATTTCTCATATTGTAAGGTGTTCCTTTCATCAAAGAGTTGCTGTTGATCATAGTGGTGGCCCAAAAAATTTGGTGATTGCTTAATTCGAAGAAAAATTTTTGTTGTAAAATAAAACATAAAAAACATTTATTAATAAGTTATAAAATTTAAAAATGGGACTATTTTAATTTCATTTAAAAAATGAAATTTTGATATTTTTAGAATATTTTCCATCAGTCTTGCTTTGCCAATACAATTTTAAGCCAAATAAAGCAATCAATAATAGACTGGTCCATTTAATTCTGAAATCTAAAACAAATTTTATCACTTCTCTAAAAAGTTCTGAAGTTATATTATCCTAACTTTTTCAAAGACCTTGGCGTATTTTCCTTTAATATATTTACATTGAAATAAATCCCATGAAACGTTAAATGCTTGATGAATTGAAAAAAATATTCGTAGACTTGGTGAGATTTATAAGAGATTTTAGCCTATCACTATAAATTACTTTTTCTTTCGCCCACAATTATCCTTTTTTATTGAAACTTCGTCAAAGCTTAGAGTTGTAATGAAAATGTTCATTTTTTAAAAAAAAAACTTTTTTTGTATATATTTAAAAATTCCCAATTTAATTATTTTTCTACATTACCTGTCTTGCACACAAATTGGAACTTATATAACAACATTTCTTTATACCAATTTTTAAGAATGACTGCTTTCGGGCTTATTTGCAATATTTTCTGAACTTTTTTTAAATTTCAAATTTTTTTAAGAAATATTACTTTGACAATAAATGACCAAATCAAAAGATTAAGCAAATAAATAATAAAAACAGATTTTATAAAATTTATTATTAAAAAATGTGAATATAAATCAATTTTTTTAAATAAAAAATAAAAAATATTTATATGAATAAAGTTTTGTGGTCAAAAACTTTTGCTCGGCATGTTAAATAAGCAAATTTTCTAAAATGAATTTTTTTATAAACATGAAAAGAAGAAAATTATAATTTTATACTTCTACCATTTATTCCTTTTGGGGCTCGTTTTGGGTTCGATCCGCAAAGAACTTTTTCCTAAATCTATTCAGTTTAAAACTTTTTACTTTTTCACAAGTGACAAAATATTTAAAATTTTGGATAAATAAATGAGTATTATACAAAAAGAATATTTCAAAATAAAATACGCTTAAAAAATTAAAAATCAAAATGATGTTTCTTTAAAGCTCTTAAAAGCCAAATCACAAAACTGTGAGAAACCATCTCAAGCATAATGCGAGCAAGCTTTACATCTGAAAGTGCTTTGATATCCAAACCAATCAACGATTTAATATCAAAAAAAATTTTTTTTAATAAAAACCAAAAAAATATAGAGTAAATTATTATTATTCTTCTCGATTTATCTGTTAATTTTAAATTGCACTGAAACAAACTTTAATTCAAAAAGCATAGAAGATATTTTTTGTGTTAATTCGTTCATTATGGATTCATATAAATACGAAAATAAATTAATTTCTTCACGAATATTGGCAAGAGATTTTTACCTTTTTTTGATATCCAAAATTCACATCTACTTTCCGAAAATATTTCTTTGCTTCAATCAAGCAAAAATGTTAATACATAATATTTGTTATTCCGAGTTTTCCCAGTGGGCCTAATGATTTGAAAACGTCCACTGAAATGGAGAAAGAGAGTACTTACGTATTTTCTTTACTGATACTGTTCACTTCCAAGTTGTGCATGTAGATCTTCCAGGTGGCTTTGCTCTTCGACTTCACGTCGGAAGCGTACCACCGCCATAGGCACTGGATCAGCCGGGATGCTGGCGTCTTTCTTCGGATTTGGTGCTTTTGCCTCTGTTGTTGCTGAACTTTGAGAGCAAACCCGGATCCAAGAATTCCCTAGTTCCAACAAAGATAAATCATATAAAAGTCTTTTGATTGCAATCTAGACATCTGAGAGATCATGCATAACATCATAATCCATGCAATGACAATGCGGCATCTTCTATAGCAGATCATATCCTTATACAAAACGCCATTCTTTGTATTGGGTTGTAAAAGTGAGTCCTTAGACCCAACTTCTTCAACCAGAACTTTAATGAAGTTTAGATGACTTAATTTGAACAAATGGACTATTTTTAGTTTTTGTGTGAGAATAGCTTTATAAGCTGCCATATATCGATGCCGCTTAAATATTTCAATTCTGTTACAAAATTTCGATTCATACGCCTATCTAGTGTCGGTTTGAACGAGTTTAAACGAAAGTTTACGAAAATTAACGAACCAAATAAATCGTAACATACATATATTTTTATAACCTTTTAAACAGTCTAAAAGTTGTAAACACATAAATACATCAAATATACAAATTTATCCCTCTTAAATTACGTTATATTACGCTAAGACACCAGGAACACGTGTATATCCTTGCCAATTTTGAATGCGTTAGAAAACTAACATGTCTTTTATAAAATACTTTATGATGAGAATAAATGACAAAACAAGCGTTATCATATGATATCTACGAGTGGCGGATCCAAGGGAGGGGGGGGGGGGGCTCATGGGCCTCCCCCAATGAAAAATGGCTTCGAAAATTACCCTTACTAATTTTGCTTTTTGCTAAAACAATATTTGTTGGTAGTTGATTACGTTTATATCAACGATATGACAAGTCGAATTCTAAAAGACATAATACAGCTGTCTTATTCGCAGAAGACTTTTAACAAAATTGCAAAAAATTTAAATAGATTTCGCCCCCCCCCCCCCCTCCCTATAAGAAATTTTTGGATCCGCCACTGATATCTACATAATACTCAAACGTAGTGGTTGTCAACCGTTTTTACACTGTAGCACCTTTGTTAAACTTTGGAAACTTTACGAGATCCATATGGTAAAACCTGATATTACGGCAGTTTTTTTGGTAAAATAAAATTTTTTTATTTATTATATTGAAATCTTTGCATACAAAATATATCATATTAGTAAAAATATAGTAAAAATATGAGGGATAATAATATGAAAATAAGAAAATGAAATATAACCCATGCACACGTCATATAAATTGATATTATAAAAAATGTAACTGAATTGGCATAGTTAGTTTGACTCCAATTTTTAGACTTTTGACTTTAAAGCCAAAATTTTAATAAAATTAAAGACTATTCACACTTATTGAGTTCTATCATAATTCGTAGAATAAATAACTCTGAGAAATCTTTTTTATTTTAACATATGATAATTGTATTATAAAATATAATGAATAATATAATAATTGTAAAAATAGTTAGTTGGAAAATTTTCAAAAAAGAAAAATAAAACTATCCTTAGTAACTTTATAAAATAAATATCCTTGAATACAAGTTTCAACCAATCTTACGGCACCACTTAGTGCTGGGGCCCACCGGTTGGAAAGCAGTGCTTTAGTGTGTGTCTTTGATTCTTATAGATTGAACAAGAGACCAATCATATTCGAGAAAATAAAGGTACTCATGACACGACAAAAAATATAAGCATTAAGTGTTAAACTAACAAAATCGCTTCGCTCTAAACAAATACGGAGAATATAACAAAATATAAAATAAGTCGCTCCAGACAACTGATCGATCCTGGCTCTCATATGGGCATAATCTTTATGAGTGTGTATCTGATTGGTTGAATTTATCTTACTCTTAAAATAATATAAATCAAAAGAGTATTTTTTAAAAAGAGCCTAAGGAAAAAATCGAGCGCATGTAAATAGTTTAGTTCAAAATAACATTTATTAGACTTATAAAGCAAGTTTGCTATAAGCGGACTTTTAAGAAATTTCACTATAAGTTTGAAGGAGATGACAAAATATCCTTTTTATAAGCTTATAAGATTGAAGATATTTTTTATGCTGACTTTATCTTTCAATTTTTCTCCGGGCTACATATTTGACATGTAGATCACCAAGGCTTGTTATTTTTCCAAATTTTTTGGACCTATTTTGGTGATGAGTTGGAAAACAAGGTTTCATGCAATCAACATTATTTTTTAAATATATGTTTTTTAATTGGCTTTATAAAAATATTGGGCAAGTTAAAAATCAATAATAATAACGAACTAAGCTTTTCCTTGATCAATAAATATATATAAATCAATAATCAATAATAATTATCTAACTATAAAACACATTAAAAAGCACTCATTTATGGTGTAAGTTAGTAGCAAAGCGGACAAACAACGCGCCTCTGTCTTGAATCTAAAAAGATGTAGAAGCCCACAGCTAAAGACAGCAGCAACTATTGATGTCTTTTATGAAGGTTGTCAGAATTTACACAAAAAATTTGCACTTCCTTAAAAAGCAAATACTTGCGCAGTCTCAAATAAAAATTACTTTCATTTGACCGACAGATCTCACAAGTTTTTTTAGTTTGTAGGTTGTTTTATTTACATGTGTATTATATTTCTAGCCATATGTAGAAGCCTGCAAAAAGCCAGCAGTACCTTATGGTGGATTTTTGCGGGTTGGCTGAAATTACACTTGTTTATCGCTGCTGCTGCTGCAAAAGTGTAACAAAATTCTACACTTTTCCCTAAAAGTACTTGCTTTTATGGAAATACTCTCTCAGTTTAAACAAAGCTTTCTTTTGAACTGATAGATTATACTCATATAGAGATAGTATAATCTAGGGGCTAACAACAACAACAACAACATGAAACTGTAATTAGACAGTGTAATTAGGGAAACATCAGGAAGAACGTGACATTTGGAAGAAAATAACATTAGATCTCATTCGTAGCGTAATATTTATTCGAGACTAAATGAAGATCAATAACGTTACAAATGTCACAGATATCTGTTTCAACAAAATTGAGAGTCAATATTCCAAGGAATGATTGAATAAAAAGTGGAAAGCATAAGACGAACAAAAAGAAAGCACACACAAACAAGGGCATAAAAACTAACGAGAAGAATAATTGATCAACCAACGCACCTTATTGAAGACAAATGGATTGAGGAATCCAAAAACGATGGGATCAATAATGTCAGGGGTGTGCGCGTAAATTTCCAGAAGTTTCACCCAGCAAAAACTAGTCAGCAAGCGTTTGAACTGCAAAAAAAACGAGATGCAGGAAACAAGCTTGAAGACAAGTATGCCGATGCCAGAGTACACAGTGATCAAACTGCACAGCTTTGCCTCCAGTCTTTTCTTACGATCTGCAAGAACAAAAACTGGTGAAGGCAACGTTCCTCTTGAATAGGATGGACTGACCGAGTTGGTTTTTTTGCGGAAAAATGCCCTCTGTTGCTTGAATATGAATGGGAGAATGCCTAAGAGAACCAGTGAGGGGATGACGACGAACGCGGAAGCAAACACGATGGTGTAGAATTTTTGTGTGATCAAGTTGCAGTGTAGATTATTACTTCTATCATCAGCCTGCTTGTACTTGAAATGGGAAGGCAGAAGAATTGTTAGCAGGTCAATGAGGAAAACCGAAAGCACAATCCCAATGACCACGAATTCGACATTCTTATATGTGATCCAGAAACGGAAGCGAAATGGTCTGTAGAACAGGATTAAATTAAGCACAGAAATTGCCACAATGGTGTACGATGAAATGCCAACCAGAGTAACGTGGGCCAGCAGGAAAATATCACACAGCAGAGGAGAGGCTAATCCATGAGGCGAGTAAAGAGCAAATGAAAGAAACGGGATGATGCAGTGGAGAGTGTGGGAGACGCACAAGAACAAAATGAGAACGTTTCGTGGACTTTTAAAGGATTTGTAGCACACGAAAAACATGATGACAGAGCAGTTCAAAATGATCCCACAAATATTGAGGAAAGTTTGGTAAATGGAAAACAAACTGAAAGGAAACCGACTGTGTTCACATACCCACGTGTTCACGTTGTCCAGAATTTTCTCCATTTTCCCACCACCCTGAATAGTCTAATTATATTATTGCATGAGTGAAGTTGCAAAAATCGAAGATTCGTTCAAATGAAGAATGGGTGCGTGAAATGTGCGTTCACCTATCAAAATTTAATTTAAACACAAAAGATGCATCTTTTAGGATTTTTTGCACAGTTATTCCATTTCATTCAGAAGAAAAATTTTTCAACCTGACAAAATGTATGCCTTTTCCATTGTCGTTGTGATTATTATTTGATTTTCATCGTGAAATGGAGCGTTAATGAAGACGTTTAATGCAATGCTCGCATGCTAATAATAATCATCAATTTGTGTGAGATTCAGGGATGTGTTCTCTATTGACTTTTCACGACTTCAGTGCCTAAGCGACGTCACCAAGTCTGCGTTATTAATTATTGAATCCACGAAAGAGCTTGCGCCTAAAATTTTTACCTATCAGAGTTAAAAATTTGAAATACGCCACTGCCTGCACCAGTAAACACAATGGCGCATCACCCAGATATCTTCTCCTTAATTAACGTGTCTTAAATTCCGGGTAATTAATTAAGTGTACATTCAAATACTTCCCACAATTTTTAGTTTGCCGACATAAGGACAATTATTTCAACTAATCCTCTTTCATATATCTCGGTGCATCGGTGGACCTTTGCTTAATTTTATTTTATCTTAAACATCGAACACAAAATATACGCTCTTCCAAACAAGCAAACTCAAAGATTCTGAACATTCTTACTTCTAGAATCTAGATGATATGGATGCATATTTTGTGAATGAAATATTTTTTATAGATAAATGTATCTTATATCGTCTCTAGCAGAAGAATGAAATAATAAAAAAGAAAGAAAACAATATTCAAGGTTGCGATGAAAATGGGAGGAAATTTTTTAAATAAAAACAAAGTGTAAAAAGAAAAAAAGAAAATCAAAATGTTCAAATTGTGAAATGATTGTATACGTGAAAAATATATAAAAAAAACGAAAGTCAATATATATGGTGAAAAATTAGCTCCAATAAATTATACTTGTAGAGAAAAATGAATCAAAAACAACATATATTATTTGATGGATATATTTAAAAGTTTTATAAAAATATTTTATTTTCCTTACTACTATTTATACGGGGGTAAAAGGGGATATCAAAATTTTATGGCATTTATAGTGTGTTAAACTTCCGGATCCTAGGGCGAATAGATTTAGAAACTTGTTGGAATGGGAGTAAAGAAAACTACACGGAATCCGACAGAATCAATTTTTCAATAAAATTCCTGTTTTTTTGTTATATATTATTTTGAAATAACTATGTCCTCTAATGAGTGAATTAAATCTTTTCATTTTTTTTAAACTTTTAAAAAAAGTGCGCACAGAAACAAATGAAGCTAAATAGTTATAAAGTATGCGTGTCGATAAAGGCGAAGTTTTTTTATAAATAAAATTTTTTATTTTTTTATTTATTATTTTTTAATTGGGGCGTGAGTAAAGTTAGTTAGATACGGGTTTGATAAGTCAAGGTCTTGGGTTCGATCCCGCATCAAGCCTACTTTCCTCATAGTTCGATACAGGCGGCGCAATTGTGCATTGTGAATGAAAACACCCCATAAAAAATGCTAATAAAAATAATTTTTAATAATTAGTTAAATAGATTATTTTAGTGTAATTAATGATTTAATTTTGTTCAAATTTTCAGAGAGAAAGAGCATTTTGATTTAAAGATTTCATCATAGTGGTTCTCAGTTTCAGTAAATTAAGTCAAGTGATTCACAGCATCATGTTAAGGAAAAGAACGAAACCAAGTGTCACTAAAATTGAACTCAGGGCCGGCCTTAGGCCACTGCAACCCATGCGGCCAAAGTAGGCCCCGCGCTTCTCATTTTTCAGTTTGATGATATATTGTATGATTTCGCTAAATGCAAGTTTGGCAAAGTAAAGTTACTTTGATCGTCATTTTTGAATTTTTGTTAATGAAAAAGTAATAAAACAAATCTTTTTTCTTTTTTTCAAAATCTTATTTCTCACTTTTAATCTTTTTTTCCTACCCACACTGGGCCCCGCGCAATCCATTTTGCATAGGGCCCCCCGAACACTGATTGAACTTATTAGAAAAAGTGTGTTATAGAATTTATTTTGATATTGGAAGTGATGAGGTAAAAAATGTTTTCCCATTTACGTATTTTTATCATAAGTATTTGAAAGCGACACTTTATATTCTTCCTTTGGTTAGTCGGTGGTTAGACCTCAAGGATTTCATTCCAAAGGTCTCGGGTTCGATTCCCGATATACCCGAAATAAAATAAAATGTTATTTAATCTGATGCCGGCATCTTAACATGCGAATTCGTCATCAAAGAACGTTAGACGAAGTTTTTTTTAATTGAACAATAAAAAAAAGATTTTTTGCTTTAATTAAAATGAATATTTAAATGAGCTTGTTAAAACATTTGTAAATCAGACAAACACTCTTTCAAAGGCCGTCCATAAAAAACTAGAGGGGCCGGCGGTTTCCCACTTCTGGCTTAGAAGAAAATGGCTCTCACTAAGTGACCAGGGCAATAAGAGAGAATTAAGAGAAATCTTACAGCAGGAAGAGCAAAGAAGGAGATTCCCAGCATGGCACAAAAAGAAGCGATGAGTCTGCCGGACCACGTGATCGGCACCAAGTCGCCATAGCCAACTGTGCACAGAGTTATCTAGAAGCATGTCGTGTTGTTAATACCCGTAGCGAAGCACGTTAATTTGGGATGAGACCGATTATTGGAATCAGAAATCGTATTGTGAAAACTCTTACCCATATGTTATTGGCGATTGGTCGAAATGAACAAGAGCGCCAAAAGGATGAATAAATTAAATAATTATTATAAAAACTTTCAACTTTTTCTCTAAATTTTGCAAAACTTTTTTTTAAAGGTTTATTTTTTTATTTTTTCGATGATGCTTCAAAAAGTAACTTATATGAGTACAGTCAAGAAGCTACTGTTATATTTTATGATGTGTAGGCCTTAATGCATCTTCGTTTTTAGGGTCCTTTCAAATTTACACAGCTTAGAAGTAAAATATGTGAAATAGTTTAAGCATTTATTTCAAATATTTAAATTTTTTAAAGTTTGAAATATATGATGGTGTAAGTCAGGTAATAAAAATATTGTAAATAGATTTTCCTAAACACTTGATTCCATTGAGAATTTATAACAAGATCAGCATTGGATAACTGTAGAAAAGAGTTTATATTACAATTATATTTTAAAACTTCTATGTAAAGAGGTAGAGCACTTGTCTCTGATAAACTTAGAAGTGTTGATTGAATACTGATTGAAGTCCGATTTTTAACTCACATATTTTTCCAATCAAAAATCGGAATCGTACCAAATTTTGTCATCGTCCTATCATTAAATTGGTAATGCTTTCCACCTATGTAGAATTTACATCATTTTTACTCATTCTTTACATTTTTCTGGATCGGTGGTATCTTTTATTCAAGCGTCTAACTGTTCTTGGATTGTGACTTTCAAAAGATCAAATTCTTTTTTTTCCATCTTTGTCTATTACATAAACTTTTTCAAAAAATGCTTATTCGCGTTTAATCCACTGGGTGGGCAAACCACGGCCCGCGGGCCGCATGCGGCCCACCAGTGCAAAATATGCGGCCCCAAAGTACATACACATTTTCATCATTGAGAAAGTTCATTTAGAATTTTCCCAACACTTCTCCACATTTACCCCACCCAAGTATTTGAATCTTGAAGTGCTGCATCATTCTCATTGACAGTATTTATTATTTCTGTAACAGAAAAATTACTCAGTTACTTATTTACTTTTTTTGTGAAATAAATGTGTATTAGGTGAAGTTTTTGCATTTAAAGATCAATTTTAATAAAATTAATTTTTTCTTTTAACATTCTTAAAAATGACTTTGAAAAATGTGCTTTTTTAGATGCGACCCTTCGAAAAATCGATTTTCTAAATGCGGCCCTTACACTGAAAAGTTTGCCCACCCCTGCAATAGACAGTAGAAAATCAGCCATTAGCAATAGTATATTCTTTGTATCACGAGCAAACATCTGAGAATGGGTGGGGAATTTTGGTGTGTATAGAAATATTACAGCTTTTACATGTTATTTTCATTTTTATAAAAAAAATTTGCTTAAAAAAGTGGAGACTCATAAAATTTTTTTTATAAAAAATATAAAAATGAATGCATTGATGGAAAACTTTTAGAGATAAGAGACAATTAAAAAAAACGCCAAAAATTAGTCTGCTGGTTTGGATAAATTGTATTGTATAATGAAGAATGCTTTTACCACCATCAATCAAAACAGCTTTTTAAAATGGTAGGAAGTTCAATTAAAGAGACTCAATTTCTGATCAAAAGATTGGTAAAATATTTTGATTTAAAATATCCACAAAAAAATCGAAATAATTATTGATTTTCCAGATTCCTAGAGTACGATGTTATTATCCAAAATATTCAAATCTAGAAAACTTTCCTCAAAATAAATGCAAAACAAATAATTATAAAATTTGTATATAGCAATTATTTGATCAAGATTTATTTGGATAATAATATTCACATTTATGTATCGAAGAATTTAACAGAAAAAAATTAAATTAATACATTAAAATCAATCCCCTCGCTGAGATAAGTAAAATCTATGAAATAGATAGAAAGTAAGTATTGAGTTTGCAATAAAGTGGTGAAACATAGTAGACATTTGAAAACACATATGGCAAAGTAAAAAAAAAGTAAAACATACAACTCCCCACCACAAAGCATCGGCATACGACTTGAAATGTTTGTTGACGTCTTTTTCCACAAGATAGACCAAGAATGAAGAAAATATGAGGCCAAGAAAGCCAATGTATAAAGTTGTGATGAGTTCCTGAAAAAGTTAAAATACAAAAATCAAATTTTGGGTTCGCCTATTATCTACTTTGTTTCTTTCCAAAAATGATGTCTTACTCGAAGGTTCAAGATAGAAGAAATATTCTAGTAGGGAATACATTTTTATCATTTCTCTGGTCTATAATGAACTCTTTATTATAAACAAAACTATTATATTCTCTTTACAAATTTTTTTTCTTCAAATTCCTAAAAAGAAAAAAGCATTGCGTTTCCATCCAAGTATAAAAGGAAGGATTTTTTACTTCTCTATGCAAGACAAGATTTAGTAGATAAAAGATTAATCATTTTTTCTTTTACACATCTCTTCTCTTCACCTCAAATAATGTCTCCTTTTAAGAGTAAAATTTTGATTGGTCAATCAAAAAAGAAGTATACAAGGGTAATGGGGACAAAAAACATGATGAATGATATTTACAAATTTTTCTTCTTTTAGTGTTCTTGCACAAAGCACATATGCATCAAGTTTACATACACTATCAAATGCTTTGTTAAAAAATAAATAACAAAAAAAAAGTCTCGAGAACAAGAGTAAAAATTATTTTATTCCTTCATACGATTCTTTGATAAACTGATTAAGGAATCATAACTCTCCATTGCCGAGAGCCTATCGGAAATTTATGTTGAATTGCTTGTCCGGGGATTCTGCTATCATTTTTGCTTCTTGTGATTTATCAATTTTTCATTTGATTGCTTAAAAAGTTATATTTATTTTTAATTGATATATTTGATTTTGTCACTAAACATATATTGAACTAACAATCATTTTCGATATACTTTCTATATTTTCTATACTCACATCATCTATAAGAAATTTTAAAGAAACTTTCATAGTATTTATCTTTATCAATATTCTTTTGATCAAAGAATATTTAACAAAATTAATCTTTTGCCGCAATATTTTCCTTCTACATTGAAATATACCTTCGAACACAGTCTGATCACATTTTCACCTTCATTTTCTTACACACCCTTCAAACTCCTTATTTGCATCTACCTCAATCCCTACCAACCGCTCTCAATTGCTCATCTCATATATTCGACTCTTCTTATTCCACTCCAATGCTCTTTCAAAGCCAACACTGATCCTTACAACAATGAATTTTCTGGGTTCGACGTCTTCCTGCATCCAAATCAAATGTTATATCTTACACCATCAAACTGTTTATAATCAAATCAATTCTCTTTTAATCATGTGACGACAACCTATCTTGGTTTGTTCACTTTTAAATAAATCCTTTGAACTAAGGGACGTGTGGAGGGCTGGTTATATGATGGATTCGATAACTCAAGGTCTCGGGTTCGATCCCGCATCAAGGCTGATTTCTTCAGCGGCGCAATTGCTCCTTCTCAAAGAAAACACCCAATGAAAATAACATAGAAAAAAGAACGCGTTTTGCACTTTTTTAGGAGTATTTATTCAAGAAATTTTTCAATGGTCTTGAAATCACATTCTTTAATCAAACTAAAAAAAAAAGCATTACTATCGTTTCTTGTCGTAAAATTTCACTACTATGGTCGTCATTATTATCATCTTTCTCGTTTCTTTCTTCTATTCTGTTCTTTAGTTTTCCTGAAGAAGATGGGGTTTTAAGACCACTGATTTATCCTTTTTCCCATTCTATTACTGAAGGAGTTTTCCTACGTTCTTCATAAAAATGGCAGTGTTATCTTATTACAAAGATCACCATTTAGGAGTATCATGAAAATTCACAATAATAGAGATTGCATCGTCATTAACTCCAAATGGATCTGTCAGTAAATGTGGACACCCCGAAAATCGTCTTCATTCTTATATTGAAAGACAACAAAATTATAGTTGAAGCAGGGGCGCACATCTGGGGGTTAGGGAGTTTCATGGACAATTCGCCCCGTTTTTTTCATAAGACATTTTGTCTCATGGACAATTCTAAAAAATTAAGAGATAAATTGATTAATTTGAAACAATTTAATAGAGATAAAATAAACAAAAATATAAAATTTTTTAATAATTTTACACATATAATATAACCATATAACAAATAGCCTATGAAACAATTTGTCCAGGGGCAAATTGTCTATGGGGCGAAATGTTTGTCGTCCGTTAGTTTAAATAATTTTTTAATTATAAGGCTTAGCTACTTAAACGTTGGCTTTTCCTTCTTATAAAAACTTTAAAATATCAAATAAACTCTAATTCTTTATGCCTCCTATTATTTTGAAATTATTCTGAGAACAGACGGTTCCATTTTAAAATAGTGAAAATTGCTTTATTAGTTTATTTTGTTTCCTTTCTCTCTTATGTTAATTATGTAGCAAATTTTTCAATTTTGAGTAAAAGGTAAGGTGCAGCGGGTGTATTGACAAGGCACTGATGTACCGCTTATATCAAACTATGAACAAATCTGTATCGAATCCAGAGGCTTCCGTGCTGAGTCCATCATCTCAACCAACCTGCCGTGCCACCCATAGAGTATGCTGTAGGGGGTACGTCAAATTAGTTTTCAAAAAACTTAAGTTATGCTCTAAAAATTTTTAGTTTGTGTTGAAGGTCTATAACTTTTTCTGATAGACTTTTTTTCCTTAAAAGTTATTATAAAAGGCAAATCATTGCAAAATGTTAAAAGTTATTTTACTTTTTGTAGATATTTGTATCTTCTATCATTTTAGCTTTTAAACTATTTTTGAATGATGCTGAGTAAAATGAAATAATGCGGATCTTAATTTTTTGTTTTATTTTTGTTTGCACAATAACTTCATTTTATACCCTTGCCCCTGAATCAATCACATTTTTTCATATAAACATCGCAAGGTGTCTAGTAGAATCTTTGCCTTTAGACTACATTCATTCATATAAAACTTTTTATATGACCTTCAGTTATTAGTTTTCTTTATGAATCAAATATCCTTTCATTAATTCCGTCCCTGGTAGACTACTTCATTTTTCAAATGAAAAGCCTTCCACACACTAACAATTTTGGATTTTTTTAAACTAGTGTATATTCGATGGTTGTAGGTAAAAATACCCCAGAAAAATGCCCCCAATTAAAAAGTAAGAAAAATGCCTCTAATTTTTGTTTTTTTAAATTATATAAATATTTTTATTTGGTACGGTTTTGAAAGGCTAAATTTCTAAAATTTCTTAATCTTAATTAAGGGTTTTTTTCTTTATAAAGTTCTTGAAAACAATAGCAAAGATGCAGATTTGTGGGAATGTGTTCTTAAAATCAGTTAAAACACAAATTATATTTAGAAAGTGTTCTGATACACACAAAGTCCAAAAATATTTGCTGTTTTATAAAATTTTTTTTGTATTTAAAAATTGTCGTATGCTGAGGTTTTTAGTTTACTTTAATTAAATTTAAAAATGTTTTAGATGAAAAGTTAACTTTTGTTTTTTTTTACAAAAAATCTTTATTTGACATATCTTTTAAAAAAAATTTTTTTTTTAATTTTAATTAATAATTTTTTGAAATTTTTTGTTGGGGCATTTTTTCCTAATTTTAAATTGGGGCATTTTTTTCAGGAGTATTTTTACTCGGGATTCCTACTTTTTAATTGGGGCATTTTTTCTGCGCACCATATTCGATATGCAAATTTAATTAAAATATTTTCGCTGGAAGTATAGTATTTAAATTCACCAATTTTGTAAAAAAATAAATAATGTAGCCTTATAAATTTAAGACTTTAGGTATGCGCTGAATAAACTCTATTTTAAAGGATTGCTTGTATATTTGGTCTCCCGTGGTATTTCCAGACCACTAATTTTGAAAATGGCAACAAAAAAATTTTGCCCTCAATAATTTTGAGGATGTGCGCCCCTGAGTTGAAGATAACTTATGTTCAGGCACTTGAGTATACGGTCTCGGAATCATGTTTGTGTTATTGTACGTTATGGTTCGTCATATGTTTTAACTTTCAAAAAGTGTAGCTCAGAAACTTCCTCAAATTAATAGAAAACCAACATTTGCAGAAGCAGACAACTCAAAGCGACCGCCATCGACCCAGAAATCCTTACCCAAAAATCTTAGCTGACTCCGACGAGCAACTCCTAAGTTCTATTAGATACCAACTCCGACTTTCCAAATCTCAGAATCCAACAGAAGAAAATTTTTTGATATCAAGTAAAAAATTCATGGACAATCAATCTCAAGCATGACGTCTTTAGTTCAAACCCGATATATCCGGCAATCATGTAATAAAAGAGAGAGACTTGTCGGTGAGCCCAAACAACGGAACCAAGAAGCTTCCATGTGCCACCTCTTCGATCCATGCGAACCATGCGGAGAATTTGAAAGAATCTGAGGCCACGAAGCGCAGAAGTTGCGAAAACTTGCCCAGTTGTGCCAATAAATATAACAATGATTGAAGCCACTATAATGATTACGTCTTAAACATGAAAGAATTCCCTTGAATGTGTCATCACTTGTAAACAGCCCCATCACCACACTAAGTACGCGCGGAGGGGGGTGATTTTAACGACTATAAGAAAGTGTATACATTTATCTATTTCAAGGGAGGTGCAGAAATAGGAGCAAAATAAGACCGGGGATAGGTCTTATTTTACCAATTACTGACAGTATTGACAAAATAAGTGAAATTTTGTGTAAAAATTGTTTTCATTTCTATTAGTAGTAATTTGACAATTTTAGAAAGGTTGACTGCGCGCTCTAGCCGCCGTCAGGTTATGCATGCGCCCTAATTCAAAAATATAAGGAAAGAACATTTTTCGTTATTCCACAAGTGGATACTCACATTTTTGAGTGGCGGATAAAAAGAAGAGTGTACCTAATATAACAAATGGAAGCATGAAATATCTGACTCTGCCAATGAAATGCATGTAACGGGATCGACATCCAGCACTCCATACGCGGGCAATGTGCTCAATTATGAACCACGTAACCATAACGATCTCCTAAAGAATCGAAGCAAAGAACTCTTACAAACAAATCGTGATAGATAAGTGCAATTTCATACCAATTTTCTAAAAAGCACGTGTATAATTTTTGCCATCACACACACACACATATGTGTTTAGTTAACAATTAAAATACATATATTATTCAATATATGAATTATAAATATAATATTATGTAGGTACTGATTAAATCCTTTTTTCGACCATAGAATAAGAAATACCGGAAAAAATGTTCTTTATTATTTAATTGATTATTATAATCGAATTGGCAAGAAATTTTAGAAATTTGATGAAGTATGTACTTCGAAATTATTATTAAAACTGATAAAAATATTTTTATCTGTTTGAAATTTATTTTATCTATATATAATTTTATTAGATTTCCAGTCGAAAAAAAGTTAACAGTTTTTTTATCCAAAGTCATATTCCAACAAAAATTGATTGGAATGATTTCAGGAATTTACAATCAACAAATTTGGAATTAAGATTGTCCACTATGGCCGAGTTTTATGGAGAAAAATGGAATGACGGAATTATGACATAATGTGCCCTACATATGTTACGAAGGCGAAATAAAATCGTCTACTTTGTACGCTACACATCCTGTTACGTTTAAATATTCTTTTTATGTAAGTTGTAGGCCTGAAGGTTCTTCCTATTAGAGAAATAGGAATCGCGGAATTTACTTTCGTAGTATCCGAATTTTCATTCTAAACGATTCGAAAGTATTTTGTTTTCTCATCAACAACTGTTTATACCAATGTTCCCATATGGGTTAATAGATTCTGAATTTTTGCGAAATTAATAATAATTGGAAAAAAAAGGAACATATGCACACTCATCATAATTGAGTTGTACTTCAGATTGGACATTTAGTAAGATTATCAGTAAGGTGGTTGTAAGGTTAATTATTTAATTATTTAATTACTCAATTAATTAAATCTTAACAAAGTTAGATTTTTGAATAATTAGCTGGATAGGTAGATATGGTTAGTCCATAGTTAATAATAAAATTTGAACCAATATGACTGGAAATATTAGACGCTCTCGAAACTGTGTAAATGTTTTATAATTAGGTTAAACATATGGGTGGTAAATGAGATGAACAAAAAGAAGAGTCTTACGTACCGTTGGAAAGAGAAGTGCAGGCGCAACCTTTTCATATTCTTCAATAGTCGCAAAAATACTGAGTATCAAACATCCGAATATTGCGATAAAGCTGAAAAAAAATTAAAGTTTTTTTCAAAACAAATATATCGTATTATTGGTACTTTGGCAACATACGGAAGAAATTCTCTCCAATCAACACTTTGAG